>VZTB01006369.1:172357-284534 GCA_013397245.1 Thryothorus ludovicianus | reverse complement strand
CGCCGCGCCGGCCGGGCCCGGCCCCGCTCCGCTCCCTCCGCACTCCCCGCGGGGTTCCGGACCGGGCTGCAGCCGCCGGCGCTGCCCTGCCGGCCCCAGGCTTCCCCCACGCCGGGCCGGGCCCCGCTGCCCCTCGGGGAGCCCAGAGCAGCGGGTTCGGCTGCTGTGGGGACGGGGCTGCTCGGGAAGCAACACGCGCTTTGTGTGGTGCCGCTCTTCTGGTTAAAGCAAGGGTTAACGCTTGCACGGTGTGTCGTACTTTTGCGTTTTGCTTCGTGAAAAGTTATTGTTGCGGTTTTGGTGTTGGCCCGGGAACCCTGTGAGATTTTTGCCCGACTTGCCTCCTAGGCTTTGCCAAAAGCCTGGAGTGATAGATAAGGGGTGTGAACATCCACTCGTGTTTCCACAGGATGTTAGGATTAGGTAACCTTAGTAAATAAAAAGGGCAGTTACCTTACTGCTAATAACGACAGCAGGAAAAGCGAAATACAGAAGCTTCCACCGTATGTGCTGGTGTAATGTGGAGGCATTCAGCAAAACCATGGTAGTTACTTCACCCCCTGCGTGGATTGGCTTCAAGCGCACCGTTGTGTTCTGGAGTCCATTCCCGAGTGTTTGTCCAGGCTTGTCCTATAATAGGTGTCATTGCATAAGAGTTACAGGGAGCAAAGAGCGTGCCGAGTTTCTTTCACTCCTCTAAGGTTCTGTGCTCACATCTCAACTGTGCCAAACTCTGCACTGAAAAGAGAAGGGCGCATCTTGGTAAGCTGCCCTGTGAACTTCAGAAAAAAAAAAAAAAAGAAAAAATTATTCTTTTTTTCTTCCTACTTACAAGTGAATGTTTTTGTCTTGTGTCATCTTAAATAATTTTTTTGCACAGAGTGCTAATTCTCTTCTCAGCTGTGGGTGATGGTAAGCCAACAATTGAGGAACTAAATATGTCAATTCCTTTCTTTGTCTCTTTCTTGTCTAACTTTTACAGCTTTACTCTTTGAATTTTATCTGATTTGTTTTTGTAGTGCTGAGGTATCTACACCTGTTTTTTACTGTCACCTAACTTAGAACAAGGGGACTGGCTCTTTGCTGATCTGTCTTGTATTTGTTCAGGCCAAAATAAATGTATAATGGGAGGATTTTTGTTTCTTGTGGTACTGAATAACAAAGTCTCTGGTGTGTCAGTGGCATAAATCTTTGGGTTTATTTCTTTGGAGATAGTTTTTTCCAGTAGGGAAGAATATCTTCGCTATCTCCTGTGTATATTTCATAGAATACCTCTTAAAATATTTGTCTTAAAAAAACCTGTGAATCATGTTAAGTTTATTTCAATCTGTTACTCTTTAACTTCTTGACTAATCACAAATTTATGGCAAAAATTGACAACACTGTGTGTGACATAGTATACTTACATGAGTGTGATTGAAGAATGTGGGGTTTACATTTCAACTTCTTGTTTCTTCATGGTCTCAGATGGCACATTCAAAACCTTACACAAATAGCTTGAAAGAGATAGTGGCAAGTTATCAGAGAGAGAGTAGCATTAACACAAACTACTGAAAAGTTGCTATGGTTACAGATAAAGGTAATCCCTGTTTCTGTGAAAGTGTGTCGTTTTGTAACAGCTATATTAATCAGTCTGATTTCTGAGAAAATTGGAAGTATACAAACTTCTGGCTCCATTTTCTTGGCAGTTAATTGCTATGCAGCTTTTTTTTTAAATACTGAATGGGCTGTAACTTGCATTCAAGATTCATTATTTGACCTACAAAGATTATAATAGATTACATATATAAATGTGCTTGGACTATGCTGAATTCAATGGAACTGTAGAATACTTATTTTTGCTCCACCCAAGAGAGACCTGATATCAAGAAGTTTTTTTTAAAATGTCTAGTCCTTTCTCAAGGACTTTGGCTGAAGCAAGTGATGTAGCCCTCTGTCACCAGAGACCTTGGTTGTGCAGCTGTACAAGATACAATTCTGTGTTCTGATTAAAAAGAAAAAACACCCAACCAAATCACACACCCCCAAAAAACCCCCACAACCAACCCAAAGCAAACCAATGTGAGAGACTGAAACCTGTTAAGAATGTCCAGTTTTATAGGCCAAGGACAAATGATTCTGTTAAGGGCTTATTCCCTGTATAGAAAGATTTAACATGCTGGAACTTTAATAATATCTCAAGTGAGCTAAGCTTTGGGTGTTTTGAGATATCAGCTGAAACATCCAGGGGTGTGTGTCTGTCTGGTGTGTCTGTACTGCTGTCCAGACAGCTCAGCAGACCTCTCTGTATTTACCACGTGCACCTCTTTGTTGTTTCCAGATCTGATTATTGCAGTGCAGTAGTACAGCTGGGATTGAAAGCAGCAAGAGGAATCTCAGAAGTTCAAGATTACTGAAATCTCATCAGTCTGGTATGTTGTTCTCTTCAAACTCTTGGAATAGCAAGTTGAATTCTTTGTTATGTGAGGGCCTCCTTAGTTACAGCTAAGGATAAGTTTCCTGCTAGGTTTCTAGGATCTTGGCTTTTCATCAGCAATTTCATTCTCGGGAAGTAATGTGCTGCTAAGAACTATGAACTGTGTATTGTTGGGCTTCTGTAGAAGGTTGTTTTTGGTAGTGGTGTTTGAAGCAGGACAATGAACCCAAGCTCTGGAGACCTTCAGTCAACATACACTCTGAACTTGTTTTCATCTTGCTTATCCAGCCTGGAAATTCCAGGTACTTCTGCAGACTTTCATAACTAAAGTCAGGCTGGAAAGGAGCTACTGCTAGCAGACTTTGCTGAGACTGCACACTGATGTATTGAACAATGCATGATATGAAAAGGAATGTTTGTTTCTTCACTTAGGGATTTTTTTTTTTTCCTGCTGCCTTTATGTAGATATAGCCCTCATGAAATAATGGGGGTTTTTCTAGGTTTGATAGAAAATTTAATATTGTCTCAAAATCATTTCTCAAATACCAAAACTCTGAAATTCCTATGCTAATGTACTTCTAAAATTGATGTATTTTCAGAAATACACAGCAAGTTGGAGAACTATTGTTTATAAACAGTTACAGCATCTGCAGGTGTGAAAGGCATGAGAAGCTAAATATTACTTTGAAAGCAGTCTCTAGTAATCAGAAAAGCTAGAAGTCCTAACTATACTAATAATAAATAATTCAGCACGTGCTGTAGTGCAGACATCATTGACAAGAGGGTAAAGTCCTTCATTCCAGTGCCAGTTCAGTGTGTGTATGCAGCAGATCAGTTTCTTTGCTACTTATTAACATGTACAAAATCCAGGAGGTGTGATGGATTCAGGACTGAAAACCAGGTGCAAAAGAGTGAAGAAAGCTCTTGTGGTTCACGCTGTTCTGCTGGCACCTGGACATTGAGTAACCATCTCTTCATCTAATCCCTCAGCAGCCATCACATGTGGCTTTTGATCACTACTATTCTTGTCTCTGTTTGAACTGGTGACTTAGAGATGGGAGGTTCTGTTCCTGATCTCTTGAGCTGTCAAGTCTCCCAAACTTGCTGTCTTCTGCATGTGTAAGATTACAGAACAAATGGCCTTTTAGCTGTTCCATGGTTACCGTAGTCAAATGAGAGTCAGGTGCTCTCTTACTGTCCAAGTGCAGAGTTGGGTGGCAGCAAACTGATTTTTTTTTTTTAACACTGCTGTGAAAGCTTCCCTTCTTAGTGTTCTTGCAGCTGCAATCTGCCATTTTTGTTTTTTCTGCATTGCTACAGATACTGTAAGAGTACCAAAGCCTTGACTTGAGCCTAAACCTTAAAATGTGCCTATGCCATTTTTCCAGAATGTACGTGTGTTTAGAGGGAAAATAGATGGCTTTTTTTCAGAAACTGAGGCTGAAAACTAGGCTTTTTAATCTAGTTTCACTATATTTCCTTCAGCATGAGATAATGACTTGAATAGCAATTTTTTAATGCATGGTTTCCCAACACTTAGATACAAATGTGTTTACCTGTGATTTCTAGCCCAGTGACCTAGGTCAACCCTGAATCTTGTTTGGACACCCCACTTCACAGACAATGTGGGGATCCTCACTTTTAGGAGGATAGCAAATTACTCTTGGGGCCATCATTTTAGGACAGTTACAGTATGTGTGTGTGTGTGTTTTGGTTTTAAATGAGATGGTGTAAGCAAATCTGGGAGGCCAGTGTCAAGCTGAGGAGAATTTGCTTTACCATCCCTCTTCTGCTCTGGGTTAAGCCATGCTCCAGCTCATCAGAGGCTGCCCAAACTTGTGCCAGCTGAGAGACTCCAGGCAGGTGGAAGGGGCTGATTAGCAGCAGAGCTGGTTTCAAGGAGTTGGCCTCACTGCAGGGCTTGTGGGGGGAAGAGGTGGGGAGGAAAAGGGATGGAACATCTCCCCTGTAGTGATAAGAGCTGCTAGTTGCCTCTGTGACAGAGGCATGAGCTGAAGTGTGGGATGTTTGATGATAAAAATTATTTTTCATTGCCATTGCAAGGTGGTGAGACTGCTGTGGTAGCAAATAGAGCTGGAGACTTTTGGAGTAGTATATTTGGTTTGGTTTTTTTTCCCCCTCTTCTTTTTAAAGTACCCCAACAACAGTGTTGACTATAGGCTTGTTGCATCTTCTAGCACTTGGCAGTTTGGTTGATGTGATTTGTGACTTGTGCTGCTGTTTTTATGGGCCTAAAGTTAATGTGCTCTAAATTGAAGCTTTCCAAGATTGGTTACTGAGATACTTGAGGGACACTTTACTGGTCTGTTTTGTTTGCGTGAACTGTGTTCTTGGTTTTGATTGCTTAGATAAGGGTTGGTCAAAAAAAAGTGTCATTCAAGTATGAGTTATCCTCAGGGGACCCCAGGTCAGGTTCCAGCAGTGCTGGCTCTTGCAGGGTGCTCAATTCAGATGCAAGGATTAAGGTCTGGTTCTTTCAGTTTTAGGTATTCTGGGGGAAGTTATGTGAATATTGTTAATTCTGTTCTTGTAGTGTTTCATACATATCAACTCACAACCAATTGCTGCTTTTCAGTCATACTTGTGGCATGATAGGTTGCTTTAAAGTAGGTAACACAAAATGTGCTATTTCATCGTTTTAGCAGAAGTAAATGTCCTTCCTGAAGGTGTTTTTTATGCTCTTTTTGGTATATCACAGCTCAAGGGAGCACTTAGCTGTAAATATTTTCCTGATGTTGAGTAGTATTTGCAGTAAAGCAGTGTGCAGGACTGCCCTGGACTTTATTAATCTGTATTAGGGAAGTTAACACTTCCCTGTTGTGTGGTATTGGTAGTGGGTGAAGGAAGGGGAGGCAGGCAGCTCCAGCACTGGCAGAGGAAAGGTGACAAGAATCAGAAACAAGTTTTTCCTCTCTGCCTTCGCACACGACAAAAACAACGCAAATGCGTTTGTGCTGACAAGTGCTTTTTCTTCCTCTAGCTTAATATTTTTAGTTATTTCACACTAAACGCGTGAAATTATTTCAGGTAGGGCAACCTTGCTACCCAGGTAAGTCTTGTGTACCTGTGATGATACTTTTGGTTGCAGGAGGGAACACTCACTGTGTTCTGGCTCCTCCCTGGTTTGCTTGTTAGGAATGGGGCAAGGTTCGTCTCGAGCCAGGTGTCATATCTGCACTTGTGAAATATTTGTTAAGCCTTGCTTTGTTTTTACTCATCGTTTCATTGGGTAAATGTCTAGGGAGCCACATCTGTGTTTACACAATGGAAAAAGAATCTTTTTTAATCTAAAAGACAGGTTTTTGTGTAGTGCTGAGAGGAAGCTGTGCTGTGAGAAACGCTGTTGTCATGACGTGACCAGGATCTTGCAAATTTGTTCAGTCAAGTGGGGCCTGAATAAGCACAAAAAGTTTCTGGCAGAAGCCGTGGTACCTTGTGGGATGGAGACAGTCACTTCCTGCGGAGCTCCTGCTGACTCATGCTTTAAATGGGTGGAAATCTTTGGAACCGGCGACCCGATGTATTTTTAGCCGGGGTTACTAATTTATATAGTGTGCTCGGCCTCCCGGGGTAACTCCAGTCACCCTTAAAGCGCGGATGGGCTCCAAACCCACGGCTAATTTTATCCCATAAGTGGAGCAAGCGGCAGTTGTGTAATTGCCGCGGGAGAAGCGTTCCCAGCCCGCTCGGGTGTTATCCTCTCTTCCAGCCCCGATCCCCCCGTCCGGGAGCGAGGTGCCGGGAGGGGTGGGCTCCCCGCGGGGTCCGTGCCCGGCATCATTCCCGNCGCGCCCGGGGTGCCCGAGCCCGCCCAGCCTAACCTGCTAGCGAGGAAAAGTTCTTTACGTGACGGACAGCCCGCTCCGCCAATCAGCGGGCGCGGCGCGGCCCGGCGGGGCGGGCCTCCGGCGGCTCGGCCAATCGGAGCGGGAGGGCGGGCCCCGTGCCCAGGGTAGGTTGCGCCGAAGTGCAGCTCCAAGTGAAGTTAATCTGGGGTGAAGCGAACAGAAAATTGTGGAGATCGTGTTGGTAGGAATTTTGCCGTTCTAATCGCGTCGTGTGGCGTCGTTCCGCCCTCCGGGGCAGTGGAGTTCATGTGCGTGGGGCTTTCCTTCGTCGTTTCGCTCTCTAATGATGGCAGGATATTAACATTTATGCAGGGAAGCAGAACAAAAGGGCTCTTTAGACAGGAAATAAGGTGCTGAGAGGCTCAAACTTGACCGAGTTTCTTTTATCATCTCTCGGCTTGCACCGGGTGTTCTGGTGTGGAAGAATCGAGCGGTTCCACATTATCTTATGGAGAAATGTTAATTCTAAAATAGCGAGGATAATGCTGCTGTTTTGGAGTTACACAATGTTACAGGAAGAGAGCTCGGTTTTAACTCTAACTTCCCTGATTCTGATGAGATTGGAGGTAACTAATTATGACAGCTGCTGCGGGATTATTCAGTGATAGCGTTTGCTCCAAGTCATTTGTCTTAAATTGTCCTTTGTTGTATCACTGAAGGCTGCTGTGCTGTTGTCTGTGTGTTTGTTCTTGATGAGAAGAATGTCTCTCAGGTCTTTAGCGTTTAGAACAAAGATATGTAAAAACTATGTAAAACATGGCAATTTTTTTCTCAATTCTAATCAGTTTTGTAGGGTGTCTGGGTCTGTAAGAGCTCTGATTACAAACACAGGCAGAAAAAAATTAAGTGTTACTGCTCTCTGTTGCAGCTATTACCCTTCCAGCCAAGGGGGAAAAAAATGGGAGGGAGGATAATTTTTTTTTTCCGTTGAAATTGGTCTGAATCTCTTTGGAAACCTGTATTGCCTCATAGTAGCAGGTGTTTTATTTGAGGCAAGATTATTTTCAGTTTCTGTGCCAGTTATATATAGTATTTTTAGTGACACTGTGCATCTGAAGGGGCTTCAGGAACAGGAAAAGTGTGAATTGCCATGGGTGGCTTGGGATAGGGTGAGAGGGAGGAGAGTAGGAAGTGGCAAGACAGGAAATAGGGGGGTTCTTATGAGAATGAAGACTTTCTTTTAATTGTCACCCTTTCTGTGTTAGATGAGGCCACATACAGAACGAGGCTTTCAGATTGGGAAATCTATTTTCTTACTTCCCTAAATATTTCCTGTTTTTTATAAAATGACTTGGGTTGATACACAGTGGCTCCTGGGAATTGGAAAGAAGTACTCATGTCCCTAATACTTGTTGATTCTAGGAAGTTTGATGGGTTTTGTATGATTAGTCATGGTGATAGAAGAATGGATGTGAAAAATTGAGCAAGAGGCTTTCAAATGACCATGGAAAGCAATTGCTTAGACCTTTACTGAATGTAAACAAGTATTATTTTGAAAGCATATCTCATTCTTTCAGTTTCACATTGAGCCATTCTGTTTTCTCCCAAAATGTTGGATATAGATTATTTTTATTTATGTATATCAGTGTCTTGACACACTAATGCCTTGCCATGGGTCAGTGACTTGTAGGTCTGAATTACTAATTTGCTCTTGGTGTTTTTATGTGTTTATGACATTTTTAAATGTCCTGCATTGTATTTAAACCCAAAAAATACAATTTTGGAACAGGCAGTGACTATATATGGTCTTTTAGCTAAGAGCTGGGATAGTTTCCTGTACTGGGTTTAAGACCAGGATGTGTAAGTATTTAAATAACTGGATATTAATTTCTTAACTTCCATGTGATGCTAGGCCTTAGACTAAATGACTAGACCAGGTGTGTGAGGTGAGGGCAAGAAGAATCCTAGAGTTAGCTGGAATTTCTGCAAACTTACGAGTATGTGTATTAGAATTACTGAAACTAAAGGAAGCCAAATAAAGTATTTGTGTGCTGTTAAATATTACATTTAGCCATAAACTGGTTTTGCTTAGAACAAGATAAAAGCTGAATATGAGGCAGCTTGGTTCCTGTTGCTTGCTCACTGGGCAGCCATGTACCTTGGGTCCCCTCTGGCCCCCAGCTTAGTTAGGGAAGATGTATTATCTGGGACCAGTTTTGCTGATTTATTCAACACAGGAGTGAAATGCTCAACTCTTTCTCCACATGTATACAGTTCTAATGCAGGCTGTTTGTAGAAAGCAAATCTGCCCTAAAGGATAAACACACCACTTTGCTGGCACAGCTGTACAACTTCTGTATTCAGGCTACAGCAAATGTTTCTTGCTTGCATTCAGAGCCGTTGCTGGCAGGACCCGTGTTGTCCCTGCACGACGATTGGTTGTTCCAGCATTTCTTGTTCATAAAACCTTCTCCTGCACATGCTCCATCTGCAGATCTTAAACACTGTGAATGTGTTGTGTGCTGTGGGATTTATGTGTCTGCTTCTCGTGCCAGGATGCAATATACATCTCTGATGCGAAGAAGAGATTCTTAAAATCCACTGTAACCCTGTGTGCAAAAGGCAGGACCGAATTTTATCTCCCCTCTCTGAGACAAAGGACATCTGTGCCCTACAGTCCATGTGCTGCTGGTGGCACTGCCCAGTGTGAGGTGGGTGGCCCAGCATGAGCTGGGATGGTGACACTGCACCCCGGTTCTGTTCAGTGCTGCTTGGAGCAGGCTGTGTGCCTGCCGTGGGCCGATCTCTGTAAAACATCCCCGAGCTGATGGGGAGGGCTGATGTCCACCCTGGAACCTGGAATGTGGGCTTTGCATCCCTGCTGCTTGTCGGGCCCTCTGTGCCCCACGCAGGGTCAGAGCAGGGTGGGTTCTGTGAGCACTGCAGGCAGAGTCAACCAGGCTGCCTCGAATTGCTCTGAACTGGTGGCTGGAGCCAACCCAACTGCTCTTTTGCCCTTCTCTTCCTCCCCCTGTTTCCCTGGTGGTTTAGGGATCATTTCTGCTAATTGCCCTGTGCCCAAGGCAGAAGGGAGGGCGAAGAAGAATAATGTCATCCTAGAGAGTGTCTTGCAATACCCGAAAAGGGACACCTGTCCCTGGTTTTAGCTGTGAGGTTTGGCCTCTGAGTGGTTTTCTTGCCCTTTCTGGGAAAGGGGTGAGCTGAGGAGGTGTGATCAGCACTGGGTGCTGTTGCAGGGCAGATTGGTGCTGAGCACCAGCCCTCTCCTGCAGATACAAGGGCTCCTCAGGAGATAGTTGTGTGTCCTCCTGTGGTGTGGAGCTCGCTCTGGGTGGGGCAGATCATCTGCCCAGTGATGTTTACACTGTAATAAGGTTTTGTGAAAATAAGCAGTTAATTACACATGACCTACAAAGGAATAAAAATAGTTGGGATCTGTTCTTGGTTTAAAATTCATTTAACAGAGGCGTGAAACATGTTTGGGATTTTTAAACCTGCTTTGTTTGGTTGGTTTTTTTGGGTTTTTCTTTACCTTTAGAAGTATCAGGAACATTAAGTCTTTCTTCCCTGTTCTTGTTGGATCTCTCAGATGTGTCATAAGCTTCTCAGCCCTTAATTGAAGGGGTGGGATGATATATTTTTAACAGATCCCTTCTTCCAAGTGTGTTTATAGGGCTTTTGGGCTAAACAGAGATTAGCTAAAACAAAGCTTTGACAGTGCAAAAACTGTTTCTCTTCAATCGTGTTGGGTTTTTTTGCTCATTCCCCAGTTGTTGAAAGAAACTGAGGGTTTTTTTCATTTGAGAAGTAACTTTTTTTGGCTGTTAAATTATGCATTAAGGGATAAACCAAGTTAAATCCTAACTTGATCTATCTTCTGTGCCATTTAGATCAATTTAAGACAGTATTTTGAGTATTGCTTAGACAAATGAACACACTTGTTTGAGTATTTCCTAAAAATAGCTCCTTTTTAAGCAGCAGTTTTATTAAATCCTCAGTTCTTCCTTTAACTTAATGCCTCAGTCTTGCAGGAGCTCAGGCTGTCTCTGTGCTGAAGACCACCCCTGCTCAGCTGTTCTGCCCTGCCAGGATGTATTTGTGTCACAAGACTCTAACCTTTAAGATATGGTATTTGTCAGTCTGAAACATAATAATCCTGTATCTGGAGAACTAAACTGTAAACAGTGTGGCTGGCTTGGCAGGCCCTGGCAGCCACCCCAGCAGTTTAACTAGCCCAGGGTTTAAGACAGCACTGCACCAGTGTGTCCTGTAATTCATGATGCTAATGCATCTTTATCTATGTGAAGGATTATGGAGACAAATATAAACTTAATAATCAAATTGGAATGGGAGCTTAAGAGAGGTATTTCTGAGATAGAAGTGAGGTGTTTGGGGCTCATGGAAACATTTTGCATTGCATGGGTTTTTTAAGCAAGGCTTGAAGTTTTCACCATTAGTTTGAACAATGCAGGAGGCTGGATGATTTTCATGTGTGTGCTGTGGAATATAATTGTGCTGATCAAAGCAGAATAGTGCATGAGGAAGGCAGGTATTTTCCACTTAACGTTTAAAGTATGTTTGCAGCAAGAGAGCTCCTGATTCTTGGGGCAAAAATGTAGCATTTTGTGCCTAAATTGGACACATTAATGCATTTTATACAGAAGGCTATCTCTAATTTAGATTGCCAGAAGAAAACATTCAATGAGATGTTGATCATGCTGGTTTCAAGGAGGGGTAGCAGGGGAAATACCAGACTGCAAAGAAGGATAAAATTGTTTCTCTACTACCCTCTGTATGAATTTTGTATGAATTTAAGGTGTTTTTTCTAAAATCAGATACAATCAAGTCCTCAATGCAATGTTGTCCTGTACCAGAACGTTTCCTGTGCAACAGGATGACCTTGCATTGGGATCTGCATCATTATCACTGTAGGGGCAAAAGAAGTGGTTATGTGTGTTAAAGGTTTGGAGCTTGCTCTCCTTGCCCAGATGCTTCAGAATCAGGTAAGATGCTTACCAGGTAGCTTTGGTTGCTGATAGAGGACAGTTTTCTAAGTGAATTTCACTAGAATTCTCATGTTGGGATTATGTTCTCCAAATACCATGCTAGTATGACCTGCTGGTGGATGTTGGTGTAAAGTCCTTAAGTGATTTTGTAGGTATTAAGTAGAATTAGTTATATAAAAAAGTTGTTCTCCAGATGAAAGGTGACAAGAAAAGTATTTATTTTATGGTACCAAAATATTTGATTACTGATGTAAGAAAGAGAAGAAACTTGTGGCAGCATGGAAGGACTTTGCTGAAATGCTTTTTAGGGAAAAGACTTCAGAATGGCTCAGTAGAATTGTTTTGAGTATCAACGTATTTTCATGGGGTTTAAGTATCCTTGGAGAGGAGGAAGGCAGCATTAGTAACAATAGGTCAAGGTAAATGTATTATTATTAGTTACATAACAAACAAATTGTCAGTTGTGTGTGACAAACCATACAGGGGCTAAGACTAGTGCTGAGATAAAGGAGTGTTTGACTTGTACAGTGGTCTGGCAGCTGGGTATGACTTTATTGCCTTCTTTATAAGTCCAGTCAAACTTGGTGCTTTGAGTGCATTTGAAAGTGATTTAAAACTTCATGTGCAGCAGTGCAGTAATTTGCTTTATTTTTTTTTCTTCCAGTATAACAACAAAGCTAATTTCACACTCTGGTCACTTGGTTGATTTTGTTGCCTTCCTGCATTTGCTTCTCTCTTACTCTGTGTCTGTGAAACTTTTGGCTCTTGGCTCTGGTCTCTTTCTGCAGGAATTAGCTTGCTATTCTGCAAAGTCATAATGTGACTGTGACCTATGGTCTTAAGTTTATACCTAGTCATTCTGTATATAAATAAATCCCTGATTAGTTGCTACCTACTTACCCCTCTGTCTTCAACCTCAGATCCCACACTGCACAATCAGAATGCTTGGAACATCAGTCTTCCCTGAATAATACCTGTGTCCTTGCTGCAGCTCTGATACCTTTATTTCTCAGACTGTCAAGGCCTGAAATGAAGAATTTATTGCAGCTTTTTTGTATGGCCTGAAAGCTCAGCCTGGTGAGCCTACACAGGGTGGCATATGCAGTGTAAAATGTGCATTGCTTGGGTTTCCTTGAGCAGCATCAAGTTTTTACAGTGGGACAGTTGCTTTTTAAAATCCAGGGTTATGGGTTAAAATAAATTTTTCTTCTAATGTAAGGGATGCAAATATTCTTCAACAGTTGTGTGGGGATTTTTGGCTTCACAAAAGGGATATGAGACAGAAGGCATTTCTGGGAGACAGTGCAAGGGCACTGGGCTTTTTTCCAGGCTGTGGTGAAGATGCTGTTCTTGTGGAACCAGTGTAGCTGAAGCTGCTGTGCCTGGACTCCATCCTTAGGCCAAGCTAAAGGGCCTGGTTCTTGCTGGTAACCCTCCTGTTTCTGACCCACTACCATAATAAAAAGGAAAATACTTTTTTTTTTTCCATTCTTTTCTGGTAGAAGCCCTGTTGGCCCTAGTTTGTGAATGGAAGGGAATGAGCATCATGGTAGAAAGCCACACATTGTTGACAGTTGATGCTCAGTATCCTGTGAGCAGATTTTTTTCCCCCTCTTTTATCTATTCTGAAGTGTGATACTAGATTAAATATGCCAAGCAAAATAGTTAGTGATCTGGCCTGCATTTTTCTATGTTTGTCTGCTTTTCCTTTATATTGTGAACTTTTCTTTCTCTAGAAAGTGCTGTTACTTTGCCATGTGTCAATCTGTTCTCTGGCAGAATACAATCACGATGGCAAGAGGATAAAAAGAGAAATCGGATCTACTTAAGGAGTTATTGTTCAAAATGCTTCTAAAAATGTAAATTTCTGTTTATGTGGCTTGAGGAGGAGGGGGAACTCCCATTGCATTACTTAACAGCTTGACCTTTTTGGTTACAAGTCCCTCCTGTAATGCCATTTATGGCTTTATTTTTCCCTGTAGAATTGTAGGAAAAAACTCTGTACAAAGGTAGCATAGTAATAAGTGGGGAGACAGTGGCATCCAGCCATGCTATTTTTAGGTGATTGTGTTCTTAACTTGCTGATCTAAGTGTTCTGGACAGTGAGTGGGGGAGACATTGTACTAGAAATGTGCGCTCACATAGCGGAATCTTGTCTGGAAACAGAATGAATAGCAGACTTGGTGATCAGGAGGGCAGTTCACAGAGTTGTGACTGGAGTATTTGTAGGTAGAAAGGATGCCCTGGTGATTAAAGCACAGTGTTTGCAATGCAGACTCTTACTCGAGAGCTGTCAGCTCTGGCTTTCTCCTCAGCTGAGAAACTGAAATGTGTGCAGTCTGTTCTGTATGGGCTTAGGGAAGAAGTGTAAAAAACTATTTTCTGTTCCATGATGGCAGTGAGGAAAGAAATGCCAGTTGTCCTCAATCAAGTTGCTTCCAGTATTTTTTTTATGCTTTTCTTTAGCAATGACCTCTCCATCTGAGCAAGTGGTGTACTTTTGGAAACCTTCAGAAAGGACAGTGTCTCGTTACAAATTTCTGATAATTCCCTAGCCCCTTATCTATTAACTTGATGCTTAGATGGTTAAAGCTGACACAAGGCAGCTCTCACTCTGACCTCCTGGTGATGGGTGCCTTTTTCTTGGCTTAAGCTGAAAGTCAGGCTGTGCCTGAAATTTCAGTTCTGTTGCTGACTTGATTAGTTCACCTTCCTCCTGCACTGTTAACTTAGACTCTCCTGGCACAGAGCTGCACCATCAACCAGATACAAGAGCCAATCCAAGCTTTTGAAGAATGAAGTCTCCAGGGTAGATGTGACAGAGGTATCTAAAGCCCCAAACTACCTGTATCATGAAACCATTGCATTGAACAGATATGGAATGCATGAGTATAGGTTGCAGTTGGATGTTTACATGTTCCATTGTTTCAGGCAGTGTAAAGTGACAGCTGAGAGGAAACTAAGGCAAGATGCACAACTTCAGAGTGTGACCAGCTGGTCTCTTCATATCTTCAGAACCTTGACAGTGTATTAAAGTGATGGATAAGTACCAGTTGTCCAGCATGGCAGCTGCTGATCACCTGTGTACTATTTTCCTATGCTTTGTGCACAGTGATAAATTTTATTATGTAGACATCTACATAGTACATGTAAATTGTTTGGAATCGTGTAAGCCGGCTTCCCCAGTGATTGAAATAATAATTATGGGCTAAAAAAAGCAGCAAGCCCCCCAGAATAGCATTGAGGTTAAAATAAAGTAATACCTTTGAGTCCCTTGACTAAATTTAAGTGTAAGAGATGAAGAATGCTGCTTTGCCACAGGGAACATTGTACTTACACCTCTTCTGCTGAAAACTTGTCCTCAAATACCCTCTTTGGTCAGACTTTAGCTTTAGGTTGAGTTCCCCATCAAACCACAGTAAGGGTATTGTATAATTTTGCCCACTTAAATTAGACATAGTGCATAATTCTGAATAGAACTGCACATGATGCACGATAATCACAGTGTTCTTGGAAGTTAAACTGAATTCAAGATGCTCTGGCCAGAAATGATGATCTTTTTATTTATTAACACATAGGAACCCTGATATTAGAACAGGAGCTCCCTTAGCATTACACCCATGTAGAACTGTGGCATTATAAGCTAATTAAAATTCTACATAGTGCTGTTTATGAAAACAAATTATAATGTGTTTTGTGCTTACTGTCAGTTCTCAGCAACAGGTGCTTTGTTAACAAGAAGCTGTCTATTTTGGGAACTCGTGTTAAAGCAGCTTTTATCTCTTCTGGGTTTGATATGCTTAAAATAAGTGAAACTTATGCTGTATTGAGAGAAGATTACTTATTCACTGAAGCTCAAAAGAAGCGATTACTGAATCTATATCTATTCTTTCAGTAATTATGAGGGTAATCTTGTAAGTGTTTGAATCCTTCTTACAGATTATTTCTCATCAGTGTGTAAAGTCAAACCTGTTTTAACATACAGCACCAAAGATAGTTTATGGAGTTGCTCTCCTGTATCGCTTTTGGCCTGGTATTCTGAAGGAATTTAGAGAATTCTAGAATCTCCTGATTGTGATTTTATGCAACCTCTGATTTCTGAATTTCAGCTTCAACATCTGATAGCAGAGAAAGCAGAATGCAACTCTGTATGGTCTGTTTCAGAGTAGCTTTCTTGCCTTTTGCAGAGCATTTTAGAAGAAGGCATTTCTGTAATCTTGTGACAGATTTCAAGTATACCTCAAATTTATGGGGCTGTGAAGGGCAAATCAAGTATTTGAGTGCCAGAATACAGATGTGAGATGGGCACAAAGTCCAGAGGAAAGAGAAGGGCTCCTCAAGCAGTATCTGTGACTTGTGTGGCCCAGCACCAGTTCAGCCACACATGATGAAAACTGTGCGAGCTGACCTAGCCAACTGCTGATCAGCAATTACTGACATGGTTTGATTTTTCTAATGGGTGTAACTTCTGAATGTTTATTCCTCTTGAGCAGAGATGCCAGAGCAAGCACTCTCTGCATGGGTGCTCTTTTAAAAGTAGCTGCATGTTCTGTCACAAGTGTAACTTCATGCAAGCTTTCTGTGTCAGTCTTGTGTCAGAGACAGCCGCCTTCCAAAAATGGACCTGCTCAGCCTGTCTGCCTTAAATCTTGGATGAGCTGGGGAGGATAAACTGAGTAGATACAAGTTCATATTTGAGGAGGAGGACGCTCTTCTCTGGGTTGTGTATGGACACAGAGTGCTTTGGGTAGGACAGTGTGACCAGTGGGGTGGCTGGCCAGTGTCCTGTGCGTTCCTCAGATATGCCTCTTGAACTTCTCTCACCAGGCCTCCCCCAGGGATGCCCAATTAAAACCAGCTTCCTGAAACACATGATATACTCTTTCCTCATGTTGACTTTTCTTTGTAACTCACTTAGAAATTGTCTTTACTATGTACTGAACAACTGTAGTTACTGTGTTGCTCTCAGTGCTTTTAATGTTTAACTAGTTATCTTTATTGAATGTCCCTGTCCTGGCTTGCTGTAAACAAGCGTGTCTGGCTCCAAGGGTTATTTGCTGTTTTCTCTCTTGAGCCCAAGACGTGAGTTTTGTTTTGTGTGTGGGTTTTGTTTTGTTGTTTTCACTTGCATTCAGGTTGACCTCTCCAAAAAGGCAGTTTTGTCAGTTTAGATTTTCTGATAGTCCATCACTGGAGAGACAGAAACTTAGAACGTGCTGGTGGTGCCTTTTCCTGAAAGCATTTCTATGTTGCTCTGGAGTTTGCTGGATAAACTGGGGTTGCCTACAAAGGTATTGTGGTATTGGGGAATAAGAGGCTTTTAAGTTTTCTAAGTCAGAGGGAAAAATCATGGTTTTTTTTGAATGTCAGGAAGTTTAGGTGCCATCATTTGGAAGGGTCTTGTTCTAGTGATGCTGCAGTGTTAGTCTGGAACAACTAGGAAGTCCCAATGTACTGGCTTAAATGTACAAGCAGTGATAATCCTTGGCATCTTGACTTGTATTTTGCTGCTTTAGGCTCAAGTTGAAATGCATGATAAATAGGAGTGTTGAAGGCTTTATACAGAGTGCTGCACTTAATCTTTCAGGTGTCCTAGCAGTTAGCAGATGCTCCATAAAGTAGTGATCATTCCTGCAAAAAAAAACAGCATCACACCAGTAGCTCTGTGTGTGTCAGCTTTCTGCAAATCCTTTTGTCTGCACTCTGCCTCTTTGAAATCCAAAATAGATGAAATATGATTCTTCCTACTAGATAATAAAATGTACCTTGTACGTTGCTTGTTAATTATTGGGAGTTTTTTAGAATTAATCTTCAGTAGAAAAATGATGTTCATGGAATTGTCCCTTTATTTGGTGCGTTGACTATACTAGAAAGTTTGGAAATTAAATATGAAAAATTTGCTTATACTTGTTTTTGTTTATAGACTTAAGTGGTTACTGCAAGCAGTAAGATGCTTTTGCAGGAGGTGAACGAGAGTCTGAGGTACCACTTTTACAGAAGTTAATCTTTGGGTAATCCATGCTTTGCAAAGGTTAAGCGTGGTCACAAGTAGTAATTACAGTTTCAAAGTAACATCTATTAATAGTGTATGTAGACAAGCATGGAAAGCGGAGTCCTTATTATCAGTGATCTCCTTGATACCAGTATAGAATCTGTGCATCTTTGTTCTTGCTTAGCAGGAGTGGAGGGGTTGTAGTGAAATGTTCCCTTGTTCCTCTTGCAACCTTGAGTACAGGAGCAGTCAGCTGTACTTAGCAGCATACGTGCTTCAACACAGGAGGCTTTGTCTATACCTGGTGTTCCTGGGTTTATGGTATTTTGGCTCAGGTTAGTTATAAAAGTTGCTAATGTTCTGTCCCTTCCTGAGACCTGAATTGTCTCTTTTCTGTCCATCAGCCACTTCTGAGTTTGCACTTTCTCATGTGTGTCTCTTTTCTACTAGTGTGATTTTATTTTTTTTCCCCCACAGTCTTTCTGGCATCTTAAATCTGAGATGTAGCTTTCTTAAAAGCCCAAATTTTATTTATATTTTGGTTTTTGTATGGAAGGATTTAAACTTGCTAACTACTAGAATTTGGAAGTGAAGAAAAGACTTCTCTAACTCTTCACATGTTTTTCTCAAGTTTCTGCTAGGGAGTGTCTAGTGTAAGTACTTGATTTTAGCCTAAATTAAGTCTGTGCATGAAACAAAAATAAAAAGCTGTTCAACAGGAATAGACAGGAACTTAGTAGATACTAAATGACTTGTCAAGTGAGTTAAAAGAACATCTTATGTAAGTCTTTGGTCACTAGCGTGAGTATTTTGTTTTTGTTATGAAGTCATAAATTCTAGTTCAAATTGCAATTTAAAACTTTAGTTTGTTTAAGCAGGAAGAAAAGTGGAGGCTGAGTGCAATGAGTGGAAAGCTTTAAAATGTATGGATTCTCTTGGTGCTGAGGAAGTTGGAACTCCTGTGTTTTGAAAAATGCAGCAGCTGTGTGTTCTGCTGCTACAGGAACAAAGAGGTCGCTGCCCTTACAGATCTGCTTGCATAGCTGGTCCTTAACCATATTCACTTTTTTTAACTCAAAGCATTCTGATGAAACTGGGTCAGAGTGTAACTACACATGTAGCTGTGCTGGCAAATGTGAACCAGCTGCAGTGCTTTAGCAGGGGTGAGCTGTAAGATGAAATGACATGTCTGACTGCAACCAGCAAGCTGGGCAGAGCTCTAATGACTGAGGCCCCTATTCAAATCTGCCAGTTCTTCTTGGCTCCATAGCAAGTTGCTGGGACATGATAATGCCTTAAAGCAGCTACAAATGACTGCTCAGTGAATGTAAATTGGAGCCTTTTGGGAGGCAGCAATGGAGTAAAAAAACCAGGGCTGTTCTGTGACTTGCTATTAATTTGTGAGTCTAGTGCTTTGTGCCCTGAGTAGTGTCGTGCTTGCAGCAGGACACCTGAGCAGCAAATTCCAATATGAACCTGTATCCTCAATCACAGCCCCTGCTATGGGAGCTTCTGCAGCAAGATTCAACAGAACTTTGCTCTTGGGCTTTTATTTACCCCTTGTTTTGATAAGCCTGTAGGGAAATGCATTTCCTATTTATTGCTTTTTGTACCAGCATGCCTTTTCATATGGTGGTGCAGGTGGTATTGGGTATCTGTGCCAGTACATGCTACAAAGTGAAGTATTTTTGTGTGCCCAACTTTGTGTCTTATTTGTTCCTGGAGTGAAGCTTTGTATGTTTAAGCAGCACACATTGCCTCTTCTGCAGTTTCTTCCTTGCTTCATTAGCACAAAGAAAAAGTGACCATTAGCATTGGTGCTACTTCAGTCAGTGCTGAGCTGCTTCGTTATAAAGGTGATTGACAGAGGACGGAATATTTTAATCACTTGTTAAAACTGGATTTATCATGTGAGGTGAGTGTCAGGTAAAACTGTCAGTGTGCTGATTTTGACACTCAGTGTTCTGCTTTCTCTTTGAGCAGCAGTTTCAGAGCTGGCATCAGAACGGTTCAAACTGCATCTGCTGTGCTGCTGAGGCACAATGCTGTTTGGGTGGTCTCAGCGTTAGCTTTTGGGAGGGATCCTTCCCATACCAGTCACAGATTTTAGGAGTGTTTGCAGAACACAAAACTGTACTGCAGGATGTGAGGATCTGCTTATTTTCCTTCCCAGAACTCGGAGTATGAGGATTAATGGTATTCAAGAAACCTTTTTCTTTGGAGAAGACATGTGAAGAGAAAGCTGATTTTTGTGCCAGATTTTTTTTTTTTCTTGTCTAGAATGGGGAGGGGGGAGTGGGGGGTGAAAGAGATTATTCTTAAACCTTGTGTGTTTAATCCTGCTAAATGCTGCTCTCTCTGATCTTACTGATTAACATTTGAAGCCTATAAAGCTAGGGTATCAGTTATTTGAAACTAGGGGCATATAAACATTTTAATTAAAAGGAAAAGAAGAAAGGGAGATGGGGAGGAAGACTAATATCACAGTGCCTGCTCTATGGGGAAGAGATGTATATCCACAAGTATTTTGCGTCTTGCTTTCCAGAGTACTGGAAGATGTCTCTTTCTCCAGAGAACTTGATGTCCAGAAGATTTGCTTTGCTTTAGTGTTTCTACAGCTTCAACTCTATACATTTTATAGGCATGTCCTTTGCATATTTTTTCCTTAGTACAGAGAGAAATTTACTCGGAGGATGTGCTATGGTGAGGGAGGAAAGGTAGAACCTGTATCATCAGCAGTAAAAGGGCATTATTAAATGAATGAAGGTGTGTATTACAGGAGTAACAGGAACAGGTTGACTGGAAGTGCCTTTCTTGTAGGAAAAAGAGGACTTAGCCTGCAGAGCTGTGTGATTCCATGCTTCTAGTAGCAATAACTATCTTTAAGAAAACAGAGGTAATTTCAGCTGAAGTTTAACAATTTTTGGCTAATACAGAAAGAGGATGTTTATTCCATAATCTTCAGTGAAGTAGATGTTCTGGGGTTGCACTGAGTTGTTTAAGGCTCTTACACTTCTCTCTAGTCTGTTCCTTCTCATTAGTGCTCGTTATAACTGGTTATACAACTATACTGTAAAGCAGCGAATGTGCTTAAAATATTGTAAAGATCTCTGTTTTGTTTTTTTTTTTAAATAATTCTGCATTCAGAATAACCTTCAGAATTCATAGCATTACCCTGTGAAGGCTGTGCAGGCACAGCTCTGGGGGAACAGGCAGAGCCCAGGGGCATTTCCAGGAGCTTGACAAGCTCCATGTTTGTTTTGTGACACCTCAAACCGAAGGGGACATGCATGTGGCTATGTTGATCCCAAGAGCTTGTTGTCACTTCAGCTATGAAGCTGCTTCAAGTGTCATGCAGAAGCCAAGCTAGGGGAGACCATTTTTGAAATTATGGATAGTGTATGCACTTGGGATTTATTTTACAGTAGGCTTGATGCTCAGCAAGGTCTTGCTGCCCCTAAAAAGGGTTGTCCTATTTTTAGCCATGTCACTTCCTGTGCAGTGTATGTCATTTCTCTGGGGTTGATCTTCTATCAGATCAGCAAGCTCTCCAGTGCACCAGAACAAATATTTGTGTTGTTTCCATGAGACAGCTGAGCTGATGTGGCTGCAGGCAGGGACGGGGGACAGCAGTGGCCAGAGCTGTGTGAGCAGCTCGTCCCTCTGGCTGGGCTGTTTCAGCAGTGACTGCCCACCTCTCCTGCTGTATGGCACCTTTGGGCTCCGTGATTCTCTGGATCTTCCCACGTGAGTCATTATGGACAGTTTTGGAACAAAAATCATCTGAAGCTGAGCCAAGAGCTGGGCTGATGGGAGGTCGCTCCCTCCCCCAAAAACATCTGTTCAGTGATGTCTCAGGCTCGTGTTGGCTGCTCTGCTGGTGGCTCTTTGCCTGGGGCCAGGGCAGCAGTGCTGTGTGTACAGGAAAGACACGGCTCAAGTGCAGTGGCAGGAGCTGCCACTACTTGGGTCTCTTTTTTTTCTCTTTCCAGTGCCTGATTTTGCCTAGTGGATCTCTTAATTCTTCAAGCCTGCTCTGCTGCTGAAACAGGCATTTCCACAGTGTCTGCAGCTAGACCCTCTTTCCTGCCCAAACAGCACACGCCTGACAAATGAGCTCAGAAACCAATCTGTGTTGAAACTAATTGGCAGAAGGTGGAGTGATTGATTTTTTTTAAAGTTTGATCATTTTCCTTGTTTCATTTTGGTGCATATGAGTACTGAAAGGGAAGGCTAAGCATGGGGAGAGCTTATTATACTGGTTTGGCATTCTGTGACTTTAGGATTAAGTAGATGAGTTCAACCATCCCAGGAGTTTACAGTCTGCTGCAACATGTGCTGTCCCTCCTGGTCACAAATCCTCCCTCACATCAATTCCAGAGTCTCTCCTGTGTTGTTCTCTCTACTTGTTGTGTTTTTGCATATGAACTGATTGAGCTCACTGAACTGTCAGAAAACCTTGTGTTGGTGATGGTCCTTGCTTTTCTTGGTGGGTATTTTTGGTAGCTCACAGAAGGAATTGTGTGAGTTGAGGGTGTTTGTATCAGTTGTCCCTTTTGTACCCAACAAGCTTTTGTCTTAGTGCAAAGTTTTCCTTTGACTTCATAACATTGCATCAACAATCAGATTCATCCTATCTCTTACTGTATTTCTCAAATATTAGCAACCAATGAAAGATCTTCCGCTTCCTGTGGCCCTTATTAAAACTCTTCAGAAGAATCCCTGGCACTTCCCCTTGGAGATTGAAGTGTTCTGGAGCCTCATGCCAGTGGCTTTTCCTTTGACTGGTGACAGGATCCACTGGTTAATGAACCTGGGAACTGGCTTAGCTGGAACTCAGGCCAGCTTTTCTTGTTTTTTGTCTGGGCATCTTTGGGCACCTTTTACAGTTTGTTTATTGAATTGAGCAGAACTTTTTTTTTTTTTTACATCCATGTTAGTTTGTTATTCTGTGTTTGTGTTAGCACCTGGTCCCTTCAGCATGTTTGTGTTGGGGAATATTAGCAGTGGCTGGTGCACTTATTGAGTTCCTGTGTGCTGCTTGAAGCTAATATTGAACAGAAAGAAAATCATGGTGCAATCTGGAAGTTAATGTAGGGTTCTTTAATATGCTGCTGCCTAAAGTTAAAAGGATTAATACTTGTATTGTGACATTGAATCTCTATTAGCTCTTGAAATATTCAGTCGAAAGTGTTTTTAATTAGTCTTTCAATTTTAAACATTCTATGCCAAAAGTGACTTGCGTAAAGTTTCAGCTTTAAATTGGTTCTGGTAACCAAAGCACAGCAAACTCATATTCATTTGTGCTCCCCTGAAATGGCTTCTCTGAAATGTTGGGCCCAGCATAAGAATTAAATTCCACATGCACTACTTGCAGTTTCATTCTGAAAGACTGTCTGGAGAAAAGCAGGAATGAAAGTGCTCTTTCAGCTACAAGTACAGTACTTCAGCAAAAATCAAATTTAGCTGTTGTGTGAGGTCAATGGGAGCTTTGTATGTCGAAAGCAAGTGCTTCTCTGTTGGGGTAGGGGTGTGTACTCAACAGCTGAAATAAGCTTAATTGCAGGTTGAAGCTGAAAAAGATACTATCAGATTTTGACTGTCTTCCTGCCTCTACATCTTCCTTGCCCTGTATCTTGAATCCTTCCTTGTCCATAGAGTACCTTACTGCTGTGAGCAGAAGACTTTTTTCTGTGTTGCTGTTAGCTTTGCAACCCAGAGGTTTGCTCTGGGTATCAATTTCATATGTTTTGGGGAAATAAAAACAAAATGGAGTGGATGTGGGTGTGAGATGAGATTTCTCTGGAAACAAAATAATGGGAAAGTTGTTTGTGTTTGGCTTCGACTACATTTTATGTAAAAGGAAATCTTTTTTACTGTGGTTTTATCTAGTTTTATAACATGGCAATTGGTGAAGTATTCAAGTGTCTTGAAACCCCTTTCCCTCTGGATTTTTTTCTTTTTGTTTGAAATGTATACTGATGTTACTCACAAGATTGATTTCATTTTTGCAGTAATACTGCTTATCTTTGGCTTGACTTGAAAGAATTAAAATTACTTATGCTTCAGCTTACTTTTTAATCAGAAAATGGTAAACCTAAGTTGATCTTGAATTAAATACAAATAATCAATACCTTGATACACCTAGTTTCTTAATGAGAGGCTGTTCTTCCTTTCAAAGTGGTAAAAAAAGTGTAATTGTATATTTATGGGGGGAATGGGAAATTAATTTTATCTAATGAAATGACATGTCAAAATTATTTTCAAGTTAGACCACTTGATAATAGTTAGGAGCCTCGGAACAGTGATGGAAATTGTCATTTGTTGTGAATTTCTTATAATATCTTGCCAATATCTGTAAAGTTGGTTAATACAAGCCAGAGGGGAAAAAAAAATACAGTTTTTATGAAAACCAAATTTAAGGATGTTAAATAATACAGCAACTCATATATCTCTTAACTCCTATATCGCTTACTTCTCATTTTTATTATTTTATTATTAATATTACTTCTCATATTTTATTATTTCACACAGAATTTATAAATAGGAGGACATGTGTATGTGGTGTAGCATTTTTGACTGTAAGGGTGATTTTCTCTTAGTGTGTGAAAAATCATAATATGGGATTTGTGGTGAGCAGTTGTGTCGTCTTTCACTAATGACACAGTGACTAACCAGTGACATGTGAATTCATGTGACTGTCATTAATTATAATTACTGTGCACCAAGTAAACTTGTGTTACCCTGCTTGTCTCTTACTTTATAGTTCTCATGCCCAGTGTCAGATGTTCAGGACTCAGCATTAAGTGACCCCCTCACCTGACTGCCACAAGCAGTAATGCTTCCAGTATTTGCTAAAATTACTTTGTGGGGTACACATTGAAGATAAATTGGTGGGTCAAAGCCAATGCAAAGCCTACATATGACTGTGTTTGTGTTGTTGGGCAGGCTTTATAGGCTTTTTGGGAAAGGGCACTGAGCTACCCACAAGGCATTTTTTTCTGGATGATCTTTTTGCTGAGCAGT
Source organism: Thryothorus ludovicianus (assembly GCA_013397245.1). NCBI lineage: Eukaryota > Metazoa > Chordata > Aves > Passeriformes > Certhiidae > Thryothorus > Thryothorus ludovicianus. The sequence goes on along the minus strand of VZTB01006369.1, from coordinate 260,264 downwards.
AGGAAATTCCAGATTTTTCAAATGTCAGCTGTAAAAGAAGGATTTTTCTCAGGCCTCTAAATACTGGGTTGTGTGTATCAATTTCAGGTTTCTAGAAGAAGGGAGAATGGCTCAAGAAACCAACCGTAGCCAAGTGCCTATGCTGTGTTCCACTGGCTGCGGATTCTACGGGAACCCTCGCACCAATGGCATGTGCTCAGTGTGCTACAAAGAACACCTCCAAAGGCAGAACAGCAATGGTAGAATTAGCCCTCCTGGTAAGCAGCCCCAGTGTCGGGTTCTTTGCTGTTTTGCAGTTTTTCCTGGTGATGTAAAAGTTCTTTTTTCCCAGCCAGAGAATGAAAGAGAAGGCAGAAACTCTTCAGGTTTCGTGTTCAAGGTTGTTTATTCTCTCTTATCTAAAACATNCCCCCTGTACCAAAACCCAAAAACTACTTTTACACCCTGTAAAACTCACTGCTGCTCTATTTAAACTCTTGTGACTTGTAATTCTTCTTTCAAGGCTGGCAATCATTCCCATGGGCTAAAATCCAAATCACAGGTGTTTTGGGCTCTGTTCCAAGATTTGAGACCCCTGCCAGGGTCCCTGATCTTCCAGGGCAGTCAGAGACAAGGCCTGGTTCCCACACCCCAGCACACTGTGTGTGTGTGTGAGCAGCTCAACCTGCCACAGCTTCCTGGCCATGTCCTCATGCTGATTGCTGGAGCATTAGTGCAAAGCATTTCATTCCAGCATCTTACCTTCTGGAATGAGCTTGGATGGAATGCTCATAATGTGATTGTGTTGCCACTAATCTGCTCAGAAGCAGACTCTCACTAATAATTTTTGTATTCATATGAGTGTTTCTGATTTGAAATGATAAAAATGCAGAAAAAAACACTACACCAGCATATTTTTGCTGAAATTACTGACAGAGATAGGATTGAGCTTGGGGGGTGTTTGTGAAAAGCATTTTAAGTAAAGGTATTTCATCTTTGTGGCCTCATGATGAAGGATTAACCTGAAAACACTTGATGCCTTTTCCTTTTGAAGGCCTTCAGGGGCTTTTGTGGACATCTTTCCATAACTGCCCCTGAAGGCCTTCAGATAAAGGTTTGCTCTTATATTACCTCTTTACTAAAATCATCTTGAGTTTTGTTTCCACATTTGGAAAATAGTTTCTCCTTAACTTCATATACTTTCTTTTCTTTTTGGCCCAGTGCCCTGTGTACTGTTGCCTTTCCTTCAACCTTACCTTTGTAAATTGAAGCAATAGCTTCTACTGAAATCTGGGGATCTGAGTTCTACACCTTAAAAATGCATCTGGAGTTGGCATTAGGATGTTATACTGGTGTTCTCACAGATCCATCTTGGTTTTTTAAACAAAACACTAGCTTCTCATGTCAGAGTACAGCAGTTTATGCTGAGAAAACTGCTCATAGATGCTTTAATTAGCAAAAAAATAGTAAACTGTTGTAAAATTCCACCTTCAAAATTTTCTTCAGTGTAAGTTCTGAGGGTCTGGGACTGGACTGAGATCAAATTATGGCCAAAATATAATTACTTTTCTGTAAAATTATGTTTAATTATGGCATAGGCAGAGATTTTACTTCCCTGCCTGGTGTTGTAGGGGTCAAAGAGTAAATGCATCCTGTGACTTTTGTAATCCCAGGAAGCAGCATAACACATTTTCCCTGGGTGTGTGTCTTGCAGCAGCCTCTGTCAGTAGTATCACCGAGTCCTTACCGGTCCAGTGCACAGAGGGCAGTGCCCAGGAATCTCAGTCCACTTTAGATTCTACATCGACTCCATCTATGCAGCCAAGGTAAGGTGCTCTGTGTCTTTACAGAAAAATCTGTGTCAAAATGATTAATGAAGTGTGCTGATCCTGTATAATTAAAGGCTGGAACGAGGATTTGGAGAAGGTGTAAGATTTCAGTGCTAACTTTAAAGCATGGGAGCTCAGGGTGAATGCTAGCAGATCTCTGTGCTTCATCTGGCATTCAAATGGAAATTTGTCTTTAGAATTTAGCCTCAAATAGAAGCTGTCAGCTTCTGTTCTACAGAGATTTGTCTGGCTGCTCTTCTGCTTCCACAACTTGCAGTTGTACATTTACTAAAGGAGAACTCTTTTCATCCTAGAAATTTGAGGATTTTGAAAAATGGCAGGGAGCTGTTTACTAGAGCTCTCATAAATAAATGTATGATAATGTGTTAACAAGCCAGTTGCATTGCAAGGAGTGAAGAGTACTAGTACAGGGTAAAGACACGAGTCTTGGTACAAGTTGTGCTACTGAACTGATCTCTTATTAAGCAAGTAATTTCCATCTGGATTATTCAAGGATACATAATGTCCTCTTGTAAATCACTCAGACTTACTAAGTGTTCTCCATTTGTAAAAGCTAAATATTTGTTTATATTTAGTGGCTCCATTTCAGTTTAGAATGACACAACCAACAGCAATTTAAGTGCTTTGGAAATTTTTTGAGTGAAAAGTGTTAGTGTGTTATATACTACAGAAGCTAACTCATTTCAACTTTTCTTTAAAAAAATGAATGTAGTAGAACACAGGCTGAGGGCAATGTAATCAGTTCCTGCTGACTGATTGTGCTCAGACTGTTTTCTGCTCCCTGGCTTTTTATAGGAGGTGTTATCTCATGCTTGGATCCTGCATATGAACTGAGAGCTAGGTGCCATGCTTGATGCTATATTTAGTCTTTCCATTCTGAAGTTTCTAGCTGGGGTAGAAAATACGTATCTTACCCTGAAACAACTCTTCTGGTGTGTGTAAAAAAAAAAAAGTTCATCCAGGTCAGTGCACAGATGTGAACCAATTACAGTGCCTTGCCTTTGTTCTCTCACAACTTCAATAAAACCATGAAAGAATAGAAGTACCTCACTGATCACTGGCTTGATTACTGGCTGCAGGAGAAATGAGTGGATGGTTACTCTTGGACGTGCACTTTAAGAAAAAATCAATGTCTCTTGCTTGTTTTTTTGGTTTTTTTTCAAAATAAAAAAGCAGGACTTCAACTTCAGTCTCTGGAAATACCTCAGAGATATGATACTCTGAGGACAGATAAAATTAATTGACAATGCCCTTTTGTAGGTGGCCAGACAGGCAGTTCAAGACCTACATGCAATTAAAATTGGAACTCCACTGCTCTGGTTGAGCCATGGAGTGCTGCTTCATGGGCTGCTGGATAATCTGGTTTTTGCCTTCAGAGTGAATTCCTCAGTGGAAAGGAAGGAAAAAAAAATGCAAATGAGACAGTCTGCCTCTTGCTTGGGACTTGAGCTCTGTCTTGTTCCATGGGAGAGCTGCTGGATGAGCAGCTTGGCTGGGCGTGATGGCTGGTGTTGATTTGCTCTCTCTCAACTGCTCAGGGTGTTCATTGGTGAGTGTTCAACCATGCTGAGATTTAGCAGGGTGGCTAAAGGGTTGGGAAGTTCGGCCTGCACCACTTTACACAGTGAAAATCCAAGGTGTTCTGTGTGCAGCTGCTGCAGCTTTATTACTGGAAACACTGACATGCTGCAATTTTCTCGTTCATATCACCAGAACACTGAAACTATCTCCTCTACAATTATCCTGCTGACTTATGTTAAAAGGTCCTTGCATATTGAATGTTCCATTGTAGCTTCTGTGTGAAATGATGGTATGCCAAACCACCCAAAATATTTTCCTTTTTTTATAGTGGAACTGTTTTGTTGCATTCAGTATGAATTAAAAAATGTTTACCTTTTGTGTCAGTTCAGATTGTGGCAGTTTTAAGTGGTTAAAGAAACAACTTCAGAGTGAAAGTTCTGAGGTACCTTTTCATCAAGAGGTGTCCTAATATATCTCTTACAGGAAAAGAATATGGAAATGCTTCATAAGAGTCATAACTTTCTTCTTTTGTCCCTCAGCCCTGTGTCCAGTCAGTCACTTTTAACAGAATCTGTAGCATCATCCCAACCGGATAGTACGGCTGTGGACAAAACAGTACCCGAGACAGAAGAGTTGCAAGGTTGGTGCCTACTTTGCAGTGACAGAACTTATGAATAATGTTTTTTAAACTTTGGCTGTTCTTAATACACTCCTGTTCATGGCTGATTCTCAAACCTAAATATTCTGTGAATTAAGGATAAAGTTTCTTTTCTTAAACAGTGAGTCAAACTGAAGCGTTCTTTTGTAGGTGACGTCAATGTCTGCCATAAACAAGTGTGTTAATTGGTGTTGGAAATGCACATCATAAATCAACATCCTGTTCTACAGTGTTAACTAAGGCCATCTCCTTGATTAATAACAAACTTGGGAGAATAGCTTTTATTTCCATTTTTTGCCACTTTTACTAAACTTTTAGGTGTCAATTACTAGAAACATTTACTCTTGAAAAGATACATTCTGGGATGTACTCTAATGCCTGTTAGGAAATTGTGTTCTGGAGCTGAGAGCTCGTCTCAGTTTTGACAATGCATCTACTGACTTTTCACAGGGAGGCAGAGGGAGTACTTTACTTTATTGACTCTGGCACTGTGAGGTGACTTGGGCTTGTGAAAAGACTTTTCCCAGCAAGTTTTCAGAGGCATGTCTCTCTTCTTACTCATTTGGATAAATGTGTGCTGCTTCTAGTTTTTCACCTCTCAAGGTCATTCTCCTTATGAGAACATGAGAGGTTTTCTCCAGAAGCTTTGAATTTAGAGCTGTATCTGCATTTTGCAATGTGTTTTTCAAGGATCAACATATATCAGGTGTTTATATTACTCAGCTGTGTCCTCTGTCCTTTTCTTTGTACCCTTGTTTCTAAACTAAGAACGTCACTAGCATGTAGTTGCAGTTCTAAATTACCATCCCTATTTTTAACTCTCTGGCAGGGACAACCTTATTTCCTTAAGAGTTCCCTCTGTGTTATCCCATAACTGAAAATCATAGGAAATGTAGTGTTTCCAGTTTTAAAGCATTTTGATTTGAAAATGTAAGTTTGGAAGGAAAGCAGCTTAGAATGGATGCTGAGAGGGATTTCATTGAATTGCTGTCACAGTTGTGCATCCTGAAGTTTCTTTTTTTGGAATTTTAATTTTAGGTTGCTGACAAGCATGTAATACAAACATGTGAATCCAAGTGGGGTTTTTTAGCATTGCCTAAGTTTCTAACATTTAGGAAAAGATAAGGTCACAGCAAATGTGCTTGTTGGTTCCAGAGTGAAGTGTCTAATAGTACTTCTGTTGATGTAGGGGAACAGGAGAAATAATGTCAGTATTTATTTTGATAAAATCGTGCCTTGTGGGAATGTCTGTTCTGGGGCAGATTGTTCTATGCTGCTGGTGTAAGTTAATGTATTGTGTTCAGCTGAGGTCCCCTTAACTTGCCATTTCACAAAAATTACCAGGCTACAACAACATTGAATGAAAGACTGGGTGAATAATTAAGCTTTCTTAGATTACTGTTATTACTTTTCTAAAGCAGACAGATAAATGGGACTTGAGCTGCGTGCAACACAGTCCTTGCTGTTTGCAGTCAAGCTAAAACTACAAAGAGGTAGAATTCCCAAAGAGCAGTTCAGATTTGTCTGGATTTATGCATTGCAGTACAAATGTTAATAGAATATGATAATAAGTCTAGACTTTAGAGCTGGTGTTTGTATGGTGATACTTGTGGAACACTGCAAAAGCCCAGATGCTCTGAGATAGGGACTAACAGAAATTGTTTTTTCACTTTAATGTTCTTAAATACCATGAACATACCATTAAAGATGGCCTAAAATGAAACTCATTAAGCACAGCTTTTCTAGCAGCTTTCTTCTATTCTGAGCATCTCTCTAAGTAATTTTAATTACCTCCTGGGCTATTGTGCCTTTTGCTCAACATGATGGCCCTGTTAGGATTAGCCAGTCAGGACTCTTGATTTGTTAGCCAGAGGATTAGCAGGGCTGCCTCCAGGCAAGACTGCAGGCAGGTATAGAGGTGCTTCCCTTCCCTGGGGTAAAGAGTTAAAACCATCCAGGTTAGGATTCATGCTTCTAGTTCAGGGGGAATTTTAAAGGTAAATAAAGCTTGTCATGGAAGGCAGGAGGACTCCACCACAAACATTATAGAGCTCCTACAACTGAACTTGGGGCTAAAAGTATAAATCCAACTATAATGGATGGATTCTCAGCCCCTCTGAGGCTGAAAACTTCTGAGAATGAAAACAGCCTCTGTGACTTTCAAGCTTGTTGTGAATTGCAGAGGAGCATGTACTATTAGCATTGCAAAATGCCATCACTCATATCATGTGGTGTGTTTATGATTTGAAAAGCCAAAGTACAAAGGTAGATTGGATTAACTGTCTAAGAGATACATGACTGTTCTGAATGAAGTCACCTGATTTTGTGTGTATCTGGATTTTAGTGAGGTAAAACAGTTAACTTCAAACTGAGTTTTAAAAAATTGATAAAAAAATAGTTAAGTTGCTACAGAATTTTATGTGGAGGTAACTTGGACCTAAGGTGAATGCAGTTGAACTAATGGCTTCAACTTCAGTGGGCTTTATCAGGGTTGGCTCAGTAGACAGTATTGGAAAGGAATTAATGGATGATTCTCCTTTTTTTGATAGTACCAGGGACTCAGAGGTAGAATATGATTATGATACAAGTGTGTAAAATAACATAAGATACCCTGATACACTGGGTGAATGCCCCAGGGAGAGAGGAAACACTCAGCAGAAAGATTTGAAACTAAATTCTGTGGGTGAGTGTGCTCTTACTTAATTTGCCACTTCCTAACACTGAAACAGTGTATTTTAGGCTGATTGTGTCAGTTTAAAATGTTCACTAGTGATACTCTCCTTTGGATTAACTTCACATTTCACTGCTCTGGAGGTGTGGGGGTTCTTCCTAGGCCTGGTGAAATGCCCATAAGAAGTAAATGTAGCTGTTCATGCTTTTCTGTAGGAATGAGAAACTTTTTTCTTTTCAAATCTCTGCTCAGTGATGATGGGGTGATGAATGTCAAACATCCAGAGGCAGCAGGTGAGGTGTTGGGTGTCTTGCTGCACACACAGAGCTGTGTTGTGCCTGCAGGGGTGCAGAGGCTGGAGTGCATTTTAGCACGTGGGTGCTGTTTTTGTGGTCAGGCAGAGCACACTGAAGCTCAGGGGCTGGCACAAGCAAAGCAATAGGAAAAGTTCGTGCCTTTAGGAGTAAATCCAGGCTCTGCTTGTTTTGGTCAGCTAGGAACATGTTCTGTAAACCAAGGAACTGGTAAAACAAGTGGCCAGCCCAACTTGTGAGCTCCAGAAATAGATGGTTGTGTTCATACCTGACTCCTTTTTGGTTAGTTGGCAGCTTGTACTGGTGCTGCCAGGGCTTCTGTTCTTCAGCTGCAGGCAGGGCTGGAGGCAGGGAGGACTTGGTTCAAGGAAAGCAGGCAGCAGCATCCCAGAATCCAGATGAAGTCCTGCAGTTGGGAGTGGCTGCAGCATATTTCCTGCAAGCTCCAAGCTGGGCAGTGTTGCATCTCACCTGGCTTTGTTCTGCTGTGGTCATCACAGGTAGCTTAAAGACTGAACCCTGGCATTTGGTCATCTAAAGTGATTGGGATATTTGTGATTATCATAGAGGATTTTGGTTCAAATCTCTGGCTTCTATTCCAAAGCAAATTGAGACCTAAAATTTATGGTTACTACAGTAGATACAAAGTGACTTGTGGTGCAGTAGAAGAATCTTCCCACTCGGTTCTACACTGAGCAGCAGCTCTTAAATATTTTTAAACCTTTTTAGTGTGAGAGCCATACGCACAAAGAAAATGTAAGTAAGGGTGTATGAGAGCCTTGTTATGCAGGGAAGAGTGACAGTTTTTCCTAAATTTAGCTAATAGTTACAGAGGCTCTTAGTGAAACTTACACTGAGGTAACTGGATTTTGCTACAACAGGAAATGCAAGCTGGAGAATATTAGCTCCCGGCATGAATATGTCTTAATGAATTAATAAACACTGCAATATCTGGTCTGTGTAAAATTATGAAAGTTCATTTGAGTGAGTCTTACCTCTTCTGGTACTTACCTCACCTTTTTTAGTCCTTGCTGATTTTGGTTCTTACCTTGCAATCTTTTTGTAGAAGGATTTAATAGACCATGTGTAATAGTATCTTTGCTAGATTAACCTGTGGAATATACTGTTCCCCTCAGGCAAAGTCTTTGCTGGGGATCTGGTATCTTGCTATCCATTGATGTTGCTTAGTACAGTGTTTTGATACATAGCAAAAGTGATGAGTGCTCTTTCCTTTCAGAAAAAAAAAAAAAGATCAGAATAGCAACACATGAAAAACCCCACTGGATTTGTCATGCAGAAGAGCTGTCAGCTGGTGAAGAGCTAGCACAGAACTGCATCTGACAGTCTCTGACAAACAAAAGTCCAGCTGCACAGAGATGCCTGCAGCTTTTTCCCTGACAAATGTCTGAGTTTGCTATTGTATTCCCTTCCTTGCAGCCCTGGTTCTAGCTCTGCTTCCATCCACACTCCTCCCAGCTGGAGCTTGCTTTTGTTCTTTGCTGCAAATACTCCCAGCTTCTGTGTATCTTACTCACTGGAGCCTTGTCCTGCTGTGGTCTAGCTGTGTCTGGTAGGCAGAGGTTGGCTCTTAGCCCTTCTTGAAATGAAGTTGGGGTTTTTTTGTTTCTATTTCTGTTTTGTAATGTAAGGAATGTGCAAATACTTGAGGAAAACCAGCCAACTTCTATTTTTACCTGACTCAGGCAAATACTACTATTACTTGTTCATACTCTCCCACACAACCTGTAACCTCTTTCTTTTAGATGTGAGAGAACACTAAAGCAGGTTGAAAGATGCCTCTAGGAGAAATGTCTAAAATTAGGTTTTTACCTGCTTCCTTCTGGCCTCCAGGGCAGTGCAGTTCCACCCTGTAAGTCTGGGTCTCTTGAGCTGGTGTTTCTCACCCTAGGTTGTCACTCTGTCCTGTGTAGGCTTTTTCCAGGTGTGCAAGAGCAGCAGCATCACCACAGTGGTAGAGGTTGTTCTGAAACACTGTGTTTTGTGTGGCCTCCATGTTGCAGTCTTCAGCAAAAATAATGTTGATTCAGGATTTGAAAGAGGGTGTTTGGCTCAACTGATCCAGTTACATAGAATGCTTCTTGCAAGCAGATTTTGGGAACTGGGCAAGTAACACTGTGGGGAAATACTTGGCTGTTGGATTTTCTTCCTGGATCTGACAGTGCTGAATCTTGTTGTTAAATCTAATATTTATCATTTCGGGGTTTTTTTGTGGCATTTTCAAGCATATGGTGAGTTCTTTTCTTAGATTATATCGAAGATCTACAAGGAGGGAGTTCCAGTTGCTGCAGAGAGACCAATGCACTTCAGCCATGGGAGCTGCAGCAGAATGGCCAAATGTACAACATGGGCTTTAGATTATTGTAGGACTTTAAAGAGGACAGACAGATTTTTTATTTTTTTTCCTCACTGTTCTTACTAACTTCTTTAATGTCAGCTTCAGTGTCAGAGAATGCAGAGCCTACACCTGAAGAACAGGACAAGTCGCTTGACAAACCAAAACAGAAAAAGAATCGTTGCTTCATGTGCAGGAAGAAGGTTGGACTGACTGGTAAGAAACCCTGATTTCAGTTTCCTTAGGCTTGTTTGGGCTTTGGCCCTTTGAAATGCTATCTTAAAGGGAAAATGGGGCATGGTCATTTGATATTGATTTGAAATAACAGTCAAAGGTGCTTTCAGCTGACTCTTACTGGATTAGTCATTCATGTATCATTTTGTTTTTCAGCCTCCTGTCTTAAAGTGAAGCTCATAATTCCAAATACTTCCTTTTGGAAGTTTGCCTAGCTAAGGAATTGGATGATAGTTTGCTGCCATTCACTAGCAAGCTTTGCAGTGATCCAGTGCAAGGGCCTGATTTCTGGAGGGCGAAGGTTCATAAACATAGCAAAAGAGCAAGAATTCTCTAGGAATGTTCTGTGCTAGGGTGTCATGCAAAAAGAAGAAATGGTCAGGTCAAATCTTGCTGTAATCACTTAAAAATGTATTATTTGTGATTCTTATGCTTTCTGCAGCAGAGGCTCTTTCGCTGATTGGTTGACACTGGTGACTGAGATTTATTGCTAGTGAGTGAACACATTCAGGATTTAAAACAAAGCAGTGTAATTAAGAATGTTGAAATGTCTGAGCTGCTGTTTCTGTCCACAGGGTTCGAATGTCGGTGTGGGAACGTTTACTGTGGAATGCACCGTTACTCAGATGTACACAGTTGCTCTTACAATTACAAAGCTGATGCTGCTGAGAAAATCAGAAAAGAGAATCCTGTAGTTGTTGGGGAAAAGATCCAGAAGATCTGAACTGCTGCTTCTGCTGGAATACAAAAATCTTCTGACCATCTGCAGATTAAATTGACTTGAGCTTTTTTCCTTAGTCATCAGGAACGTAGAGCAGTGTATCTTGCCTAGACCTTTTAATCATGCATGTCATCAGATGAATAGATTTTTTTGTTTTCGTTTTTTTTGTTTTGAAAATGACTCTGAACATTATTTTCATTGCAGTTTTCTGTGGCTGAAGACTTAAGTAAACTTTACAAGTATTATCCTTTAAGATCATTTTAATTTTAGTTGAGTGCAGAGGGCTTTTATAACAAACGTGGAGAAAATATTGGAGGGCTGTGCTTTTCCAGGGTAAAACATGCATGCGTTAACTTTGCAGTTTATTTTCTTGTTGTATATAGCTTTTCTCTGCAGCACAATTTCCTTTTTTTTTTTTTTTATTGATAATGCCTTGTATGGCACAACTAGTTATCAGTAACTGAATGTATTTTAATCATTATGGCTGCTTCTGGTTTTTTTTTTCCATTAACGAGAGGTTATACATGTTCGCATATTAGCTTGTTTGCACCCTCTACCTATTTATGTATGAATCATTTGTAATGAGAGTGTGTGCTGAGATTGTGTGGGGTTTTTTGTTGTTTTGTTTTTTTTTTTAATTGGGGTTTGCTTTTGTGTGTGTGGGGGGAAGGCTGTATGCACTTCATTGACTGCAGTTTTCATTGGGATTACATCCATCAGTTTGTCTGTACACAAATATGAAGAATGATCTGAAGTACTTGTGCTGTATTTATGTTTATCCACGTCTTAACTTTGATTAAATAAAATTTAAAAAAATCCGAGCCCCTGTGGCTGTCACTGGCATATGTAAGTTGGATTTCTCTTGCTTTTTTTCCATTGGTGATTCCTTAAAGTGTATTTGTTCATGGCTACCACGTGTATCCCAATGCCAGCTAAATTCTGATATTTTTTTTTTATCTTTTCACCTGTAACTACCAGAGAAAATGCAGCTTCCAGACCTTGTCTGTTGATTCTGCCCAGGGAGCTCTCTGTGCTTCCTATACAGCACATCTCTCATGTGCAGGAGTTTGGGGCATTTGTGACAGTGTGCTTCAGTTGAGCCACACCAAAAGGTGAAACTGATTTGGCTGTGAGTAGGCTGTGTGTGATTCTAGGAAATGGTGCTCTGGGTTTTGGGATCCACTGTCTGACAAATGGTACTGCTGGAGGAATTGTTCTTTTCTTGTCTTGTTGGGATGCTCAGTAAGTTTCTTTCTTCAAGGTTACCTGCCCTGAGATCAAAGACTGTGCCTCAACCCAGGTCATGTCCATAACTTAAAGGAGGTTTATGTGGTGCCATGGAAACTTCACCCCGTGCTGCTTGTCACCAAACCTAACAGTACACTGATAAAGCAGCCCCAACTCCTTTCCAGGTGATCCTGAACTCCAGTTGAAATCTCACTGGGTGAGATCTGACTTGCTGCTGCTTTGGAGTGTCTGTGAAACAAATGTGATTGCACAGCTTTATTTAAAACATTAAATTTCTAATCAAAGCTGGTCCCATCCTTTAAAATTCAGAATGCTCTTTAAAAGTGATGGCTGACAATTAGTAGATAAAGCACTGCATTTAGGATATAAATGTGCAACAGAAGGAGCTTTCTCTGGTAGTTACAGAAAGTAATCTGCAAGACTGAATAATAAATGAAGTAGCTTGTGCTTGCAGAAATGGCCTAACCACAATCTGCAAAGCACATGGAGTTATAGTGAAGGAAGGAAGGAATAAATAACTTACTGGCAAGTTTCAGTAATAGTCTGCCTTGTCACGGGTCAGAGACCCTGTATTTCCTCAAAGCATTTGCTAAACTTCCTCTTACACAGCACAGAGCATGGAAGACCAGCAGTGTCACCTTCGGTGGGTGTTTCTGTTTGCTTTCCTCTCTGCTGCTACTTCCCTGTTCTCTAATCCTCCTCACTTTGATTTCTCCCTCTTCCCTATTTCTGGTGCCTCTCTTTTCCTTTTACATGTCATTCTCTCTCTCCTATGTGCTCTCCTGACCAATCTGCCTTTTACCTGTCCATAATGCTTCTGGGCCAGGCAGAGATTTCACAAGGTGGGGGAAAACCTGTTATGTTTCTGTGTTCTGGTGCCTGAAAGAAGAAAAGGTATAAGAAAAGTATTCACATACTTTATTTACCACCACCAGTTATGAAGCAACTGCTGCTCTGGCTCTTGATACACAGCAGGATTCTCACCTGGCAGTAAGGTGAGGCAGAACCACAGTGGGGAGGAGTTCTACTTCCACACCTGTCCTCCTCCAAGCCATCTCATAAACCTCCTTTGGCCTGGCTTGTGCAGGGGGCTCAGAGTTAATATTGAAGGAGTTTATGGTCCTGTTGTATAAGCTTACATTTAGACTGGATGTCCACATTTCCGTGACACCTGAGAATTGTGTGTCATGTTTGTTTGCTTTGGCAGTGGCCCTGCATTATCCTGGTGGCTGATCTGCACTTCAATCTGTACTTTGTGTCATCATCTTGAGGTTAGCAGATTAACATTTTAATTAACACCAGCACATTGACAGCACTCCAGATTTACTCAAGCATTTTGTCTCCTCCATTGGGCAGGTTTTCAACATGGTTTTGTTTGTTTTGGAATAAGCAGGTTCTATAGCCCAGATTCTATAATCTGTCCACAAAACATCTTCACTGTGTTTAAAACATTTCCAACAGTCAGGGGAAGTTTTACAGGAAATCCTCCACAATCTAGGACTTGTGTTGTTTAAATAAGATCCCTTTTCAAACAGCACCTTGTGATCTTGTATCTCAACGAGTGCACAGCTGTCACAGATAATGCTGTTATATCATCTTGCACTGAATCTCTGGCTGTACCATTTGCTGCATTTCTTCTAATGACTCCTCTGCCAAAAAAAAAACCCAAGTTGAGCAGCAAACCAATTCTTTGACTTGGAAATCACAGACTGACACAGAAATCACAAGCATCTTCCTGTTTTTATTGGAAAGATGTGGCCTTTGCTAATTAGTGCTGATTTCAAGGATGTTCCCTCACTGGTTTCTACTTCTGACAATGAGTGAATTTTCTTCTGCAGGTGGGAGAAAGCTGGGCCTGGGAGCAGAAGCACCAGCCTCCCTGTTCTTTGTGGTTGGCTGCACATCTGTCTGGTTTTAAGGTGTTGGAACTATGTGGAGAAAATGGAAGAACTCGATGAGGTGCAGCAGCATTGCAAAACTAAAAACCACAAAAGGTGCAGTTTCAGGTGTGAATTGTGCAACTTCTCAAGGACTGCTGAGCTTGTGGTGGGAGAATCAGTGTGGACATAATCATTTCACTGGACCAAGCACATAAATGACCTCTCCAAAGATAAATGAGGACAGTTATCTCTGGTCTTAGAGCTGCTAAGTGATTTACCTGCTACAGGAAGGCCTCAGTTTCATGTGAGGGTTTGTAAAATCATGGACATGTTAAGGTTGGAAAAGTCCTCCAAAAACATCAAGCCTGGCTGCTCACCCAGCACTGCTAAGTCCACCCTTAAATTAAGTGCCACATCCACAAATCTTCTAAATACCTCCAGGGAAGGTAAATGTGAGCAGGCAGACCCCATTTCACCAGGGGCACTGCCTGGCTGGCAGCAATTAACAGCTGCTGACTCAGGCAAACCCCTGGCACTGATTAACCACGGCCAGGGACCAGGCAGGGGGTGGGATGGTGACAGAGCAGTGATTGGTTTGTGCCTGAGGACAGAGGGTGGGATTTGATGCTCCTCTGCTCTGGGTTGCACCCCCTGGAGAGGATCTTCCTCCGTGGAAGACGAGTAGCACCTGGGAGGTGGGAGCTGTGTGTCAGCAGGGGCTGCTCAGGGGTCAGCATGTCTTTCATCCCGGTAGACAAGGACTCAGATTTCCCTCTCCAAAACCTCCCCTATGGGGTTTTCTCCACGAAGGAGGAGGTGAGTAACAGCACACTCTGTTCTTGGGCTATGAGAGAGCAGAATTCCCCAGCCATGTGGGATAAAGGAAGATTTCCCAGCCTGAGACACTCACGGGCTTCCTGACCTGATGGCAAAGCTGTAGCTGCCACGTTGTTTGCTTAGTGTTGTTATTTTGATTACAGCTTCTTTGAAACTGCACAAAAGAAATCAGAAGTGTTAATACTGATGAGAAGTACTTTGCCTAATATGTACAATAGTTCTTGTGTGGTTGTGATCATTTTTGTGACATCATTAAACCTATATTTGACCCTTCCACTCCCTATATAGAGGCATGGCTCATTTCACACTCAACTTTTTTTTTGTTAACTCAGTCTTTCATTTTCTTTGTGACTGTTATCACCCAACACCCTTAAGAAGCTCCATTAACTGCTGCTCTTAGGGAGTTTTGTTGATGGCTGCCAAAGCATTAAACCAGGGCACTGAATGTGTTTTACCTGTTCTTGCAGCTGACCTGTTGTGTTCTCTTGGGTGTGTGTTTATGCAGTGCTGCATTAAATGTGTGCAGATGTGTCACGTTTAAAGCTGGGCCTGAAGCCTGCAAGTTGAGCCAGCTCCAGGCCCTCTATTTTATGATGATCACATAAGAAAACGTGGCTCAACCTTTCTGCCAAGGAGGTAGCTCCCAATTCCCAATTTTCATGAGAACTGAGCCCAGCCAGGCTGAAGCTCACACCTCTGGGTGCCTGACAGGATGGAGCTCCAGAGTTGTGTCCTGGAGAAAAGGAAACAAGCCAAGAGCTGCTTCTTAGAAGGAAAAAGTGAAGAATTTGTTTGTCATTGCTTATGGAAACTTCATGATTATGTCCTGGTTTCTGCTGGTCACCCATGTAGATTTTTTAAAAAAAAGTTAAACCCAAAGATTGTGTTTTCTGATGTGGTATTTTCCAAAGATAAAATGAGATGGTGTGTTTAATCCATTCTGGGATGTGTGTGCTGTTATCTAGCAAGTTTGGATTATTTTTCTGCCTTTCTCAGTAACTGAAAAAAACATCTTCACTCGAACCCTATGAAATGACAGTCAAGACTTACAGAAATTATTTAGGAGAATAATGTTCTTACAGCTGAATGTTTTAATGATTTCAGGCTAAAACAATTGGTGTCATTCCTGACTATCCCAGTTACAAATTAACCTGACATGACCTTTAGGTTTTTTTTCTGCAGGAATGTTTGCTGAATAAATACTTACTACCACATTTGGAATTTTGTTTGGAAATTAAAGGTTGAAAAATAGGTTTAATAGCATGCCTCTTTGAAGATGCTTATTTTGGTGAGCTGCTTTTCAGAGTGGCTGTAATATTTTGTCTCTGTGTGCCTGAAGACACAGATAATGGAGGCTGTGGAGTGTTTGCCCCACGCAGCTGCCCTGGGTCTGTCAGTGCTGCTGTCGCCGCCGGCTCCGCACGCGCCCGGGGCATGAACAGGAGCTTTGTCCCCTGGGCTGCATCTGTCACATTTCCCCGTGTGTGGGATGCTGTTCCTGCAGCAAGGATCCAGCAGGGATCCGGGCTGGGCTCCTCGTGTGGTGTGAGGATGGTGATGTAGGGCAGTCTGACGAGGCACAGGAGCCACGTGCCTGAGCAGGATGTGCTTCCTGGTGTCACCAGGGGAGTCCAGAGCACCCCCAGTCCCCTGGGGAGGAGCTGGGGTGCAGAAATGCCTGTTTCTCCAATGGCATGCCTATAGGGATGGGATCCATCCTGCCATGGCCTCTCCATGCTTCTGTTCCCTGCTTGTAGAAGGAGCAATGGTGTTTTCCCACTTCACAGCATATTGCAGATGTGTTGGCTTATTCTGCTTAATCTGGGGTGTAAATGAGCAAGTCAGCCTCTTTCTAAGAGGGAAAGAGGGAAGGGAGAGAAACCTCTGCTTGTTGTGCTATCCTTTCCCCAAAAGATGGGGATGAGGCCCTTTTCCACCCCTCAAGGTCTGCAGTGATGCTCTGCCCATAGGGCTTAATGTTTAACAGCAGCCAGACTCAGAGTGGCTCAAGATGATCCATTGCTGTGGTACCAGACCTTTCTCCTGGAGGGGTTAAAATCTCTGTGGTTACTGTCTTCCCCTGTGCCTTCTTTGGGGTATTTTTGGGTACAAGCATAAACTCTTCTTCTCTTCCCCCCTCCTCTTGCTGCTTTGCAGCCTCGGCACAGGCTTGGGGTAGCAATTGGAGACCAGATTTTGGATCTCAGCGTCATTAAACATCTTTTCAATGGACCAGCTCTTGCCAAACACCAGCACGTCTTTGACCAGGTATTTATCAGAGTCTGTTCTAATTTCCACATGCATTTAAAAAAAAATTCCATAAGGCACTTTAGCAACTTATGGTGAGATAATGAACATGAACTGAAAATAGGTTGTCAGGCGGGTTCTGGTAGAGCAAAAACCATCACAGATATGATAGCAAGGAGAGCAGGGGTATTGAGGGTCCAAAGGTCATTTTCCAGGAAAGTATCATCAGTCTTTGGCAATGCAGGTGTCTGACATGAAACCTAAATGTTAATTCACTCCTGCTTGTGCCTTCAACGTTCCATGGATGGGATATTAATGACTGGGAGGTTTTGTTAAGAATAAAGGTGAATGTAAACAACCTTTGGCTACAGCTGGTTGAGATGCCAAAGCCACAAGGGCCTGCAGTGGTGTGTTAGGGTGGGGTGATGCAAACATGCAGCAGGTTCTGCTGCTGAGGACTCCTGGGGTGTGGATGGGAGTGCAGACAGCTGTGGGCAGGGGGATGAGTGATCTGGGCAGCCATGGCCACATAATCCCAACCACAGGCATCCAACACTGGGATGAGAGTGTGGGACACCTTCCTGCATGTGAAGGATAAACAAAATGTGGTCTTTTCTTTCCCCCCACCTCTGTGTCACTGCCAGCCCACCCTGAATGCCTTCATGGGGCTGGGCAGGCCGGCATGGACCGAGGCCAGGGCTTTCCTCCAAAAGCTGCTGTCAGCTGGAGAACCCACCCTGAGGGACAACACGGAGCTGCGGAGAAGGTGAGGGAGCAGAGAGTGGCTGCAGGCACAGCGAGGTGTCAGCTGTGCCCCGTGTCACCTGAGTGACAGAGCACCAGAACCCACAGGCTGACGTGGCCACCTGCCTCCTACGTGGGAATTAACTGGGGTTTGGGCACATCGAGTGCTTCCTTCTCTTAATTACGTAAAGATTAATCTCTGATTAATCCTGTGCCTGCCCACAATCCAGGGTGTCACCCTCCACCTGCCAACAGCGAGCTCTACCCTGGGGTGTGTCCAGACCTGCAGCCTCTCTGTGGGGCTGAGCGGGGCTGCCTGGACAGGCGTGGGCTGGGCTGGTCCTCTGGCCATGGCCACAGCCTCTCCACCATGGCCTTCCATGGACACACAGCTTCAGGGGCCTCTGCCTTCCCAGTGCCTCCCTCCCTGCCTGTCACACCTGGAGCAGGTACGGGGACACACCCCCCAGTTTGTCTTGGTCACCACTCAGCTTTGCTAAAACTGAGCATGTGGTCACAAACTGGCTTCAGACTGTGGAGCAGGAGGAGGTGACTGTGCCCTGTTCTGTGCTGTGCTGATGGAAAATGTGTCCATTAATCCCACACCTCTCGTTTGTCCAGAGTGGTGCCTTAAGCACCATAATGCCTATCCTGGCAGTGAGCAGGAGCTGTTCCTCTCTGTCCTGCCAGGGAGATTGGGAGGATTTAGGCTCTCATGAGCAAGAGAGGGGTTGAACTTGCTCTTTGCCATGGATCTTCCCTGGACAGGGCCAGCAGTTCAAATCAGACACCCCAGGAGCCACATGCCATGAACTCCCCCTTCCCATGCAGCAGAGGCAGTGGTGTCCTGGCCATGGGCACTGGGGCTTTCTCTGTGTCCCATGGGGATCCATCAGCTCCAGAGGTGCCCCATCCCCACTCACACCCTGCCAGCTGCTCCTTTTGGTGTAGCCATCCCAATAACAACAGCCTGGCCAGTCACCACCTTTTCTGCCAGTTTTTTGGTTTTTTTCTGCAAGGCTTTGCAAACTAAATTAAGGAAAGAGCTGGGAGAGCAACTCAGCCTCTTCCATGCTCCTTACAGGTGGGAGCTGCATGTTTTCTGAGATCTGAAGGCAGCATTTTTCATTTCAGGGCATTTGTACCTCAAGCTTCTGCGACGATGCACCTGCCCGCCCACATCGGTGAGTCCCCCGCAGCCGAGGGCTCCTCTCGCTGCCCTCTGCTCCCACACGGAGCAGCTGCTCCATTTCCAGCCTGCTCAGACAGACAGATCATAGCCGTGACAGGGAATGGGGTTTGCAGCAGCCAGAAGTAGATTATTGTACATAATGAAAGGTAGGTGCTGTCTGTGGCACAAGAATAAAAGCCTGGGGAAGCTCAATAGCAGCCAGAGCACTCTTGGATGCAATTTCCACTAAATCAGGGCTGTCTGGTGGTACATAACTCCTGTCAGCAGATTGGCATCACCAAAGGGCCAGGAAAGAAACATTTGTTCTGTTTCCAACAATTTTCCCTTTTGCCATCAGAAAATAATTCAGGTGTTGCAAAGTTTCCAGGGCAGATACTCCAGCACAGCCTCATGAACACGTATGAGTTTCCACTCCCAGACCATTGTTCTGCATTCCAGATCCTGCCTCCACTCCCATGAGGCCACAGATTGCTTTGGAATTGCTATATTCATATAGATACATAAGCATTTCCTGTTTTCAGCAGGAGTTTGTATTTATTTGGACCCAAGATCAAAGTCACTTGAGGGCATGACCTTCACAGGAACAAGGATGTGAACTTGCCCATTTTCCATCCAAGCTCTGCTCTGAGTTGGCTTTTGCCTTCCATGGGGCACAGCCCTGGCTTGGGACAAAGTCTAGCCTGTCCCAGAGGAACCATGAGGTGTTCCCACAGATGTGATCCCTTCCTGAAAATAGTTCCAGGTTGAACATGCCCTGTCAGAAGATTATTGCTGGTCCCTGGCTCCCGTGAGCGCTGGGAATGGAGCTGTGACCGAGCTGTATCACACAGACACAAAGCATTTAGGATTCCACAGCTGTGTCCCGTGTGCGGTTCCTGCTCCTCCGGAGGGGCTGGAATGGGAGGGGATAACTCACTGCAGGATGCTCCCGGAGCTGCTGGGTGACTTAGCGGGCTCACTGACCAACACAAGGCAAACGCAGCCTCCTGGGCCGTGTTTTCCCCTGGCTGCCCCCGTTTCCCCGCGGATGCCGAGGGTGGGAGCGGTTTGCAGGGATGGCAGCAGAGGGCAGCAGATGTCCTGAGATCGCCCGAGCCCCTGCGCCGGGTACCGGGATGGAGGGAGAGCGCCGGGAATTGCCTTATGTCTGAAAACGGGGCTGCTGCTCCATGTCCTGCGTTTTCCCTCCTCTTCCCTACCGGAGGCCTTAAAAAAGAGCCATTTTTGTCTGCATAATTTATAGGTGAACTGTTAATCACCCCTTTTTGCTATTAATGGCATCCCCCGAGCGCTCTCCCTGTCTCCTTTTCTGCTCTTTCCATTGCCAGCAGCGAATGATGTGCATTAGCCCCCGCAGATGAGGGACTTTGCTGCCACTGATCCCTGTTTTATGGCTTTTTTCCTCGTGCAGGGGATTACACTGACTTCTACTCTTCACGCCAACATGCCACAAACGTTGGGATCATGTTCAGGGGGAAGGAGAACGCTCTGATGCCAAACTGGTGGGTGCCTTGGATTATTCTCTAGCGCAGCATTATTTTGCAGGCTTCTCTGCACATATACACGATGTTTCAAAGGTCTGAGTAGTTTCTCAGGATCACACTGGTTTCAGTCTATAGGAGAGGAGAATCCAGGGCTCAATACCAGAACCAAACTCCACACATCCTCAGCCGAATCTGCACCAGTTACTGTGCAGCTCCCCCAGTTCAAAGACAAATATACCTAAGAAATTTGGTTTTGCTGAGTGACAAGAGAGCAGGGTTTAAGATCCAAGGAATTAACTGGAGCAGTGACACAGAAGTGCATTATGACTGCCACAGAGCTTTGGATTCTATTTCACTCTCATTCTTATATCAGAGTAAGGTGCTGAGGTCTGTGCCCATGTATACAAAGCTCCTTCTCCTCGTACCTCACACATCTGTGGTGTTTCCACCCCAAAAAGCTGCCCTGGCACACAGCTAACCCAGGCACTGTGGTGCTCTTTCTCCAGGCTGCATTTACCTGTGGGTTACCACGGCCGGGCATCGTCTGTTGTGGTGTCTGGGACGCCCATCCGGAGACCTGTGGGACAAACCAAACCTGACAATGGTGAGTCTCTGGGACGATTTTAATGAGGATTCTTGTTTCTTCTATTCTCTTATTTTGCTCCACATCGTAGAGTAGCAGAGTGGAAGGGTCTGGGATGCCTTGCCTAAAGCCCAGCCCAGGGTCAGGGCAAGAGAGATTCCCAGTTTGAGTCCCTTTTCTGTTCCATGCCAAGCAGCACCAGCTGCTGTTTCTTCAGATCATTACTTCTATTTTCCTAGCTGCCACCCTGATGTAAAATATTCTTTCTTCTACCCACAGATAAACCTCCAGTGTTTGGTGCTTGTAAACGCCTGGATATCGAGTTAGAAATGGTGAGAGGTTTTTTTTTTTCCTCCTTATGACTTGAAAAATATTAAAATAGAAACAGGGAAGAAAGGGTGGGTTTAGCTTCTTCTAAACTGGAAATCTCATGAGGTTCATTCCTGTGTTCCTCTCTGAGCTGTCTGTTCTGCAGACAGTAAAGATTTCAGCCTGTTTCCTGGTCAGCAGTTACCTCTGCACTGCAGCCAGGGTCTATCAGTGGACACGGGGATTTGGGAAGTCCAGGCTGTCTGCACCTTGTGCTAGGGCAGAGGAAGCCCTGAGTTCTTGGCAGTGGGCTTCAAACTCCTGATTCTCCGGCCTGGAAAGTTAAAACCTGTGCTGTGGGTGTTGTAAAAAAACATGCTGGGAAGGCACATCATGCTGTGGCTTAGTGTAGTCCAGATGGGAGAGTTTCATAGGATTGTATTAAGATTTATATCATTTTAATGGCTTACATAATTTTTGCATGTTTTATTCCCAATCTTTTCTCCTAAAAAAAAATAGTAGAAGTGTGATATTGATGGAAATGGTTATAAAAATGTCATGAAAATCTTTAAATCTGTGTGCTGTGCCAATCAGTGCTGTAAGGAGAGATGCAGGGCCATAAAGAGGGGTCCTGTGGTGCTGCCATAGCTCTGCTTTCCAGCCTGAGTTCTAGTGCTGGCTGCTGCAAGAACAGAAGGAAAAACTTCCATATCATAGACAGAAAGACACAACTGAAATTCCCTACGGAGTCCTCTGCATGTGCAGGCTGTGAATTCCTACAGGAATGAGTGCAGGCACCCAGTTCATGGCCTTCTTTACTTAGTGGGCACATTTCTCCACCTGCCTGTTCTTCCCCACTCTCATCAGGCTCCAGCCACGTTCAGAATCCCCTTGGACAACTCTAAACTCCTTCCTGTTCACTGTCTGCAGCAAACAGTCCCTTCAGTGGGCAAACCTGTTCTGCATCCGGACTGCCATTAGGAGGGACCAAAATCCCTCCTGCATTTGGACAGCACCGTGCCCTTGTTTAACGCCTGTCTCTTAGCAACACAGAGCTCTTAAGTAATTCAAGCCTGCCAGCTTCGTGGAGGGGAAGAAAAGGGGAGCAGGCCATGGGTTTTGTCTGAATTTGTGTGGGGAATGCTGCAAAACCCATCCCGCCCAGCCTCTGCCGCTGCCGTCTGCAGCTCCCTGTGCAGTAAAGATTTTTAGCTTCCAAAACACGACCAACACGTTGCTCTTGGATCTCAGGCGTTCTTTGTAGGTCCTGGGAACAAGTATGGGGAGCCCATTCCCATCGGCAGAGCCCAGGAGCACATCTTTGGAATGGTCCTGATGAACGACTGGAGCGGTGAGCGCTGCTGCGGGGATCTGCCTGGAGGGGGGGGTACAGCACCATGGAAACCCCAGACAGGGATAAATCACGGATTTTAACAGCAGCACACCGATCACTCAAACCACTGGGTACCACTGAAAGGGGTGAAGTGTTGCCTGTATTTCTCAGTGTCTGTATCAATCCATCTTTGGTCAATTAGTGGAATCAGAAATTGCTGCCGAATGAAGATTTATTTACTTATGGGAGAGCTAATATCAGTCTAGTTTCTTCTGGGCAGGGATGGAGGGGTCCTAAGAATGGTGATGCCAAGGATGGTGATTGATTTCAGCGTCAGGAAAAGGATTTGGCAATCACAAATCCCTCAGTCTCTGCAAAGATTGAACTTGTTGAAATTCTCCCTATGGCTGGCAAAGACCCTTAGCAGGGTATAAAAGGAATAATTAAAGTGGGGGTAAAAATACTGGTTATATGGGGATGATCTGGTTTGTTTTATTTATTGCTGATTTATCATCCTAATCTAGCTGATCTAAGAAAATTGGGTTGAAAATTGATTTAAAATAGGATTTGGGCACGAAAGCTAGAAGAGGCTGGAAATAGCCATTCCAATTCATGTTACACTTTCATGGGTCTGATGGATGTGCAATTCCTAGGATGTGTTTAACTGCATGGCTTTGAATGTTCTCTTCCCAGCCCGTGACATCCAGAAGTGGGAATATGTTCCTCTGGGCCCTTTCCTGAGCAAAAGCCTTGGCACAACCATCTCTCCATGGGTTGTCACCATGGAAGCTCTCATGCCATTTGTGTTGCCAAACCCTGTCCAGGTCAGCAAGAGAAAAGGATGAAATAAAGGAAAAGCAATGCTAGAAAAATGTCAGCAGAATTGGAAGGTCTCATCAGTAGAAATCACTGAGCTACATCCATGCCAAGAATTGTCTCCATGGAATTCAGAATTGTGATTCTGCTTCTGAGCACATGGAGGCAACCAGGGCCATCTGAGTTCAAGTGCTCACTGATGTCACTGGCCCTGGCACATGTGCTGTCATCCTGCTTGAGCAGGGAAGAAAAATCATCTCTAAAACACCTGGAAAATTCTTCTTCTGGGTCTTTGGTAGCACTTAGCATCCAGTAAGTGGTGCAGAGAGGGGGGGGACAAGCCAGAACATTTTGTTCAAGCATTTCCCGTTGTCTACATTATGTAGGTGGTTAAAACTGGAAAAGAACAGTCTTGCAGAGACCTCACCATCTTCTCTGTGCAGGCACAGAGGAAAGGTGTACTGGCATTCTATTTGTGCTGGATTAACATCCATGCTTAAATGAGGGGCATGGCTTTTGTGAACCTTGTGCAGAAAAAGGAATTGGATAGTATGGATATCATGTCTGTTCAGAAAGATCTTTAAAAGTGTGTGCATAGACAAGGCAAAGCAATAATCTGAGCAGTAAGAAAGATGAAGTGAATGGGTTGTGCAGCTCAGGCTGGGGACACAAATATTCACTGGAATGTCTTGTGGATTTTTAATTTCTTTTTGTTTAGACTATGATGTGTTTTGTGTGCTTTTAGGATCCTAAGCCGCTGCCCTACCTTCAGGATAAAGAGCCCTACACTTTTGACATCAAGCTCTTTGTTGCTATTAAAGGTATGGCAAAGCTGGGTGGGTTGCAAAGCTGAAATTGCCAATTGAATATTGTGGCACCACCACAACTTTCAGGCCTTTTGCTCTGGGCTCTGTGCTCCTTCTTTTCCTGCTTTGCCCAGATGGCCTCTGTCAGAGAAAGAGAACTCCTGCTGCTCCCTGCTTGCTGTGCAGCAATGTGCCAAGCAGGGAATGTCCCCCAGGTGCTCAGCTTCCCTTGAGGAGGGTCCCTGAAGCGTCTCCTTGCACAGGCAGGGGTCACAGGGGCAAGGAATGAGCAGATTTGTGTGGGATCCAGGTGTTAGCCCAGCTCAGCCCCCATCTTCTGGCCCTGCTGAGCACTAGGTCCAGATGTTTCTCCCATAGGAGAGCAGAGATAGGAAATGGGCAGCTTGATGCTACCCCAGTGCAATGCACATGCTTGTTTTCTATGAAATCCCAGTCTTCATAGCAAGAGAAAATGTTATTACTGTTTTTTTGCTAGGGATTACAGTGATAAAAGAAGTCTCCATCCATCTGTAAAATAAAAAGACTCCAACATCATTCATCCAACACAAACAAATTGCTTCTCTCTTTCTTATCCTTTGTTTTCTGCAGGAGAAGGAATGAGTGCACCAGCTACTATATGCAGATCCAATTTCAAGGTAAGGCTCCAGTATCTTTTGTTTATTTGCAATCTTGCTGATGCCATCAGCTCCAGCCCAGGCAATTTCAAACACTGCTTTTTGCATTAAACTCATAGAATAGAATCATAGAACCACTAAGATGGGAAAAGACCTCCAAGATCATTGAGTCCAAATGTTAGCACAGCACTGCCAAGCCCATGACTAAACCATGTCCCTCACATCCACACACCTTCTGAACCCTTCCAGGGATGGTGAATTCACCACTTCCCTGAACAATCTGTTCCAGTGCAGATGAAGATCAGATCTAAGTGTCTGCATAGGAGACAGAGGGAAATAAAAAAAAAAAAGAAAAAAAAAGAAATACATTGAGGTGTTTTCACCCCACTATCACCGCTGGAAGTTGGTGATAATTCCTCCCTGGATGCCTGATGAAGGGACAGCTCTTCCCACAGCTGCTTGCTTTGAGGTGCCCAGAGCACCCTTAGCTCTGTGCCCATTTGGCAGGGAGCTGTGAGGACAGAGGACTACAGGAAGAGGGAATTGCCTCTGGCAATACAGCTTTAATTTAGATGCCACTCACTGCTGCCAGCCTGGGTCTGCCCCATCCCCTCTGTGGGCAGCACGGTGGCTCTGTCTCCACCCATTGATTGAAGCCAGGAGATTTATGTGCCAGCTGCAGCAATTCTCAATGAATTTCATATTCACATTTGGCTCTTTGCATAGTAATTACCTTAATCAGTAAATCAGTAGTCAGCAAATCAGTAATAAGCAGATTTTTCTACAAGGCTGTTAAAATGCTGAGTGTAATCATGGAGCCTGGGTCAGCAGTACTGGTCTTAGAGAGGAAGAAGAGGAATGACATCCAGCTGGAATAAGAAAAAATTTAAGGGACTAAATTGCATGTTAAAGCATGGGTTTTATGAATGCCATAAGGCACATGCCTCCATTCTGCTGAGCCTAATGGCCCAGCAGAGAAGTTTGTCCTTCAGTGCTTCCTTGCTTTATCTCTTCTCTCTCTCCTTCCTCCAGCACATGTACTGGACCATGAAACAGCAGCTGGCTCATCATTCCATCAATGGCTGCAACCTCAGACCTGGAGACCTCCTGGCCTCTGGCACCATCAGTGGACCTGTAAGTGCTGAAACCACGACAGTCACTGGTCAGCAACTCAAACCCAACAGAGCAGGACTTGGGGCTCAGCCCTTCCTGACCTGAACACCACAAAACCATCTGCAGTTCTTTCCCATGCACTCTGGGGTGCTGCTTTGGTAGCCCCAAATTCACACTAAGGTTTGGTTTGGTTTGGGGAGGATTTTTGTTTGGCTGGGTTTTTTCACGTTACTGAGTTTTAGGGTTTTGTTCTCTCTTGTAATTCTCTCCCTAAGAACTATTTTACAACTTCTGTGTGGAAGCATCCTCACAATCCATTTACCCTCTGTGGAACTCAGCTTTTTATTTCTGAAAAGAATGTAAAAGGTGCCTGGGTATAGCTTTTAGTTTCTCCAATGAAGTTGGAGCCAGCTTCACAAGCTGTTACTCCCCTTGAGCTGCCATTTGGGCAGTGGCTGCAATATATGGGCAGCTCTCACTTTCTGAACCACCAACACAAATCCTGCACATGCTGTCACAAAGACAGCCTCAGGTAAGTCGTTTGCAAGCTGGGATGCCTGTACTTCCCTTTTGAGCATCTCTGAGGTGCTTTTTGAATCTTCAGATTGTTGTACTGCAGAATGACATTAAAGACTCACAGACACCAGCTTTACTCTTCTGAAGAACAAAATGTAATTAAAAAATCTGAAATGTGACTTCATAAAAGCTGGATTTGTAGAAATTTCCTCCACTTGTTTCCATCATTGCTGGGGCAGGTCCAAACTGCTTGAATATGTTGAACAGTATGTTAAATACACAAGATAGCTGCTATAAGCATCACTGCTGATGGCCAGCAAGAAATTAAAATGCAAAGTCAGGTAAAGGACCCATTGTATCAATTAATTAAATCAACAGCAAAACTCTGTTCCGTAGAAGTAACACACTTGTGTGTCTGCTCCCAGCAACAAGAAGCTGAACAGCAGGAAATATACTAAAAAATTGTTTATTTGTTTATGAACTCTTGCTGTAGGAGCCAGAGAGCTTTGGCTCCATGCTGGAGCTGTCCTGGAATGGAACAAAAGAAATCCCTCTTGGTGGTGGACAGTCCCGTAAATTCCTGCAGGATGGAGATGAAGTAATTTTGACAGGTAATGGCTGGATAACTGCTCTCACACTGCAGCCAGGACACATTTCCACAGGTGGATCCCAGCAGGACAAACACCTGGTGTGGAGCTGGGCTGTTCTTTACATACCTGCCATGCAAGCACAGTTGTTTCCATCCTACCAGTGAGGAGGCTAAAGCAGGTGGATGGAAATCTCTGTGCCATAAACGCTTTCTAGATTAGATTATTTGCTTTGTTATGTCCTTTATTCTCTTGCTATGCCACTGTGTGAGCACCAAGGAGATGATGGAGGAAAGTTTGACTTTATGGGTAAAAATACCCCAGGTCTAGGAGCAATTGATGAATTGTTTCCACCACAGTCCAAGTTTGCATGTGGAGCAGAGCTTGGCAAATGCTAAAAAAAGTTATTTTTCAAATGATATTTCATTTGTAACCTAGGCATAGTCAATGAAGTGTGTTGCAAATCAAGTATGTGGGAAACAGCATGAAGCCCTCTAGAAGAGCTGACCAGCTCCCCTCTGGAAAGGGCTCTGCTTGAGAGCTGGTTCATGCTGAGACATGGTTTTAGTTTTCATCATGATAGTCTAAGGATTTTATGAATTAAAATCTACCACAGTGTTTTGTGATCTAAATCCCACTCCTACTTCTTTTTAACCCAAAGTCTAGTGCAAAACAAATCTATTTTTTTCCTTTCCTCTCATCTTTGTGGTGGCAAGTATTTGGCAAGAACAGACATGAGAAATTTTTGTTTTAAGCCTCCAATGTCTTTGCTGTGTGACCTACTGGGATTTTAGGGAATGTCCTGTGGGATGTTGTGCGTCACCAGCTGAGACCCAGCCAGTGCCACACCTGGCTCTGAGCAGCTCCATCCTGCTGATGTGATCAGAGATATCTGCACAGGAACAAATGGCTCAAGCAATGGGAAAAGATTTCCGGGGTGTGACTGAGGGCAGAGAAAATGTGAGGGACAAACACCCAGGCAGCTGCCTCAGGTGTGATGCTAATATGTCCCTACTTACCTGGGCCTGCTCAATCCAACCAAGACTCCTAGGATTTTTTGACAAAATTGTTTAAAATTAAAATCTCACTTTTTCTGAAAAAAAAAAAAAAAAATTATGAAAAGGCAAGAATTTTCTATGATTAAAAAAAAAAGGTAATGTATGCATTCCAGTCTCCTGGCAATGACTCCATAGTGGTTTTGGTGGTGCTGCAGCCAGAGCCCCAGTGCCTCCTGCCTGGCAGCCCATCCAATAGCCTTGAAAATCACTTTTCTGTGAGCTGCTGCCAGTTTGACAGAGGAAAATGCTGAGACAGCTGGAGATTGAGATGCAGACAGAGCCATAGGTGATGAACTGAGGAGTCCCCAGAGCCTCTGGTATCCTTCAGCCTCCCAAAAACTCAGTGACTGCTCATGCTGCAGTGTGGAGGCCTCTGACACTGCTCTCTACAGGCTCCCATACATCCAGGGACAGCCTCCAACAATTCCAAGTGCCACGCTGCCCTCCAGAGTCCCCAGTCTCCCTCCAGTAACTCAGGAGCCCTGAGTTAGGGTGCAGTGAGGGATGATGAGCATCCCTGTGGAGTTACACACTCACATCCCTCTTGGCAAGGAGCCCCTCACAGTTTGGGGACTGAAGGTGTGGGCAGCCAGCTCAGGGACAAAAGGGACCAGTCCATGAGCCATGCCCTGGACAAGCTCTGTTAATTCATTAAATACTTTGAATCCTGAATGTCTTTAATCTTTAAAGATGGCCTGATGGCATTGCTGCTAAGCTGGGGGAAGGCAGTGGGACAGTCCCATGTCACTCAATCTGCTGGGCTATTTCACACTAACACAGTTTGTGGCTGTGGACACCAGGGCATTGCAAAGAGCCAGGGGCTGCTGGGACCATTTGGGAGCTGCTCTTATATTTTTAGTGATGTATGGCAGGTCCTTAAGGCACCCTTGGGGCAGGGCTGGTGCTATTCCATCCTCTCCCAAGGCACTGCCATTAGCTCTTGCCAAGTGCTCAGCACATCATTTCTGGTTTCCTGTTTCAACTTTGTGTTCTTACTCCCCATGTGGGACCTATTTCAGAGACCTAACACATAAAACGAGAGAAATATATTTCTCCCTGGAAGTGTCTCAGGGAAGGGAGCATGGCAGGGGAGGGGCTCCTGGTGGTGCTGGCAGCTGCCTGCACAAAAACTCCCCAGTAGCTCCTTGGCACACACAGAGCTCAGGCCAGGGCTGCTGGCAGCACAGGGCTCCCTTTGTTCAGTGTGCTGCTCCTTGGTGCTGCTCTAAATTGTGCCTGACAGCAGGGATCACCAAAGTGGAGTGAAATAATCAGCTGCTGCTCAAAGGAGAGCTGGCAATGGAGCCTAATGAGTCAAATGGAAGCTGAGCTGAGCCTTGCACTGCCTTAAGGATGAGGATTACCTGGCAGGTACCAGGATGGTGTCTGTAGCTTTACACAAACACTTAGAGACATCACTGTCCTTGGAAAACTTAATTCCAGCCTGGCTGTGAGAGCTGCCCTGCGGGTTAGGGCTGGCAGGGTCTCTCTTTGTGCTGCCCTGCAGCCTGAGCCCACCCTTTCTCTTCCCCAGGGGAGTTTTCCACTGATCTGTGCTGAGGGTGGGAATTAAAGTCTGCTGTGTTGAGCTCCTTCTCTGCTTCTGGAAGGCAGCTCTTTGTTACCACGTGCAGGTGATGCATTCCATCAGGAAAATCCATCTCTAGCTATGAAACCAGTCCTTAAAATGTTTGTTATCACATGCAGGTTCTGTATTCCATCAGGAAAATCCATCTCTAGCTATGAAATCAGTCCTTAAAATGCAGCCCATGCTGCTTGTCCTTCCTTTGGTCAGCTGCTGTAGCAGAAGGCTACAGTAGGTCTCCTCAGCTGTTCTTCCCAGAATAGACTTCTCAGATGGGCCAGGAGGCCCTGGTGTGTCCCCTGCCCTGCTTTGCCTGCAGCTTTGCTGGTGGCTGTCATTTTTGGAACAGCTTGGCTGGCCCGTGGTGTGCAAGGGGAGCTGCAGCACCCCTGTCCCAATGTCACCCCCTCCACCGGGCAGGAGGAGGGAGAGATGGAGCTGTCCCACAGTCAGAGATGCTGTCACAGCCCCGTGAGTCTGCAGCAGCAGCCAGCAGAGCTTCCACGCCCTCTTACATAACAGAGGATTAATGAGAACTTGGAGCCTGACACTGAATTTCTCATGGAACTAAACCACTTGACTTTAACAAGAAAAACAGCTTTTGCAAGGGTAAGTCCTGCTGTTTTGAGGGGGTTTAATGACTGCCTTTGTGGCTGCCAGCATCCTGATATCCCAGGAGCAGTCCTGATGCTGCAGAAAGAGAACCCAGATTTATTTGATTAATTGCAGGGCTGGGCCAGGCAGTGAATCAGTTTGCCAGGTAGATTGATGGTGCTGCAGGTTAGGTTTGAAAACAGAAATATTGCTGGCACATCTTGTTTGTTCTTTGATCAATTCACTGAACTTGCATATTGCTGTGTTTAACAGTTTGTGCTTCTTTTCTCTCATTTTCCTGGGCTACTTGAACTCTTCCAGGTGTTGTTTTTTTTACCCCTCATTGCATATCTGAAATGTTTTCTCTTGGTTTTGGTCTCTTTATGCCTTTATTCACTTTTATTCCTGGCAAAATCCTGCTGTCCTTACAGAACAAGCTGTGTGTTGTTTTCTGTCCCTAGGCTACTGCCAGGGCAACGGCTTCCGTGTGGGATTTGGCCAGTGCTCAGGAAAAATCCTTCCAGCCCTGTCGAATCCATGAGGACTGGAGTGATGTGACATCCAAGGAGGAACCCTCCTGCCACCTCTACCAGTCATTCTGCTTCATTCAGATTTATTATTTTTATATGAGTGATTGTAATCTTACTATTTTTAATTATCAATAAATATCTTAAAGGTGAATGTGGCTCTCTGGTGTGATAAGAAATGGATTTCAATGCTAGCCTAAAATCCTCAGAATATGAATAAGATGATTGAAATGGAAAGTGAGATTCTTAACTCTTCTACCATATTAATGTTTTTTTCATAATTATAAAAAGAGGCTTTCAAGTAAGCTTAAATATTCAGAGTACTAGGCTGATGATAAGAGCTGAGATTCCATGCTGACTTCCTTTTTCCACAGTGTTAATATGCTGGAGGTGAAATCCTGAAGGCGAGTTGCATATGGATGTTAAACTTGTAGACCTTCCTGAGCAAGAGTTACGTGACAGAGCCCTAAAATAATTTGCAACAAAGCAATTTGGAAAAGTGATAATCAACACAACTAATGTCCCTGCTCCTCCTGCACTTACACAACCAGAGGCAGCTCTCCTACCTCAGAAAGAGATTGATTCCAGCCCAGAGATGGGAGACTGTGTTGGGGCATCCCTCAAAGGGACATGGTCCAAAGATCACCCTTGTCCCTCCTGCCCTGGTTTAGAGAAGGAAATTCCCATTCCTTTGTCACCCTGTGCACCAGCATCCCCAGGGTCAAGGAGGGAGGGGGAATTCCATCACTGGGGTGATCCCCAGGCACTCATTGGTGGCAGTCACACCCTGCCACCCCACAGGGCTGTGGGTAGAGGACACCAAGCAGGCCAAGCCCCTTCCTGCACCCCTAAAGGCACCTCGTGCCACAGCATCCCCTTGCAGCTGCCAGTAAACAAAGCCACGTGCCACTTTCCTCAAGTGTAAAGGGCATCTGCTGTCTCCTGCTGGCCTACAAATCAATTTAACTCCATGGCCAAGAGCCAAATCACATCAATTAGAGGATATTACTGACTGAAGGAGCTCGGGAGACCGGATAATGAACTGTGGTGTAGTGCAAGGGGAACTTGTTAAATATTTGCTTGGTCCTCAAACTGAAGAACCTGATGAGGCTGCTGGCTCCATGTGGTGACAGCAGGATGAGCCCAGGCTGCTGCTTTTCCCATTGCTGCTCCAAAGTTCTACCAGGTAGTTTTGCTCATGAGGGCATTTGATGTCATCCTGGGGAGCACCTGGGGGCTGACCAGGAATGTGAACCTTACAGCCATGCAGAAGAGGAAAATTAATTTGAAATTAAAATTAAAGAAAAAAATGTGGCAGTGCATATAAATCATTGCTAATGGGGCATGTGCACTGTAATGTGCTCTCTTCTAGTGTGCAACAATAACAACTCTTTAAAGAATTATACTTGGACATTCATCCCCAAATCAAGGCTGACCTGGCCAGGAGATATTGGCTCGTTGTTGTTTATCAAGGAAAAGCTATTTTGCCTTCAGGCTCTTGGAGCTGAACTAATAGGCAGATATTTATTTAATGCACTCTGACTGGATCATCAATTTATAGATGCTTTGTGCTCTCTTTTGACCTCGAAGGACAATTGTGAGTTGACACCTTCCCTCCTGGACTTAGAAATAACCCACGCTGTTCCTCTGAGCACAGCCTGGCTTTGCTCCTGGCAGCAGCAGGAGGACACACACAGCATTTATCTAGGAGAGAAATTTCTCTGCAGGAGCAGCCATATCCATGGTGTCCCTTAGCATATCTGGAAGTGCAACATCTGAGGAGAGAGGCAGAGAGCTGATGTTGGGGCAACATGTCATTAGTCTTCAGCTGTGACCTTGATGCAAGAGCCACAGCCAAGAGGGACTGTGGTGTCAAGGCTTTCTGGGTGCAGGAATGCTTAGGGGAACTGTAAATCCATAGTGCTCTTCCTGAACTTTGAGCACAGTAAAGGTGAGTCCTGTACACACCCAATGAATTCCTCTTCCAAAGAGCAGCAGGATGCTGCAACTCCTGACAGCCAGTGGGAACTGGGCTTGTTGCCTGGTCAGGCAGAAGGTCAGTGGTGCTGAGAGTCCACACCTGGCCAGGATGGAGGCACCCAGCCACAGATCCTTCCAAGCTGAGCCTTGCCCCCAGAGCCAACCTGCCACCCTCAGCCCCAAGGGTGGCTTTGCAGAGGTCACTGTGCACATCCCTGGGCCAGGCACCCCTGCACCACACTGGGATGGGTGGGAGGAGGGAAGGGCCCCCTGTGGCCCCAAGGTGACTGAGCTGAGCTTCTCTAGCCCGGGGACATCTGGAGAAGTTCCAGATTCCCAGAAGGTGGGTAATTTCTGGAAAGGACCTCGGGCACAGCAGGTTTCAGAGGTGAGCTGGACAAAGTCCAAAACCTCTCTCAGGACAGAGCTGAGAGTCATCTGCTGCCTGCTGTATGGATGGGGGCCAAAATGCCAGGAGATGATAAAAAAGGAGGCAAACTTTTCTATGTGTCCAAGGCCACTCCCTTCCCCCCCAGAAGAAGGCAGTGGGCTCTTTTTGGGTGGGCTCTGTGGAGAAGGGGGGCCATGGCCACGCTGCCCTCACCCAACAAAGTGAGCTTGGAGCCACCAGCACTGCTGACTCTCACCCCTGCCAGGGTGTGTCCAGGGAAGAGTGCAGGGCACATCTGTGCTGCAATGTTCAGGGCTGCTCACAAAACACCTTTGGTCTGGGACCAGCAGCAGCACTCACTGAAAGCAGCCTATAACCCAAATTTTGTGAAGCACACAGGTGTTATGGGTACCTCCTGCTTGCTCCACCTCCCCTGGGGCAGCTGAGACCTGTTTGCACCCTCGTCCTTTTAAATTAAGCTCATGGAGCTTTCTTCTGGTTTTGGGGGAAGCTGAACACAGCTCTTGGAACAAGAGGGTGCTTCAGCCTTGGTGCTCTCAGTTCAACAGGCTGACTGGGTACTTGGAAGAAGTTTGTTTTTGAAGTGCCAGTTATAATCTGGCTTTGAACAAAAGGGGAAAAAACTGACAAAAAAGCTCAGAGCTCCTTTTTCACAGCACTAGGTCTGTGGGTTTGCAACCTGTGTGTAGAACAAGAAAATACTTCTTGGATCTTCAGAAGTCAGGAAGGAATAATAAAACCTTTCTGCTGTGTCAGCCACCTGAGAGGCTTCATTCAGGGTCATTGTGTGAGGAGACAGACCCTGCGCTCATGACCAGAGGAAATGGAAATGTGTGTCTAAGTGGAAACCACAGCTCTTGTGCTGGCCTGGAGCATCCTTCTCGTGCCTGGTGTTTCCCACTCAGCAGAGGTCAGCAGTTCCCAGCAGCAATCCGTGCTGGAGAGCAGTGATCCCAGGGGTGAGTAGTGCTGGGGAGTTGGAGGGGAGCTCTTGGAGGGGTGCAGGAGCTGCTTCTGGGTTGTGCTGCTCTATCACAGGCAAATAAATCATCCTGCCTGAGACTATTCCACCTGATCTTGTTATTTTGCTGCTAGCAAAACTAAAGGCAGCCACTGTTTAGTACTTTGAGATGCATTTTCTTACAGATCAAAGCTTCGTCTGGTTGGTGCGTAACGAAAAAGCTGAGTGTAATTTATAATAGTGCTGTTAGTATAATTAAGTGTCAAAAAAAAATTTAAAAATGGACTAAACCCCTAAAATGTATTTCAGAATTTAAATGAACCAATGGATTTTTGCTGTAAAATGCAGGCACTCTTCACCTGAAGTAGTTTTCTGTAGAAATTCTAATTAGAAATGGATGCGATATCTTGGAAAAAAAAATAGTTTTGATCTAAGTGTTTGGGTCAGCAATATTCATAATTCTTTCATTACCCAGGCAGTAATAACTCAAAGTAAAACACTCTCTCAGTAGCTGTTCAGGGTCAGGGTGGTGACTTTGTGAAGAGGGACAGAGCTGGTAGGTGATATTCACGTGGCTTTTGGCATTAAGCAGTGAGGCAGGAGACCATTTCTCAGGTTTGATTGCTGCTTCTGTTCAGAATGCCCACACAGCTGCTGCTTAGTGAGAAAGAAGGAGATCATTTCTGGGATTTTAAAATTGATTGAAGGCTTTGGAAATACGTGAGGGACATGCTGAGGTACTGGCACCATGCTGCTCCATACAAATCTGCTGTGAGCTGCTCCTCCTTCTCATCTTCCCTCATTCCCAAGAACTTCTTCAGCTCAACTCTTTCTGTGTCATGCAGCTGCTTGGTTTCCCATGAAGTTTTAACCAGAGACGTGTGATTTCTGGTTTTACTCTGCTCTGTATTGTTTGCTCCTTAAGCAGCTGAGAAAGAGCTGGTGTTAGCACAGCTACTGAAGGTCCAAGGGAGATGCTGCAGGAGCAGGAGTCCCTGGTGGAGGGTGGGCATCCCATGGGTCAGCCTGGAGGATCAACCCCTTGGTCAGTGAGTGCTGAAGGACTGGCTGGGAGCTGCAAACACAGGGAGGGTTTCTTGTTCTGCTGCTCTGTGCACTGGCTGCAGGGATGGGCTCTGGCAGCACCTCCTGTGCCCTGCAGAGCACTGGGTGCCCTGGAGCTGCCGTGTCCTGGCACCCAGTTTGGGGGGGAATCTGCTGCAGGGGCTGGAGTGTGCCCAGCTCTGCTGCCTGCTCACCCCTACCAGCTATTTCCTTTGATCTGCAGCTGCAGGAGAAATCCAATCAATCTTAAATATAAAATAAGTTTTGAAAAACTTCGCACTCCTTACGGCTTCGGCACACTTAATGGAATTTTAATACACTTTTGATTTCTGATTTCCCTGTGTGGGCTGCCTGGCTAGGTTCCAGTATGAAACATGGAGTTTTATGACTAAGAACTCTGTCATTCAATGTTTCTTAACACCATTGTGAATTGAATTATATATGATGACCTGAGAATAAACACAACCAGGATTTTCAAATTGTTTATTGCTTTAAAGATGTGTATGTGAGCAGTTTTCCTCCTGGTTAGCAGAGTATTGATCGTTTTTAATGAAAATTGTTTTTACAAAAATTAAAAAATGTGAAGGAGATGGCTGAAGTCTGAGCACAGCATTTCCCCATCCCAGCCCTGTGTTGGCTTCTGAGCTGAGGCAGTCTGGGCTGAAGCTGCCTGCTGAGACTGTAATGACCCAGCAATCTGGGGACACCTTTGGCCAGAACAGGCTGCAGCAGCATCACTCATGTGGGTCTCTGGCTTGCCATCAATCCCTGTTTCCTTCAGAGAAACCTTTCCAGGGTGTCTGCTCAAATTCAGCTGCTGCTGGCCTCAGTTCAGGTCTGCTCTTACCTTACCAGAGCAGCTGTACTGAAAATGGTGTAAAGACTGCAGCCTTTGCTTCTGACTAGGAGAGAAGTAATGATTTATCAGTGGGGTTTAGTCTTTTAGGCAAACTGGGTTCCAGGCACAAAGATCCTTCTGCCAGAGGACTTGCTGCAGGGACAAGCAGATCTATAAAGCACCCAGCTTTCAGGCAACAGAGCCCTTTTTCAAGATGAAAGAATTAGCAATTCGTCTCTTCATCTTTTTCAAGAGGAGGAGTTCCCTAGGTGCTTTTTTACCCTGCATATTCCATACTCTGGAGCTTCTTCAAAGAGACCCCCACAGATTCTCCATGCTCTTCATTTTCAGTGGCTGGCAGGAGGGATTCCGGTCTCAGTGGCCCTGTTTCTTTTGGTATGCAATTTGTTACTGATAATGAATTGCTGAAATACAGATGCTGCAGTCCCCCACTGAGCTGAAGCTCAGCTGAGTGCTCTTCCTGGCCAAGGGAGTAACCTGAAATAGCCCCTTAAGGAAAGGCTGACCTTCTGCAGAGCCACAGGAGCACTTGGAGCTCTGTCAGCTCTGCCCTGAGCTCCAAGAATCTGTACTGGGGCAGCTACACAGGGAGCTGTTCTCTGCTCTCACTCTCCAAGGAGGGCTGTCATGAATGTGTACCCTTCTTGTAAATCATATTGTATTGTGAGCATTTTTAAAGATGTCCTGGCAACTGCAAGAAAACCACAACAGAGACAGCAAGGAGGTTTCCCATGTCGAAGCTGTTTATTATGTTAGGTAAATACACTTGCAACAAGTTTGACTTATATCCTCTGAGTGCAGTTGCTGGTAGTATGGCACAATGATTAAAAAAAGAACCAAAACTAGCAGAGGCACTTGTTGCATGCAGCTGAAATTACTACCAAGCCCAGTGATGCAGCTCCTGCTGACAGAGACCTTCCCTGGCCGCGAGCGCGGATTTGCCGGCGGGGCTGCAGTGGGGTGGGAGAGTCCTGGCTCCCAGGGGAAGGAGCAGAAAGTGTCTGGCTCAGGCATGATGTTCAGTATTGCTTTGGGTTAAAGAGGAGTGAGGTTGTGTGATTGTAACCAGTGGGCAAAGGCAGAAATCAGAATGAATTGTAGAATGTGCTGAGCTGGGAGGGACCCATCAGGATCCTCGAGTCCAGCTCCTGGTCTGGCACAGGACATCCCAAGGACGCCACCATGTGCCTGAGGGTGTTGTCCAAAGGCTCCTTGAACTCAGGCTTGAGTCCTGTCATTGGTCACAAGAGTAAGGAGATCAATAGATTTACATTTTCTCTATAAAAACAATCCCATTGACTTTTATGCAGTCATGTATGTGAATATCCAGATTTTTATAAGGACGTTTTTTGTCAGAAGGATGGACTTGACAGGCTATGCCAGCAGGACAAGTGCCTTTTTATTAGAAAATAGAGCTACCCAGAGGGGTCTTTCCATTAGGATTTTCAGGAAAATCCATAAAATGGTTTGTTCAGTTGGACAAAGAGAGAAAAAAGTGGCAACCATCCTTGCAAAGCAAATTTGTCAATTTGCTTCCTCAGCATTTGCAACCCCTCATTCTCAGATGGGCTCTGCTCCCACAAGGACTGTGTTCTGCTGTCCCTGCCCTGCCAGGAACATGCCACATGATTGACCCTGGTCTCTGTAGTTGGGCAGCCTGCTCAGAGGCTTAAACTTGAGCACCTGAATGAGTCCTTAGCTGAACTGGGGCTTATCAGTGACATGTGGCAATGCCAAAGAGTCCTGCATGCAGATAAACACCAAGTGGAGTATTGGCACAGAGAGGTGTGAGGACAAGCTCTGTCCTTGCTCTGTATCAGCAGGTGACCTGCAAACTGGAAGTGTCCCTAGCCTGGACATAATTTTGTTATTTTGCTTATTTTGTAAATAGCCTCACAAGACTTAATGACAAAATACAGGTTCCAAACTTTAGCCCAGGGAACAGAAGTGCTGTTCTTGGAGCTAGGACATCCATTCCTGTGGTACAGATAGACTTGCTTACGAATAAGAGAGAGCAGTGAGTTTGCTCCAAGTATGATGAACATTTAACATTCAAGCCTGAAAAAGTGCTCTGTTCCTGGTGATTACCTGGCCAGCAGAAGCTGAGGCTAAATAACAGCCTGAGGAGCAATCTGCAGTGGGTAATGGAAGCAGTGGAGGTGTCTTGCTAGAGGACATCAGGAGGAAAGCTAATCTTTGAATTTCCTGCCTCAGGAATGGGGTCTCCTACAACGGAGCAAAAATTGTGTAGTTCAAAAGATCCATGCAAAAGTCTCCAAATGCCTCATAGCCTGCTGTTTTGAGATCTCTGTATTTGCAGTGTTGAGCACCTTACATCCTCAGAAATCAGTGGGCTATGGACAAAAGCCAGGTGCCATTTGGCTTGGCTCGAAGTACTGCAGTGAAAGAGTAAATGGGGGTCTGGACAAGTTCTCTGCCTGGGGAGAACATCCCTGCAGTATAACAAGATCCAGACCTTCCCTGTTGGTTTTAGCAGGAGGAGTTGTAAGTGAGAACCTCATTTCTGTGTCCCTGTCTAAGGCTCTCCAGGTGCTTTCTGGTATTATTAGATAGACAAAACGAGGTGTGACAAGATGAAATTGTTGCACTCATTTCGCTGATGAGCAGACTGAGGCACATATAAATTGACTTGTGTGATCATCAAACAAATCTGTCGGAGCTAGAACAGTGCCTTACAAAGTCTATGTCTCAATTTTCTTGTCACAGCCTTTGCTTCCACCTTTCTCACCCACTGTGCATTGTGTTATGGCAAGAAGCTGGGGGTCAGGCAGGATGGTGAGGAGGAGAAATGAGGAAATGCCTTTCTTGAAGGTTTGTGCTTTCAAGTCTTGTCTGTTCTTGGTGCTTGCTGTGGTTGCAGTACCTGCTCTGAATTGCTTCCTTTCAGTCCCATAAGTGGAACATGTAGTCATGGAAGAAAAGGCAGGCATGAGCAAAACCTAGAATTTGAGGCATAGAGAACTTTGGAATGCTGCAGTCCCCACTCTTCAAAGGCAAATAATAAATTTCCAGTGGTCCCATGATCACTTATGCCTTCTTACATAATGGCTGTCTTAATGAATTGAGAGAAGGAAATGTACTTTACAAATTGGCGGGAAAAATCTTCCTTTGAAGGAGCTGAATTTCTCCGAGGTAGAATGCTTATTATTGTGTGTTACTGTAAATGATATGTTGAGGAGTCTGAATGATGAAGCTGGGAGAAAAGACTCTCTGCTTATTGTCCTTGTCATTCTAGTCCTGTCTCACCCCACTGAAGTACACCTGAAGCAAAAGATGGGCAAAGTTGCATGTGGAATCACTCTTTGAAAATCATAGCAAGTTCTATATAGTTGACACCAGTAGTGCCCAGGCTCTGCTCCAGGGATTTTTGGGGCCTACCAAGTTCAAAGTCAGTGGTCTGACTAATCCAAGGGCTCATGGCAGAGGATATGCCTGGTTTTTGCATGACTAGAATAGAAGAAGGTGCTGCTATTTGGTCTAGAGCAGTCCAGGACCCCCTAGGTCTGAGTGCTCCTGTATCCTGGTCACTGGAAATATGGCTGCAGTGGGGTGGAGACTGCATGTGCAGAACCAAGTGACCCAAGAATAAATCTGCTCATATAATTCTACTTAGCCAGAGGTACTCCAGCACTTCTACTTAGTGATGCTCTGATACATAAAACCTGTGTCTTCCCTAAAATTCACCCATAATGACTGAGGACACAACCAATATTTAAAGCAATCTGTTTCCAGGAAAGACAGAATACTCTTGTTGCTTTTTCATGGTATGGATGGTTACCCTGGGTTTGTAGGTGATATTGAGGGTGGGACAAACTGTGCTAGACCAAGAGTTATATCACGAAAAGTCTGGAGAATCTTGTGCTACTTGAGTTAAAATGACAACTGTAAAATAAGAGTTGCTGCATAGTAGTAAACTCTGCTGCCAGAATGGCTTGCTGATATCTTGACCTGTTGAGCAAAAATAATTTACACTATGTGCTCTTGGAGATATTGCCTTTGCCCTGCATATCTTAAAATGGCTGTTTGTGTGCCAGCCTTCCCTGTGGGAAAAAGCCTCCTGGACCACAGCATCCTGAGGCTGTGCCTGGGGAATCCCTGTCAGTCATCGAGATGCTGCTCCTCCCACGTGGACGTGGGGATGGCACTGTAAGGGTCCATGATGACTTTTGCACAGCGAATGATCATCACAATCAGGAAGAGGCAGAGGAAGACAAAACATGCTAACGTCAGTCCCTTGTCCACGTCAACGTACACGGGCTCTGGGGTTGGCACCTCCATTGCTCAGGCCACTCTTCATCGGGGTTTGAATTTGCTCCTAACATCATCAACCACCTGCAAAACAAACAGGGAGTCAGGCACAAGGGGCTGCTGCTCCTGGACGTGGGGAAAATCAGGGTTTGTACTGGGCACAGATACATGTTACAGGTCTGATAAATTCTTGCAGGGAAATAAACCCAATGGAAATGTCATAGCTGAGCTGACAGAGCTGCGAGAAGTAGAAACCCCATGTTCACCTTAATTTAGCC
Organism: Thryothorus ludovicianus; assembly: GCA_013397245.1. Classification (NCBI taxonomy): domain Eukaryota; kingdom Metazoa; phylum Chordata; class Aves; order Passeriformes; family Certhiidae; genus Thryothorus; species Thryothorus ludovicianus. The sequence continues at coordinate 220,045 of VZTB01006369.1, read as the reverse complement.
CACAATTTCTTCTTCCTAAAATTTTAGATGCTAAAAAGAGGTGTTAACAAAGAGTAGAGAAGCAATAGTGAATGAGCACTATCCACTTGAAATATCATCTCTTAAAAGAGGCACAGACATTGTTCTTGTCTCAGCATTTCCTAATCATAAAAATATTTCCATTCCTCTGCTAGTGTGAAAGATCAGACAAATGGCAGAGCAGACTGTTTCTATCCCAATTTTCCTCTATGTCCAAACATTCTCTGTCTCTCACTGGCACAAAGCAAAGTGAAAATTATGCATACTTATTTTCCATAATCTTTTAATCTCTGGTACTCATGGTTCTCCAGGCAGTAGATGATTTTATTTTAGGAGCAATATAATTTTGAAGTGAATGTTTTATCAACCAGAGAGGTACAGGTGATTATGTGATTAGAACAAGGATTATCTTATTCACTGCAGATGTCTGCATAGCTGAAGGACTCCTCTGGCCTCTCCTCACCTGAATCCATAACCAAAATGACTTCAGCAGTGATTGAATCCCTCTGAAAGTTTGATTCTGGATAGTTTGTCAGCTGATAACACAAACTGCTTTGCACAGCTGTGCTGAAGGAGAGGAACTGACCTTACACAGAATTGAATCACTGCCCAAGGATGGGGAAACTTCTCCTGGCATCCATGTTTGGCCAAGGTGGGAGGGAGAAGTGCTGGGGATTACAGTGTAGATGATCAGGAATATGGAATGCCTCTTTACATCAAACAAAACAGCAAAGCTGCTCACCTCAAACGCAATAATCAATCTGAGAGCCACTGCCTGCTTTCACTGGAGAGGAGAGATGGGAACAAGAGGATATTGAGCTATAGAAAGGGTTTGGTGAAACTGGGGTATCAAACAGCCCAGCTGCTCTCTATTGCTACCTTAACATGGTGAGGAAATCCCAGGCTTTATTATACAGAGGAGTTTGCCTGGTTATATTTCCAGTGAGCTGGTGCTGCTGGCAGGGCTCTTGCAGTGGTGGTTCACATCTGCCTGGAGAATTCTGTTCCTGCAGCATCGTGCTGTGCCAGCTTCCAGTGGGTGTCCCAGAGACTCCTGAACTCCTGTGCCTTGCAAATCTTCCTCAGGGTGAACTGAAGACCTTTTCTTTTAAAAGCTCACTGATCCTTCCCTCTCTCATAATTTGCTCTTTTTCTGATAGTTTTCCAGCCTCACAACCTCCTAGATCCCACAAGGCAAGTACAAATCAGCTGGGCTCTCGAGTCTATTTTAAGCACAAGGATGTCAGATTTTTTTTTTAATTTCCTGAAAGCATAGAAATTACTGCGACAGCCATCCTGCAGCAGGGAAATGAAAGAAGCTGATGACACAAAGTGAATGAAACCAAGCAGACATCTCATGTATTTACCAGTCACACCCTTAGGAGCTCATGAAGAAATCTCTGAGGAGTGAGGTCAGGCTTGTAATGCTCACCTTGCCTGGTCAGAGGTCTAATATTCCCAAGAGACTCTGCTACCACTCTATTTCACCAGCCAAGAGATCTTACATTGCAGCTTATAACTTCATTTGATGAAAAAAAGGTTTGTCAGCAAAGCTGAGTATTAAGTATGAATACTTTATGAATACAAAAGAAAAAAACATTTTCAAAATTGCTAATGCATCCCAGCCTTTTCCTGCAGTGCTCCTGTAAAGGTCCAACAAGGATGGGTGTGATTTTTAATTCTTTTTTTCCCCTCCTGACATTCTGGCTGTTGTACCATGTGGGGTTATTTCACCCTAAGTTACCTCCTGCAGAATAACAGAACTACCTGGTAATTTCCATCAGTACTGATCTCGGAGGGAAAACTGCATTCTCACCCAAATGTGCTTCTTTGGAAAGATGAATAATTCACTCAGAAAATGATCAGAGGTTTCAAGTAGAGATATATCCCTTGGAGATTTTTCTCTACAAAATGTCATCACTCAATCTCATAGGAGTCTGGTTTAAGTGCTGCATCCCTCTGCCCCCAGGACTGTGCCTGGAGGATGCTTCTCTCTTGTTGGAGGGAAAAATCACATTTTGGAATGGATAGGCCAGGCAGAAGGCTTTACCCAGAGAGAAGAGTGAAAGGTTGTGACACCTGAGCTGTGGCTTGCACAGTAAATTATGGTGACAGCTTGAACCTAATGATTTCAGGTTTATATTGATCTGTTTTGATAAAAGTAGGCATTTTCAGCGGGACTAGAAATATTTCTTTCCAAAAGAGCTCTATTCTTGAGGTTGTATGAATCAGGTTTTCCTTCCTGGTCTCCCCACAAACTTGGCATTGTTTTGATGCTGAGCATTATTCTGTATGAAGTCTCTACTGATGGCCAATGTACTCTTGGGGCTGGCCAGGAGGATGTGGCTTTCCAAGTGCCTGTCCTCACTCCCAGCTTGGCTGCTCACCTGCATCTGTCAGGGTGGAACCCTCCCCTGCAGGTCTGGCTTGTCAAAGGGCTCTGAGTTTGGGAGGCTGGAGCCAGCAGGCATTTGGGGGTGTTCCATACTGTCAGCCACTGCAGCTGCATTCCAGCAGGCTTGGTGCTGGAATGGGGCTGTGCCCGAGGCAGCTGTCTCAGATCAATTTATTGAGGCTGGAATGCACGGCTGTTCTAGATCAGGCATCTGGGCACCAGCAAGAGCCAGACCCCAAATGCAAAAAGAGTCATTTGCATGTGTTCACCAGGGCTGTTTCCTCTTGGGAAAGCCCAGCTCCCAAATATTACCATGGACATGCTGTCTGCCAGCTCCTCACAGCCTCCATCTCTGTAATATCTGCACAACTTGTCCTGCTTAATTCCCATTTCCTTGGCCAGCACCTCCACTGCCCTTCCTCCCTTCCCTGTGCCCAGCAGCACAGCCAGGCTTGCAGTGGGCTGTGGAGGTGTCTCCCAGGTTGGAGCAGACTGGGTCCATGCTGGATGCTCTGCCTGCACACCCTGCCCTCCCTCCCAGCCCTGTGCAGGTGAGCAGAAGGGTTTTGCAGTTTCCCTTGGCCTGGTGTGTGAAATCCATCAGTGCTGTTGAAATTAGCTCTCTCTCCAGCTCCAGACTGGTTGGTTGGATGTTTTGCTCTTGTTTACTAGCAGTGTTGGTATTGACAACATTGTGTGTGGGGAAAAAATACAAAGATCAGCAGAAACAATTATGAAGTTTCACACTTGAATGATCAAGTTTTCTCTGAATAGCTGAATTGTAGAAAATTACTCTTTTTTTTCCATCTTGACAGTAATGAGCTGTAGAATTGAATTTTTAAAAATTTCTTCAGATTTGTTGAAAACGTGATTAGGTCTAAACAAAGCCAAAAGGTGAAGAAGAACAATCCCTGGTTCAAACTAGGCAATTTAGCCATCCTGAGTGTGTCTTCCTGTAAACTCCTGGTTTACAGTCTCTCCCCCTGTAACTCCTCTGAGAGTAGGTGTATGCCACAAGCAGGCTCAGCCAGGGATGTGGAGCTGTGCTGGGTGAGTAATTCAGCACCAAAACTGACTCTGTGCACTTGGCTCTTGAGGGCTGCAGAGGGGCAGCAGCTGTGCCCCTTCAGAAGGGTTGGCATCCTTCAATTCTAGTGCCCTGCTCCCCTGGCTTGTGTTTGTGTCTTTTCTGGCAGACAGGAGCCCCTGGAGCTGGCCCAGGGATCAGGAACCCTGTACCTCACTGAAGATTCCATCCTGAGCGTTTGGTCTTTGCTGGTTGTTTTGTTTCCCAGTGCCCTTTTCATGAGGGATTGCCACAGAAGAGAGATTATATTTAATTTTTATGATCTTATGCAGGATGTTGGCATCCTCCTTAGCATTCCAGCTCTGTTACAGGCTCTCTGTAACACTTGAGCCTGAATCTTGCAGTCAGCCCTACCTTTGCAAGATACTTTAAAAGATATGATTTTGTTTTGTTTTGGTTTTTTTTTCCTGACCTGACAATCTTGGCACTGTCACTTTAAATATAAACTAATAATGTACCACATACATTGCAGGGACCTGGTTCCTGTGCTGCTTAATCATGTTTCAACTCATCTCAACCCTTAGGATTTATTTCAAAACACTCTCTATTTTTGGTCTGTTGTTTTTGTTTGGTTTTTTTTCTTCTATACTTTTTTCCCAAAACAAGAGATGTACAGGGAGGGAAGGGCAGGGAGATGAAGGGATTTCATGTATGCAAGCAGATCCGTACCTTCCAGAGCTGGGTAGGAAGCCTGTCACATCCCAGCATAGCAGCATTGTGGAGATGAAATCCTCCCTGTAGTCATATTTCAGAAGTTTCTGCCAGTGGGGCTTTAAGGGCTCCGGGCTCCGCTCAGGTTCACCTCCACCCAGACCTGGAAGCAGTTCTCACCGGGGTGCTCTGAAACAAAAATAATAATTGACAATTGCTCCTCGGGCAGGATGTGGGCGTGACAGACTCGTTAAGGTTGGGAATCGCTGCAGCCTCAGGCAGTCGGATGCACTCAGGCACAGGATGGATTCGTTTGTCAGACATGCCCCAGAAGAACATTTGTGATAGGAAGAGCAATGTTCAAGCCTAAAGTCATGTCAATATTTCTTCTTAAACAAGCAGAAAATCCTGTTTTTAAATCATAATGAAGGATCAGCCAGGTTTGAATTGATCCTGCTCAGGAGTCTGCATATTTATTTAGGGCTTGGATGGTTTGTGTAAACAAAACCACTTGATTTATCTGAACTGATACACAAGAACTTAAAAAACGGTTAATTATATGCAAGGGGGTTTTTTGCCAGTCTGGTTTGGGATAATATTACTTTTTTCACATGCACATTAAATAATTTCAACCTGGGTTTTTACACATTGTTGTGGGAAGGGGTTCTAAGGAGTAGGATGGGAAGGCTGAGAAGAACAAGCCAAAAGATGAGCCCCAATCCCTTGTGAGGGGTCTCAGCAGGGCTCAGGGTGTTGGTCAGGCAGGGGAATAGAGGTGAGTGGCCAGGAGGAAGGTGAAATGCTGCTCCAGCCAGGTATTGTGTGTGTTTGTCAAATGAAGTCACCTTCAATTTGAAGTTCAACTCTATACAGGAATAGCCTGGACACTTGATCATACTCCAGTATTCTTAACAATCAAGTTTCGATTAAAAACTCACTGCCTCTGAGCACAGGAGTCCAATGCTATAGATAGATACAGACAGATGAGCTTCTTGCTACACCCAGAGAGCAATAATACAACCATTAGCTTAGTCTAAAAATTAATTGTCCTTTTATAGTTACAATTCTTTCAGCAGAAAATCAATACTTCATTTCAGCAGCTCTGCCTTCTATAAGCATGATTTTTCCTGTGTAGTTGAAGGCAGGCCTAATCTTTGTTTTTAACTCACTGTTTGGCATTTTGTTTTGGTTGTTGAACTATTTTATTTCTTGCTTAACGTAATGACTTTAGATCTTTATGCTTAGCTTAGTTTATGCAAACTCCTTTATTCGATTTAGGCCTCAGTTACGGTCAGGAGACAAATAATCTTCCCTCCTCACACTTGCTTTTAGCCAGCTGTAAATCACTGGATGTCAGTATTCCATCAGAAGACTAAAAACATCATTTACAAGAGCCCAAAAGCTGAAAACAAATAAACACATAAATCAATCTGGGGGAAGTTTTAAAAATTGCTGTTGCACAAATGTTTCCTTCCTACATAGCCCCATGGCAAGAATAACATTAATCTTCATTGAGAAAAAGATGCAGCATACACTTAAAATAACTGTGGGCAGCTTATAATTTGAGAGCATCCTGAATCAAATAATCATTTCTCATTCACTTTAAGGAGCACATGGAATTACTCATTAACAAAAGATTAAAAAAATAGATGGTTGTGCTTGGGAACAAGTCACTGTTCACAACCATTGAGTGAACTGATGGACAGCTGGGATCTGGAGTAAAAAGGGTTTCCAGCCTCCCAAAGCTCGAATTTTGTGAAAAATCCTTTATTGAGCTTTGCTGAAGTGAGAACATCCGGGAATCATTCTCAGAGGCTGGAAGTGGTCATCCAGAGGGAGAAAAGAGGGGTAGGAACAGGGATGCACTCTGAGTTGCTGGCTGGACACAAGAGTGGCAGGTGATAGGACTCAGGTACCACAAACAAGGGCAGGCAATGCAGGATGGTGTTGTGATGTTGTCTTTGTACCAGCTGCTCTAAAATCCAAAGGGCAGCCGGAGTAGGAAGAAAATCCAGGGCTCCTTCAAACCCCAGCCCAGGGATTTTGCTTCCCTTCCCTGGCCAGTCTCATCCCTGGGGAAAAGGGCTCTGTGACTCCTGTGTGTGCTGCAGGGACATTCCTTTGGTTCCCTGCTCGTGTTTCTGCTGTGGTGAGAGAGCTGCAGGGACTGAACAAGGTGGTTCAGCCCATCCTCCTTGCAGGAGTGCCTTCCACCCTGGGGCTGTTGGGAACGTTGATTCATCCTCTAGTAGATAATGCCTGGAAAATGCAAGGCAATACCTGTGATATGAAAAGTTTAGAGGAGCTCAGAAGGAGCATCTGTCTGGGCAGGACCATCCTTCATTCCTCGTGTATTTTGATAAGGGGGCTGAAGCTGCTTTCCTTATCTCTGCTCTGATGCTCTGAGTGCCTCCCCTTTCATCAGGCAAGAGGCAAACCTTGGAGTCTTAGAGAAATAAATAGATTAGGCTTTTAAGCCAAGGCTTGTAAAGTCTGAATAGATATGATATAAACTCATTTTAATGGAGTATCTGCTTTTTAAACTCCCTGCTGTTTAAATCCTCTGAAAGGAGACAAACATGCCTGTTGGTCCTGGCAGTTATATTATAAATTAAACAATGACTGTTAGCCAGGAGAATTATAAGCAAAGCTATGGAGAAATTTTTCACTGCAGCAAAGCTGACAAGGAGGAAAAACGACCCATATTTTTCTGTACTGCTCTGAAATTTTTTATTATTTTTTTTTTACAAAAACAAGAAGCTCACTTCAAGGTAGAACAGCAACTCCTTTTTACATAAATATTACCCTGTGGTGGTGATGTCCAGTACTCTCTAATTTACAGGATACCTCTCAGAGACACATCTTTTGCCCTTTCATCTTGAAAACTACATAGAGATCAGATTGAGGCTGTATCAATATTTTTCCAATTGAGGAAAAAGTATTGTGGATAAATTCTCAGGAAAAATAGCTGGGTTATGCCTGCAGAACTGCCATAAATATAGGCAGAAAGAAATCACATAGCCCGTTTAATCTCTAAATCACTTATATCAAAAGTTAAATTCTTGCTAATGAAGGTAACTCCTAGTCAAGAAAGTTTTAATAAATGAGCCGCAAAACATCCAAAATAGTTACAGGTGATTTTGCCATTGTAATAGCTACAGGTACTCTTTAATCCATATTGATAACTAATTCATTTACTTTTTTTTAATACAGGCTTTTCTCAGATACTTCAGAAATTTGTGGGGAGAGGAATTTGATCAATTAAACACAAGCAAAAATAAGGCTCAAAGTCCAGAGTGTGTTTTGACTCAAAGCAGGACAAACTGACACAAGCTTTACACAGGGCTTCCATCAAAGGCACTGCTCCTGTCTGTCCCTTTTCTGCACCAGTTTGGTCTGCAGGGGGTGGTGAGGATGGATTTTTGCAGCTTGTGCTCATGCACAAAACCTCCTGTGATATTGCTCTGATTCTTTGTGGTGATCTAACCAGGGCTGTGATGCCAGCTGAACCACATCCTATCTTAAACTGGAAAAAAAAATAAAAGGAGTCTTAAAGACTGAATGAATAAGCCTGAGATGTAATAGAAGCAGGACATGAGGTTAAACACTGTCAGCATCTGCTGCCAGGTCGGTCACTGGGCAGAAATGGACCCCAGGAGGAGCAGCCCCAGAGCCCAGAAATGCTTTTGGGTAAGGATGAGAAACCCTCAGAAAGCAATTACAAAACCAGCCCTACTTAAACAGCTTTACCTCTCCTCACTGGTATGAGGAATAGAGGGAAAGAATAATTAAGAGCTGAAATGAAAAGTTAGGGGGCCCAGGTGATCCGAATGAGTTTGGGTTAGGGTTGTTTCAGGGAGCAGAGCCTTGTGCTACCTGGGATACTCACAGCAGCTCACTGCTTCTCTCCCTCTCCAGCTGGAAAGGCAGAATTGTTGCAGCATGTTATCTAATTTCAGCTATAATTTGCCAACAGGAGAAGCAGAAATATCATTACTAGTTTTTCCCTGTTTTCTTTTCTCAAGAGAACAGTTTTTCTCCTGCTACTATAAGAACTGGGAGAATGAAAGTTGGCTGGTTCTCAGAGGCACTGAGTGCCTCCAGCACCATCTGGAACCAGGGTGAGCAGCCAAACAGCTCAACAGCACAGAAAATCTTCCTGTTTTCAGACCCCCCCTCCCCTTTCTGCACAGCTCTGCACATGAACACTGCACAAAAGATTCTTTCTGATGAGGATCCAGTTGGCACACACATAAACTATATTTTCCACTGTCTCCCAACAGGGATGGATTGCATCTTCCTTCAGAGAGAGGCCAGATGATTTTTATTACAAATGAACCAAAACCTTGAGTCAGGACATGCATTACATTTTCCATGACAGCCCTGGCTGGTGTGAAGGATCCTGATAAGAATTTAAGGGTAATTGAGCTCCAGTCTATAGCTCTGTAGGTAGGTAACAAATATAGCAGCCTCCAAATTTGGAGTGTCACCAGGCAAGGCTGGTTAAAAGGATAAATGGCCCGTTGCTGAGATGAGAGGGGATCAGTCAGGATCCTGAGTCTGAGCCCCAGCTGCTCGTGGTCTCAGTCTCTTGTCCTTCCCAGGACACGTGGGCAGCATCAAATATGTCCAAGGCTGCTTTTTGGCACCAAGGCTGGCTGGTAAAGAGCTTCCTGTGCAAATGGGGGCAAACTTTTTAGCAGGGCTTGTTGTGTTAGGATCAGGGGTAAAGGTTTTAAACTAAACCAGGATCTATTTAGAACTGGTATAAGGGAGAAAATTTCTACAAGTAAGGTGGTAAAACACTGGCACAGGTTACCTGGAGAGGGCAATGGATACCCCATCTCTGGAAATGTTCAAGGTAAGGCTGAACAGGTCTCTGAGCAACTTGATCTTTTTAAAAGTCTCCCAGCTCATTGGCAGAGGCTTGAAGTTTGATGGCCTATAAAGGTCCCTTCTAACCTGAACCATTCTGTGGTTCTATGAAATCCTGCAAAGCTTGGCCTCTGTGACAGAATGTTATCTTACAATGTGGTTTTTCAGAGGGATGACATATTAAACTTGTAAACTTTGAGTATCTCTTAGTTGTGGAATGTATTTATTGGAAGTGCCAAGATGGATGGGTGTAAAATGCAGTTTGTGTTTAATCAAAGACAAAAAACAGTCAAAAGTGGTCTCTGAGAATAGTTAAAGAGTGGGCCTCAGTCTGACTGGGCTTTGGTGGCAAGAAATGTGCAGAACACTAATTTAGTGTTCACCACCACAGCCTGACATTGAAGACTGTCCAAGCAGTGAAAAGCCACCCCGTGATTATCACCCTGGTTGTCATTCTCATTTCTGGGGCATGTTCCCTGGATCACCTTCAGGTGAATCCTCAGGTACCCATGCCCTGGGTACCATGCCCTACTCCAGACCAGGCTCTAATTCAACTTCCCTGGAGCAGCTCTGATCCATGCTAGTGCTGGCTATGGCTGTAGATTTGTTAGTGCCCAGGGTTTTGGGGGTGACTGATACTTTTCCATTCCCTCCTTCCCTCTCATCCCAATCTGTATTGAAGATATTCCCAAGTAGAACCCATGGCCTGAGTGCTGTCTCTGTTTCTCCATGTTTTTTTTTTCTGCTTATGTACTCATGTACACTCTGAGTATATGTGCAGCCTTTTCATCACATCAAGAAAGGTCCTTTCCTCAGCTGGAAGCTCATTGACTTTTCTATAGAACTTGTAGTCAGAAACACTCTTTAATTAAGACTGTACAGAAAAGAGCTTTGATTCCAGGCGTGTGTTACAGCCTGATGTTGTTTTCTCTGTCACTGCAGCAGATTACTGGAAGTGTAGTCCTTGATTAAAAAGATTGTGGGCAATTACATTCCATCTCCACATCTTCAGCTAGATCAGGAGCTTGTCAGTGGGTCACTGGGAATCAGACTGCCAGAACCTTTGTACATGTTCAATTTATAAAGGACTGTTTTTGGCACAGCACCCAACAGTCCCAGACAGCCAATACCTTATTAATGCACCATTAGCCACAAGGAGCATTTTTTTAGTGAACCTAATATTCAGGGAGCCACAAGGGCTTGCCTGAACTGACTCAGCAGCTTGGAAGGTCTTTTCTCCCTTGCAGGGATCACACTGATTTCTGAATGTCCCCAGATGTCCCAAACCTAAGTGCTCTTTTACCCTTATTTTTTATTTTGGTTTTTAAAGCCTGGCATCACTGTGGTTTGAAAGCAGAGAAAACCTGCCATAGAATAGATACCTGTCATAAGGGAATTCTCTTTAGGATAACTAAAATGATCAAAGGGATGATCAGTTGCTTTATAAGTATCTGAAGAAGACGGGAAAAGGGTGGCTGTGGAATCATGTTTGAGCTATACAAAAATCACACATCAAGCAAGTGGGAAAATTGCTTCTTCCCAATTAAAAAAAAAAAACAACAGTTTCCAAAACAGATAAACCTGGGGCCATTCGATGAACTAGTAGACAACCAGCTGGTTACTGAAAAAAAAATAAATTCTTTATTTAGCAGGTAGTGACTTCCCAAAACTTGCTACCACAGAGGACTGGAGACAACACCAGCAGGCTTTTTGAACTGGTTGAATTACAGACAACAGGTCCAGAAATAGACCCTGAAACCACTCATCAGAGGTCTCCCCTATGACTGCCTAATACAGCAGTGGTGGGTGATGGAGGATGGGCTGCCAAAAGTGACCAGGCCAACAGAGTGTCCCTGATGAGCATCTCCCCTCAGACCACAGGGCTGCCCCAAGAACAGCTTTCCTATGTTCTTATTTCTTGGGTTACCAATGCTTTTGGGCTGGCTCTGGAAAGTGCCTTTAAGAGAAGAGCAGATATTTAAGATCTGATCAAATTTCAGCTTCAATCTCTATTTGTATCTGTAAGTAATACAGCTCTAATACTTTTAAAACCTGTCACTGGTCTTTGCTTCTAGTTTAACTCTGTCTCTTTATATTTACTGAATATATTTATATTCAGTGCAATAATGAGATTCCTCAAAAGCTCTTCATGCATGAAAAGAAACTAAACTCAAACAGCTCAGTCCTATGAATAATAAGGTGAGATGTGTCCCAGTGGGTCTCTGCTGGTCCTTGGCTGGTATTTCTTCATTGTCACAGGCTCGTTTTCTGCCCATGCTCTTGGAAATTTAATTAATTGCAAATGCAGGCAAGGGAGGGTTGCTTTGCAGTACAGGTGACTTTGGGCCAGAAGTAAGTAGACATCCAACATACAGGAATTGCATCCCCACATCTGTGTGTGCTGAAGAAGAGACAATCATCTCTGAGCAACATCTCACCAGACACAGAGCATCCAGCCAGTGATCTCTGAAACTGTGCAGGGAGCACAAAGTGATGACACCATTAGGATTAACTACATTTCCCCACCTCATTTAGTGTACTTCTGTGTGAAGATTGGTGTTGGGACAGGAACTAATAGGACTGCAGTCATGACTCAATACAGAATTAGATTTTTGTAAGGCAATTTTTTTTGTATGTGCAAATGTAGATCTGGAACTGATTTTTTTTTTTTTCCCTAAACGTTCTTTGTTTCCCCTTGGACTGTTTTCTCTGCAAGGTCTTGTAGATGATCCTAATGCTGAGCCTCATGGTAGGGAATGACTCCAGATCTCCCACAGGTTCAATGTGCTGCAGCTGAGCCTGGAGCATCTGGAAGGACAGGACACTGAGCTCTAAAGCAGCTCTTGCTTTTCAGCTGCTCAGCTGCAATTCTGCCTGGTGCTGTTCCGTCCATGCTGTGCTCAGAAGCTGCTCCTGCTCATGTGCCAGCAACAGTCAGACTTCTTAAAACAGGGGTTTGGTTGAGGAGGAGAGGAATGAAGTGGCAGAAGGAGGTTTATAACTCCATCATGGTTCAGCATAGGTCTTCTCTCAGAAGGCAAACAAGGGCAACTGGTTTTGCCCAGTTCTGCAGTGTTTCAAATCCACAGAAAAGCCTCAGCTCTTCCCCCTGGTCACTGCAGATTAACACAAAGAATTATCTGGATGCTGTGACTGGGGGGAAAATGGTTCCCTCTATACTAAAAATCCCTGACATTCTCTTTTGGGTGGAAGCCTCTGTAGGCTCTGTAGGTACAGCCTGGCATACAGAGGTGTGTGAGATGCTCAGGGTTTGTGCAGGGGCAGCTAACACAGTCACAGGGGTCATCAAAGGCAGAAAAAGACAAGGGGCCATGTTTTGTTTCAAGTTGTCTGTTCAGGCAGAATTGTTCAAGTCATCTCTAATAGTGAAGCACAGACCTCAATTCTAGCTGACTTTAGGAGTTAACACTTGCAAAGGAAGGCAAATAAAATCTTATGACTTCTATTTTTCTGAACTACTGAAACTAATTATTAACTAAGGTGTTAAGCAAAGATACAAGGAAGCTCTTTTAACAGCAGAAACCTCCAACACTGCCCCTCAGTCTGTGAGTCTGGGCTCTCCCTTCTCTTTCTCTGCAAAGTGAATTTTGCAAATTTCCTCCAGCATCTCTATCCACAAACGTGACTGCCCCAGCTGCACCCTCAGCTCTGAGGAGGGCAGCAATGGAAAGCAGCCTGAGAGCGCCACAAATCTCAATTCTTGTAAATATTCCAAGGCTCAAGTAGGAAAGTCATGTATAGGCTGGTGGCTAGAGCAGATGGGGAGTGGGATGGAGCTCACACACAGCCTGGTGCATGTCCTGTAACCAAGGACAGAAACCCTGGAGGGATGCACAGAGTAAATAATGGGGCCCGAGTGCCAGGGCTGCCTCAGGCACCCTCCCTGGGCTCAAGGAACACTGCAACTGCAAACCATTCCAAAGCAGTGAGATATACAGCCCTCAGCTTGAAAATAGCTCTTTATGGGCATGCTAAAATATGGCTGGGTACCTCTCTTTGAATGACTTTCCCCTAGCACAGAAAAATGTCTGGCTTCTATTTACATGACTGTGAGCATCCTTGAACTAAATTAGTTTTGTAAATGTTGGACTGGCAGTGGGAGGGTTGATTTCTAGATTTTTAATAATAAAACGCCTCATAAAAACTGCATTGACTTCAGTCAAGCAGACCGTGGGCAGCTAGGAACTTTTGACTGCTTCACTTTAACCCAGCATGTTGGAGCTAAGCAAAACACAAATGCCATCGTGGTTGTGGTAAATGTCCCATATGAGCATTAAAATCAAGGGCAGCACTATTTACATCTGGTGGGAGAGGGTGATACTCAGTGAGTAAACTTTGTGCTTCCAAGACACCCCTATGAAATCAGTGGGATGTAGAGGCTGGCAGCCTACACTTGGCATTTCCCAAATTGAGCTGTGATATGACAAACACAAACTTTAGACCTCCTCCCCCTCAACCTTTTTTATTCCATGCACTGACTCACTACTGACTTTGAAGTGAGGAAGGCAGAGGGGTTTGTGCATTGCTGGGTTCATGTGTCTGAAGGTACCCTCTCAACAGCTTCCAAGCCTCCATAAAATCAGGTCTGAGAGCTAAACAGTCTTGGGAAACCCTGCTGAACTTTCTCAGGAAAGCCTTGCTGCCAGAAAGGATGCTCTGATGGGAACACTGCATTCCCAAGCCAAATTGCCCTTGGAATCACTTCCCCTTCTCTGCCAGCTAATAAAACCCTAATTTTCTCAAAGGGAAGTTCAAGCAGAGTTTTGACTTTGAAAAATAAGTGCCAGCAATTATCTGCTGTTTGATATAGCCAGTTCTATTGATATGCAATATTTAATAGGAGGTGTTTAAATATTATAGCAGCAGCATAAAAACCTGCTCTTGACCACAAAAAACGGTGTCCAAATTATTCCTTTGGCATCTGCTGAAAGCATAGTTTAAAGTAAATATTCCAGAAGTCTGATAGGCTGTCTTGTCACAACTTAAAACTTCTCCTGTGAAGTAGTTTCCTAAATGCTGCCCTTGGGTGGATTTGTTTGAATTTTTTTTTTTCCCCTTGGTGACCTACAGCAGTGGACACCAATTAAAGCATTTGGCAGGTTTCTCATAAATATAACCTTGAAACTGTGGAGCAATTTACTGGTGAAACGTGGCCAGCCTATGCATATCTGTCCATCAAATGACCCTGTAAACGCCATGCTTAGGAAGGAAAGCAGATTTTAGAAATGGGGGTATCCTCTCCACACACCACCCTGTCAGTTTGTACTGAAGGTTCTCCTCTCCACCCCCTTCTATTTCAGGTCTTCTGACAAAGCTAATTATGGCAGCAAGTGACTTGCATCAATGACATTCAGGGAACACAAGCATTTGTGGGCTTGGGAGTTCTTGATCACTGCCCTGACTGCAAATTTTTTTTCTTCCAATGAAAGTGCAATGGTTTGATATTTATATATGTTTAGGAAAGCTCCTTTGCTATACATTCACCTTTTCTACTTCACCACCAGTCTTGGATAATTAATAGCCTCAGAGACCTGCTCTGTTATATGCAGGGACTCTAAAAACTATCTTCCCTTCTGTTAGGTTTTTTTAAACTTGAGAGGCAAAGTTGCTTTTCTAACCCTGAGAACAAAGCCTGGGAACCGAGTCTAGGTTCCTTGCTACCTCATGAATCACCACGCAGGGAATGATTCTGCACTGGAACTTGGAACAGCCTAATAATTCAGGAGCCAGGAGACATCCTAGCTCCCACACACACCCTGGCCTTGCATATGGTGTTGCTGCATTGCTACTGGATATAAAAAGCCTACAGGATCTGTTCCAGTCAGGAAGCAGCTGGGACTGTGAATGCAGATGAGAAGCAGGCTTAATTCACTCAAGGAAAACGAGGCCAATAGAAAACGAACATTATTTTCCTGTCTATAATTGCATTTTAAGTGCATAATAAGTAGACGATGGTAACTATGTGCTAAAGGGTCCAACTGTTCTTAATTGATTAAAATAGCTTTTGAAGGCAGTTCTGCTGTGGATTTAACACAACATGGTGTTCTGCCATTGCACCAGGGTGAGTCTGTAGTTAGCTACGTGTCTCTTCTCTGGGTCAGAGGGTTTTCCACACTTTAGGGAGTATCACTTGGGACTCACAGTCACCTGCCTCTGTCCCACTGACCTCAATAGAGGGGCAGCTGCAGCATATCAGCACCAAAACCCTGCTGTCTCCCATGCAAGCTGAAAGAGCCTTTCCCAGAGGTTAATACAACATTCAGCTTCTAGAAATAAGCAGAGATTTGTGGTCAGACATGCTGAGCTGGGACACTGTGCCCAGCTGTTCTTGTCTTTATTTCTTTCTCTCTATCCCAATGGCAAATCTCTGGTATAAAACTCTGTGGTGTTTCAGTTTGAATGTGTTAAACTTCCCCCTCAATAACCCAGAGCAGGCCTGGGAGTGAGCACAGGAACAGCCACGCCAGCAAACTGCAGGGACAGGAGGGTTTGGGATGGACAGGTGAAAAAAAAACATTTTTCCTGGGCTGGCAGGGTGAGTGGAACCATGCCTGGCTCTGTCCTGGTAAATATTGCATTGAGTTTAAGAATCATGGTGAGACAGGAGCTGAGTTTTTCCTCTGTGGGAACTTCAGACCTGGGAGCGCATCCATTTCTGAGTCTTCTATCTCAGAGACAGGGGAAAAAGGGTGAGTATTTTCCCTGTAAGATGAGGTAGTAAAATCAAGAGTCTCTTTTCTCTGTGCAAGGAAGATATTAGGAAAATTAGTTTTCTGTAGGGTCCTAGAATGAAAACATTATTTATCTTACCTACCAAGGCTTTTGTTCTCCTTCCAGAGACTGAGGAGTGCGATTCTGAAGTGTCTTGAAGTTGGCTGTAGTACAGGTTGCTCAGTATTAATTAAAAAAGAAATAACAACAGCATAATCATTGCGGCCAGCCCAGTGTTTTATTCCACCTTCTTTAAATAGACTAAATAAATCACTGACTTAATAAATATTTCCCATGAAGTAGCATGGCAACTGCTAGAGTTCAGTGGCAGGCGTGCAGACAGCAGAGTCCTGGCACAACCTGAACACCCACATTTGAAAGGCAGCATCTCTGGGCCTTGTCTTTAATTGCAGAGCCTTAAATCACACAACCCATCTTGCTCTAGGCTCTATGTCTCATCTGAGTCTTATGTCAACCTGTTGTCAAAATAAATTTGATTTGCAAATATGCAAGAGCTGGGCTGATACTTTAATTTTAGATCACTTATCTGAATGCAGTTTTCATGCAAGGATTTAAGCACATGCCTAGCTTTAAATAGTTACTTAGGGCAGACCTGAGAATAAAGCAGTAAGGACAAGTTATATAATTGTATTTAGGTTCCTAATTTCTTGTAGACTTGCCTAACACTTCACGGATTCACAGAATGTTCTGAACTGGAAGGGACCCACGAGGATTATTGAGTCTGGCTCTTGAGTTAATGGTCCATATGGGGATTGAGCCCACAACCTTGGGGTTATCAGCACCCTGCTCCAACCAGCTGAGATAAGACTGGAATGAGAACAGGGGTTCCTAGGAAGGATTAAAGAACCAATTTATTCCTGTGCCTTTGACTTTTAACCTAAGTCCAGCTAATACTGTCAGATTTAATGCATGTGCTTGGTTTGCTGGATAGCACCTGGAATTGCCTGGTACACTGCAGTCTCTGTACTGGACATGGCACTTCTCCCAGTCTCCACCTTTATTATTGAATGTTGAAGCAGATAATTGAAGGTTTGCTAATTAAAGTAAGGAGGAACTTCTCAACTTTAAAAATTAATGCATCTATCTGGAATCTTCCCTGGAATTCAGTTTCCTCATATCTCAAGAAACAGTAACCATCTCTTTCCTGTAGGTTAATGTGTATGAATTAATTTTAATCCATGTGATAAGTGATATGAGATTAAGCTGAAAAAACAAATCATAAATCTGTGCTGATTGTGCATATTATTTTAAAAAAGGCCCAAAATAACTTGGTTAGTATATGAATAAAAAGCCTTTGACATCATGGGTGCTTAAGACTAACATCCACACAGCTGCTATAATGGAAGCCTGTCATCCCAAGTATTAAATGGAAGGAAGATCAGAGAAATTAATTAAACAAATACATAGGAAGCCTGACCTAGCAGTCATTAGAAACTCAAATCAATGGGTATTTGTCTTGCAGGACAATGCCATTACTGCTTACAGAAACATTAAAGAACCATGGACTTGGACCAAGTAGATAGAAATCTATTTTGGAAGGCTTTTCTTCCTAGTACAGGGCATTTTCAAGAGCATTTAATTGCAGTTTTTCATTTTGGAACTGATTGGTAAATCCTATCCCACATTGACTGAGGCCACAGCCTCATACAACCCCTGCAGCAGCATTTGCATCAAACAACAGCAGATTTGTCAATGCCTGAGTTTATCAATTTGAAAGCAAGAGTTCTTGTAGCAAAAAAAGAACTCCCTGTGATCTTTGACCAGGGTTGTAACAAGCTCCATTTTAAGTTTCAAACTGCAGTGATGTTAGCAGGTGACAAAACCAGCCTTGGCTCCTGCGATGTGCTGCAGTTCATGAGGGGCAGTTCTGTCACTGCCAGAACTCAGAAGACAGCACAGGCCAGACCTCTGGGAAACATCCTCTGGATACCTGGAGTTCCATGTTCCTATTTGGGAGACATGCAGTAAATAACACCAACAAATATTCATTTCTAGCCTTATTTTGCACCTTGGTGAGAGGCTTCTGCCAGTTTCAATCTTTAGGAACATGCCTCCAGTGTCTCTGAGCCCTTTCCAAGAATGGCAGGAGTCAGCTCCAGGCTGCTGGAAGGGCTGAGTGTCTCATCTTATTGCTCATTGTATCATAGGCTGCTCTGAATGATTTCCCTCTTTATTTTTCATAGGACACAACATTGGTAACTGCAGTCAGATATTTCAAGTGCTAATCTTTTAAGAAGAAAAACTATTTAGCTTTCAGATTTATTTGCTTATGGTCTACATGTTTCCAGACTCTAATTGTAGATAAAGTTCACCAAATGTTGGACTTGGTGACAATTATATAATCTGGGAGTGTTTCACTGGAAGCTCTGAGCAGTGACTGGGAATAAAACTTCTCCCTGATTGATGTGGTTCAGCTGGAGATAAATAAACACTATGTGCTTTGGTACATTCCCTGTGCATTCTGCTTCAATGGTTCACTTCCTCTTATTTTGATTTATTTATTTTTTTCCCAGCATAAACTTAACATAAGACAGAGCTGTGCAAACTTGATAACCTTAAGGAATTATTTGGGACACAGTGATCTAGGCATAATTCTCTCCTCCTTTATCCCCATAAACAAAGAAGACCATAAATCACCTTCCATCTGCTTTGGCATGCAGTGGCACTCAGGAAATGCTATGCAGAGCTCTCCATCATGCAAATCTAGGCTGGGACCCTGTGGCCACTGAAGTCAGCAATGTGAAGACTTGCTTCCAAAAAGCAAGCATAGAAAACTATAAGACTAAATATTAATTCCTCATTCCTTTCCTGCTGGTTGTTTTTTGTTTTGTTTTTTGTTTGTTTGTTTGCTTTTTAAGGGGAAATATTTTTTTTGTGGGGGTTTGGGTATTTTTTATTTGTTTTTTGTTTTTATGTGTATGTATAGAAAAGAAACACTCAAACCAAATCACACAAAACAATGCATGCACATACTACAGCACCTATTGGTCTGCCTTTACCTTAAAAGCATCTTTTTCCTCATCTGACAACTTCTGAACTTCATGAATCTTATGAATTCTGCTTTAAAATATGGGAGAATTGAGCTGTGTATAATGGCAGGTTTTTTTGAGGTGGCTGTGGTGTGATTTTTAAGAGAAAAGCATCTTTTTAAGGGTTTCACTCCAGATACCTAAAGTGATTCTCCACTCTGTCTGAAAATGTGCACTCAGAAACTTTAAACTACAAACTGTAATATTCAGTTGTTAAGGCAGCAAATTATGAGAGCAGGGTGTTTTATTGCTGTGATTTGAACACCTTGGAAATGCTGAGGCATATTTAAATATTTTGAAGGCATTTAATGAATAATAAATGTATTTATTATTGCTATGCCACTCAAGCAGGGAAAACAACATCAGCTTGCATGAAAATACGTCGGCAACTGCTCTGCAGCAAACAGAAGTTGATTATACACAAGTCTTTCCTCTGGCTGGGCTAGAAGTATTTTCTTGAATGCCTTTTACACATCATTCCTTCCTTTTTGCAAAGGAAGAATTGTGGCTTTCCCTCTTTGCATGCGCTTGCACTTCCTTGCCTTTTTTAGTTCCAGCAACTGGAAACTATTTCTTCCTTCTCCTTTTTTGTAACCTGGTGAAAAAGTGCTTTTATTCCTTCACAAGTTCCTTTTCTAAACAGTAGCCAGCAAGGACTTCACTGGGCAGTGATTTTCACAGCACCCTTTCAGCATCCCCAGAGCTGTTCTGCTGTACAAGCAAATGCTGTGTATTTTTGAGAAGGATTGAAAGTAAATTACTTCAGATTTGCTGCTCTGTACTCACACCAGTGTTTTAAGCACAGCTTCTCAGAAAGTTATGGAGATCTTAAAATATCTAAAAGAAAGAGGTATATAAAACCTTCCTTGCTATTTTGGTGTGATTATTATTCATTCAAACACATTCTTGCCTGATAAATGTTTTTTTACAAGACCTTTAGTAGTTATTTAACATCCTGCATGTTAATTTGTTTATGGCCCCAATAAGCAACGTGTTAATGCAAGTTTATATTAGCAAGAGCTGTGTGGGGGAAAAAAAAAAGGTGCTATTACAATGAGAAGAAACTGTAAGAATAGAAATCAGAAAATTTTGCTGAGCAAATATGTTTAGAAAGAGAATTCATCCTATTTTGTTCTTCAAATAAAGTGGGAGGAAACTCCTTAAGATAACCTTAAAAAGAGATCAAGTGGGGAAAAAGTGCAGTAGTAAGCCTATGTTATGTGATAAAAGAAAAAGAATTGTAGAAGCTTGATTGTTCCTCTCCTTTTTACTCTGACATAAATTGCAGTTCAAGCATTTACTGATTTTTACTTCATAACACAAATATGGGAAAGAATATTGTAAGTACTGGACCAGATCCCAGTTTCCACACCTCTACATGTTTGATCTTCTAATTTTATGACTTATTTTAAAATTCTCTTTGATTTGGCTTTCAAGGTGAGGAATATTCTCGACAGCAGCAGTGACATGGCAGAGCAGCAGGACTGGCACAGCCATCTGAACCTTTTTTGGAGCTGCTCCTGCTTTCTCCTCTCTCTTACAGTAACACTTTGCAAAAATCCATTCTTTTAGGGAGTAATGCTTTAATAATGGAGGAAAAAGCAGAGGTTTAGAATAGACTGTTGTTTGCTGTTATGAAGTAAGGTGGGAGATTAAATAATAGATCATGAACAGGAAAGGTTGAAAATTAGTCTAATCACTCAAAAATTCTGAAGGAACAGCTATTCTTGTTTTCCCCTGCTGGTTACTACTGTTTTACTGGTTTAAACTGCTTTAAAAAATGCTGACTTTCTCTATGCCATAGAACTTCAAAATTTTTCAGAGAAGCGCTATTGGGCAGTTGTGTAATAAAATTACTGTCTGCTTGCAATCATATATTCTGCTGCTGTCCAAAGATCATCTCTCAGGACACCCACAGAATTTAATAGAGCTGGGGGAGAAATTTTTCTTTTCCTGATCAAACTTATCACATTTCCCAGACAGTCAATGGGGGAGACTGTTGGATCGTGTGGTGAAGAGGGGGAAAAGCAATAAAAATATCCTAGCCAAGGAGCTGGGGCTCTAGTTTGGTGCTTTAGGAATTCTTTCTTCCACAAGCCCCTTCCTCCCTGAAGAACTGAGCACCTTGGTGGTGCTGCCCTAGCTCTGGGTGTGGCAGTCCTGGTTTCCTGGCAGATAACACATTTGAAGTTCTGTATCTGCTGTGCTGGTTATGGACCATGATCTTTTCTCAGAGAAACAGTGATGGCAATGCTCTTTGAGAGGTTCCCAGAGCTCCCCTGCCTCTTCTCCCCCCACTCCTGAGAAGGGTGACCTGGAATTACCTGCTGTGTGATTTTTGAGTTAGGGTTTTGTAACACCACACACCCTGCACTTGGAGACGATGCTTTCAGCTGATGCTGAGCCATTTTGAGGAGCTCTGTGTGCCCCCAGACAAGGTCACTGGGCCCATCTCAAATCTTGCCACTTCACTCCCCTGGATGTGTTTGGACTCTCAGTGCCCTCCAGACACGCAGTTCCTGTGCTTGTCACTGATTAATATCCTTTATTATCTCCTTAGAACAGACCTAGTAATGGTGCACACTATTTTGCATATCATGAACTTAATGTGAGCAGATATAACTTGTAAATGGAGGAAGGAAGATGTTGTTACAGGAAACTTTTTTTTTAAAGAAGGAATAAAAAGCAGGTGAGGTAGCACAGATTCCTGTTATTCACTGTTTTTCTCTCTTTGTGGGGTGACTTGTTTCATTGCCTCCTGTTTTGTTTACTAATGTGTGGCTTAAATTGTCAGTTAAGCTACCTCTCAATTTAGCCAGAGGTTTTAATGTAGGAACATAAGGAGATTACAGGAACAAATTGTCAGGAGAAAAGAAAGCTAAAGACAACGGTTTTGATCCCTACACAAATAAGGAAACAAGACTTTCTTTACACAGACTATCCTGTTCTTACCAAATCCAACAGAAAAAATTCTGCTAGTCTGCCAGTGTTATTTCTTTCTCTGCTATTAATTTTAAAAATGCTGCAGGCATGAATATTTTGCAGATACTTGCTTTAAGATACAAATAGTTGTCCAAATGCAAATAGGAAAATACAATATTTTCTTTTCCTGGGAGATGGAAAATCACTTGGAAAATTCTTCTGCGCTGTGTCCAAAATATCAGCAAAGCATTTGTGCACTTCAGTGTCCCAAGGCAATGTTCTGAGAATGATGCCAACCATCATTGATTTCCATTTAGGAAAGATTCCTTTAAAAAAGTGTTTCAATTTGAACAACCAAAAGCAGGCATAAATTATTTCTTTTCTCAACACTCCCATGCTCATTCTCTGACAACTATCCACATAAAAGCTTTATCTTTGGTGGGTGGGTAGTAGGGAATGTAGAAAATCACAGGTTAGCACAAAAAGGATTGAATGTTTATTTTGCATGTGTGTGTTTTCTGGCAGTGTCTAGCACTCCCCTGCCTGCACAGGCTGTCCCTTCAGCATCACCTCAGCCCTGCACCTGAGAAGGGTGGGTGACAGTGGGCTTCAAGTTCAGCTGGCTCAGAGTTAGACCCGGGATTACCCCTTTGTGACATTAAAATGTCAATAATGTATGCACCAACCTTGCCAAATCTCTCTCTGTCCTCTGCTTAGAAAGCGTTGACTCCACAAAACCTCCTTTTAGATGCCAAATTCATTTATTTCAATTCCTGTGCTGGAGTCAGCTTCCAAACAGGCTCCACAGCAGCTACAGCTCCTGCTTCCAGCTGGCCAAGCTTTGAGTGCACTAGAAAGGCTCATATGTTCCTGGAGATGAAAAGTTTCTCTTTACTTCATTCACCTGCAAAAATGGCTTTCAAAGCTGTGCTAGAGCTATTTCCAGCAAGGTTCATGTTGATGTGTTTGTGTTATTACTGTGGCATAGCACATAACATGGCCATAACTGCAGATGGAGTAAGGAACTCCAATAAAATGTAATACTTCCAATGCAGTAGGGTTATTATTGTGTTTCCAAGACAGCGAGAAACCAAGGCCATGCATCTTTAGAAGTTACCTCTTGTCAGCCAAGACAGAGTAATACACTGCCTATGAGCTCTAGACCATCTCAGAAAACCAAATAAGTTTAAATCACTAAATCAGAGTTCATAAAAAATCTCAGCCTAGGTTGGTTGCTCCTGTGGTTCCCTTACACAGCCAGGCTGCCCCTTTCAGTGTTAAACTATAACTCCTGTGAATTTTAACTAAGAAGAATTCCATGTGATCCTCTGCTGCCAAACTGCCCAGTGAAGTCACTGGAGCACACAGAAATGGTTTTGAGGGCAGCAGGTTTACATACACACTTAAACTTTGAATATATGGGCCCAAGTTGCTATGACAGAAATGGTAACTGCAGGGGAAAGGGTGAGACTGATCCCTTGTATTTACAATTTGTAAGCTGACAGGTTTCACCTACCACACATGAAGCACGTCAGGCATTTAAAACCCAGGCAAGCAACACAGAAGAGTTTGTTCCATGATCAGCAGAAGGACATTCAGTGCTAACCAAAAGGAAAAAAAAGCCTAGCAGTCAGCTGAGGTGCTTTCTTATGGATGGCAACCAATTAAATATCACCTGAAAGCATAAGATTACTTTTAAAGGAAGATGCCAGGTGCAGGGGAACCAGAAAGCTGTTCTGTCAAGCCAAACAGCATGTTTAGCTGCATCTCTGCTCTATTTAATCTGTGTCTTCCTGGCCCATGGGCGGGTAGGGAGCAGTGCTTGTAAGGTGCTATTCCTTCAGGTCTACAGGCTCAGGGAAGGAAACTGAGAGCATTAAAAATAAAAAACCAACCAAACAAAAAAAACCCAACCAAATAATAAAAAAAAAAGATGAATAGAAGAGCTCTGAGCTTTGTTTTGTGAGAAATTTAGTATATTGTCTTCATAATGTAAACAAATGTTACAAAAATCTCGTGCATTTTGTGGGCTCCAGTTTCTCCCAAGTCCTTCTTAGCAGCCCCTTTTAGTGGGAAGCTGGTGGAAATCCTAAAGATTAACTACAAGGTTTGCATCTGTGTGTGTACTTGCACAATTACAAATTAAATGCCCTCTCTGTATTTTTCTGCTACTCAGCCTCCTCCTCTTACAGACAGTGATGGTTTCTGGGCAGACTGTGCTTCCTAACAGCTCAATAATGTCCTTTTAAGTCAATCCCAGTGTCACAGGGTAGTTTTGGAGACAAATACTGATGTCAGCCATTCCCTGACAGGTTGCTGTACAAGTCTGCCCAGAGAGCTTGAAATGAAGCAGCACATGAAGGTCCCCCATCCTTGGCTGCCTGCTGAAACGTTGGACTGCTTTGTCAGGAGGGACAGGGGTATCCAGCTGGGACCCGCTGCTCTTGCTCTCACATTAGAGACAGAAAATGCCTCAGCACTAAATATTGCTTAAGGAAACTTACTGTGGAATACATGCTGCTTGCATTTTCTTTCCAGATCTTGATTTATTTGGGTTTTGCTTCTTTCAGGGAATCTGCTCTGTTTCTATGCGCTTATTATTTCTCACCAAAATCTCGGTTTTACAAGGATTATATGGAGGAAATGCTTTAAATATTAAAAAAGAGACTCATTCCCTTGCTGTTTTTTTTCTACATTTTGAGATCTAAGGGTGTCCAAAAGGCTTTTTAAAATCAAATCCCAAGCTATGGAGTATTATTCAAAACACCCTCCCTAGGTACAGTATTTCTTCAAAAGGAAAGTTACTCCATCTACTTTAATTCTATCTGTAACTAGATTTTATTTGTGCCTGTATTAGGCTTTATTCCTCTTCTAAAATATTATTTCCTTTGTTCCACACATAATTTAAATCAAGACAATATAAGAAAACAAGAGGATGAACAGAACTTCATTGTCTATACCAGCCCAGCTATGAATATTTAATGTGTGTGGGACTTAGGCAAATAAAATTCCTGAGGGGAGCTGGGTGTTTGCCCAGGAGGGACTGCTCACCATGGCCAGGGTTTGCAAGGTCGCAGGCTCCTGCACTTCTTTTTTTCTGCATGATAAACATCATAAAAAATACTCTCAATGTACTTTCCATAGAAGTCTTTTAGGATCAGTGGGAGTCTCCTTATTGCCTTCCATGTATATGGGATCAAACCCAAAGCAGAAGGCAGCTGAGGAGTAACTCCTTCACAGATGTAATTCTGAGTTTGTTTTGGTTTTTTGGTTTTTTTTTGCTATTACCAACCTGTTCCCATTCTCCAGGCAACTCTTAAAAGAGCTCATTACTAAGGTGTGGCAGAAGGAAAATGATATGGAGTGAAAGCAGATGTTTCCAAACAGGAGAATCTGCTTCTTCCCAGAAAATACCCATGGTGAACATGGAGATGAGAACTGTCAGTGCTGTAAGGGTGTGACAGAGTCTGAATAGGAGAGAATATAATGCAAGTCATCTTCAGTGTGCTGACCAAATACAGCACATGAAAAGAGTAAGGAGAGATATTTCTGAATACTTTTGCAGCTGAACAAGAATTGGATCAGCTTTACTTTGGTATTTGCTTTCTGGCTGCCTTTTGCTTGCAACTTGCAAAACTGCAGTGATGATACAGTGAACTCAGAGGCAGAATATAATCCAGAAAACACCATTTTCTGGTGGTTTGCTGATGCAGATGGTAGAAAATATCTCCATTTTTCTTCCTGGGAAACATTTCTGCTGGCTATAAGACACAAAGATGGTCGTGTAATGTTGTAAAAGAAAACAGAACAGAAGCAAGTAATGTTTTGTAAAGTTGTGATTCTCAATGTAGGGATTATCTAAATTTTAACCTTGCATGATTTTTATATGCGGTGATGCTTTTGAAGCTCTGCTGAGGTTACTGTGCAAGGATATAAAATTCTTTATTCTAAAATGCTCTCATATGCTTGAAGATGAAAGCTTTGAAGCATAAATCCTTAAGAATACCCCAAAATGGAAGACAAAATGAATGCTGTTTGTTTTTCTAAGAGTTCAGTCTTTTTGGTTTGGTCACTTTGAGTTTCTTGACTTTGAACGATTATGATTTATCATTACTTGGACTTCTAATAATGGGAGATGTCTTCTTGACAAGATAAAAATTTACTCCCTCTGTGTTGGTAGGTGAGGTTTCCTCTTCTTTTCATTCCCATTATTTTTCATAATCATTGATGTGGTTTTTAGCTCCTGACTCCCACCAGACTTTTCAAAAATCACTTCCCTGGAAGTGTTCTAGGAGAGGCTGGATGAGCTCTGAGCATCCTGGTCTAGTGAAGGTTCCTTGGCCATGGCAGGGAGCTGGAATGAGATGAATTTTAAGGCCCCTTCCAACCCAAACCACTCTGTGATTCTATAATTTATCTCCTCCCAGCTGAATTATGCTCAGACTGAGAGCTGGATTATAAATCAGACTGGTGAAAATCCAAAACAATTCTGCAATATATGGTGTGATATGGTTATTTGGTAAGAAATCATAAATATATGGGTGATGCTGCCAGAGGAAGCTTGAATTTGAATTTGGAAACAAAATTGGATGGGTTACATCAGCTGCCTTGAACCCTTTTGTAAGACCAACTAAATATGTGATGCATCAAGTTCTCTAGTAATCATGAAATCAATCAGATGGGGCAGGGAGAGAAATGAAGGCTTTTCCACCAGGTAGTTTAGATTTGCTTGGGCATGTGATTCTTTACAGCCATCAGCGCTGATTGAAAGTCTAAAGCAAAGCCTTGAAGGAAAACCTGTGATTTATGATAAAAAGAAATAAATTATCCCCTGTTTCTAGCAGAAGGAATGTGAGCATCTGTGTTTTCAGCAGCCTTCTGTCTCATTTCCACATCTTTCCCTCTGAACAAAGTCCCGACTGACACTGGGGGATACAATGTTCTTCCTGTCTAGGAGTCTCTCTGGCTGACTACCATGAATTCTGAGTATCATGAATAGGATCCCCAGAGGCTTAGTCTCCCCTGGGCTGGGGATGAAATGGATTTGAAACCCAAATGCTAAAGTAAAGCTGAGAAGAGGTGTGGGTCTCTGCAGCCATGGTTCATGCACACCCTTAGAATTCATGTTTCCTTAGAATTTGTGTCCAAAGTGGAAAGAAAAATCTCATTAAAGATTCCATGAACTCATGAAGACCCAGAGCTGAGCACACTGCATTTGGAGTTTCTTCCAGATGTTTCAGTGGAAATCAGACACTGATTTGCAGTTTGTGGCTCATGACTAAGTTTGTTACAATACAGACTTCCACAGCCTTCTTTTAAAGTTCAACATCTTGAATTCTCCTCCAAAAGGCCAGATGCCAGAATTCTTGCCTAAAGCTTTAAGGAATAGATGCAGAAGGTGACAGAATTGTGGCCCAGTTCTTCTGCACCTTCTGAAGGTCGCCCTGCCTTACCAGGTGCACTTTGAAGATTCTTTGCCAAACATAGCGTGTGATCTTTCTAATTCTGCACGGTTCTCGTGTGCATACCCACACCTTTTGAATAGCACTTGGGAAAGGCAGGTACATCATTTTTGCTCCTGTTTTAAATGACAGCTCAGGCTGCAGGCATTAGGAAGTACTCAATCTTAGTCCTTTAATCCTCCTTGAATGCTACTGCACTGCTGCTTTACTCACAGTAGGCTCTGGGGTTTGTGTGGGTGGGGGAGAGTGAGGAGAGTCACTGTGGCAAATGAAGTATCCTGAATTGTAGCTATTACAGAGCATTAAGTAATTGCCCTTGGAAATAAGTGATAGTAGAAAATAATAGCATATTCATTTTGTTGTTGAAAACGGACTGTCTAAGCATATATCTGAAAATCCCAATTAAATTCAATCTCGATGCTCACAGCAGATAAGTATAATGAAGATTCTAAGAGATTTTCTTTCATACATATGAATAAAATAATTACTATGCAGCATATCTAAGTAGTTGACGCCACCAGAAAGTCTACCCTTGAAAAACAAGAAAGGAAGAAAATGTCCTTTCTTTTGTAGTCAGAAAGAAAGTATTGACTATGTATGTGACACATTTTGGATGTCACTGGCTGTAAGATGTATTTCTTTATAAACATGACAGTTCTACTAAGCATGGTACAAAAATTCTCCGCTCTTGTACAAACACAGCTAAACTTATCTCTTTGAGAACGTGCTGAATATTGTGTCTTTTAATGTGACATCATCTGCACCATTGGTTCCTGGTGCAACAATGACACACAATTTCACTGAGCTTTGAAATTATGCAGCATGTTTATCCACACACTGTGTATTCTTTATCCAGCTTTGAACTGAAAGTTTTGCCTCTGGTATTTAAATGACAGTCGTGTTTCTTACTGTCAGGGAAAACTGTCCGTGCTTCTACATGCCAAAAACTGGTAGAAACACACTGATGCAAATTAAAGTAGTTCAGGTGACTGCAAACGTTGAGCAGATACTCTTCATTAATTAAATTGACTTGCAGCTCATTACTGGCAATGTAGGGCAAAATTAGGAAACTTCCCTTTGCGTGTTTCTCTCGCAGGTTGCAATGCAATAAAGTGAACTTGACTTCTGAGGCAAGGCTCCTGCCAGGGTTACTTACACACAAGATGAGGTGAAAACATTTGTTTACTAATATGCTTATTCTAGACCGAGAAATTAGATTTTATACCTAATGTTCTCCATTTTACATTTGACATGAACAATAATGTTTGGCAAATAATTCTGAGGTTCCAGTTCAGGAAACACATTTTGATTAAAGACTCAGAATTGCATGAAAGCATAAAACCAGACATGATCTTTCTTTTTGTCTTGTGATTCTCATTATGAATCCAGTGACTTTCCAACATCTAACTCTTCCTTTGCATTTCTTTCCCTCCCCTGTTTTGTACCTCAGAGGAAATAATTTGAAAGCAGAGGCTTGTTAAATTACTGGAGTTAGTTTACCTGAAAGTATCTGATGATAATATCATCAAAGTTGAGTGTTCTGAGCACGTTTTAGTAGCAGACAAAATCCCTGCCCTTTCCTCCTGACAGATCTACCAACACTAGCTTTACAGTGCTCAGTCAGAGATATCTTGTACTGAATTCTCGTATCTTCCGAGTTTGCTAATGGCTTAGCTGGAAATCTAGATGGAGAAAACAGGGGCAGATGAGACACACATGGATTGTGAACCTGTGACTGGAAAAATTACACTGATCTTAGGTCCAGGTCCTTAAATGAGAGCAACTTTAGCACCTATCAAAGGCTCACAAACAGA
Organism: Thryothorus ludovicianus; assembly: GCA_013397245.1. Lineage (NCBI taxonomy): Eukaryota > Metazoa > Chordata > Aves > Passeriformes > Certhiidae > Thryothorus > Thryothorus ludovicianus. Next base: position 191,039 of record VZTB01006369.1, on the reverse strand, counting down.
AGGGGAGAAGTTGGGATTGGAGAGAAAGGGAGGGGAGCAGATCAGATTCAGATGTGATCCACCCTCATTGTGGATTTGTCAATCTTCAAAGTTGTACAGCTAATGAAGAGTAATTATCACTTAGATTAATTTTGCATTATCGTAGCAATTGCAACTCAATATCACCATTTGTCACAAGGCTTCTCTTAGATGAAAATGAGAAAATTCTCTTGACTGCAGCGCCAGAGGAAATGTCTCTTTCCAGCACCTGAGCATTAATTTCAAGGAGAAAACTCCAAGACACGCATGTTGCACAGAAGTGAAAAGGTGCCATAACTTCCAGGGTATTTCTCAATCTCATCAGTTGTGCCTGGGACTAAACATTACACACATCTTCAGCAGCATCTCTACAAAAACTCTTTTGGAAGAAGTTGAACTTAATTTGCCTAATTTTCGAAAACTATCCCTTCCAATTAGTGATGCAACAAATTTTGCTCAAAACTAAATGACAGATATATCAGGGAAATATTTCTTTCTTTATTACATGAATATTTTATAAGAACTAAAAACCCCAACTTACAAACAAATATTGAGTGGGAAAACCAAAGAATGTTTTCATTAGTGCTCCTTTACAAGAGACCAAAGGCTATTTATTGTTGACATTTGACTGAGCAGCAGAAACAGAATCCCTAACTTCTGGCAGTTGCATGTCCTGCTCGCTTAAAAAAAATTCCCAAACATTGCCTTAAAGAGTTAAACATGCCTGAAACCCAAAATGGCAGTGAGGATGAAGGCACGCAGTTATCCTAAAGCTTGTAAGTCACTGAGGAAGCTGTACCAAGAAACCAGAGGAATTAAGCTTGGTATTAGTTTCTAAGTAACAGAACAAAAACTGTATAGTTAAATTTGCTCTAAATGTTGCACAGATCTTTCCAAAGGCCTGCATTTACTGCCCAAATCCTAATTTTGAAACACTTTCAAACTCTGTAAAAATCCCTCTTCATATGAAGCAAACTTTAACTCATGCTTTCCTACTCAGTCCAAACAGAAAGCTGCTACTGCAGGGTACAGAAACAGAACATCAGAATTTGAAGAAAGCCACAGCTATGCTCTGATAAAGTACTGCTTACAAACATTTATCTACAGAAAAAGCATCTGCAATTCCAGACCACAGTGAAGAATTTACCACAAACTAGAAATTAGCCATATCTGCTGAAGTGAAATAAAAGTATTACCCACCATCCGGGCGCTCATTCACACAGTTTCAATCTACAATTCATCATCACCCGAAGGCACAGCCCCTGTAAATCCAGCATCAGAGTACCTTGTACTAGTATAGAAAATAGTTTGCACCCCAGCAAATGATTAAGGGGAACACAAATGCCGGCTGACATGAAGTTATCGAGCCCCATCTCTAATCAAACACTGCCAATGTGAGCACAGAAAGCCCCCCCAAAGCGAGCAGTCCTAGTTCAGCACAGGACACACAGCCAGCGCTCCCCTGCAACACCCACACAGCCACACAAAGCAAACCACACCGTCCCTGCCGCTGCAAAACCCTTCCACTCCGCTCGGAAACAACAACAAAAAAACCCTGCAGCCCTGACACTGCTCCCGGGCTGGAGGTTGTGTCTTCCCCCGGCAGAAGCTGCAAGGGCTCCGGCTCCTGCTCAGCCCGGGGAAGCGGTGCCTGCTGCAATACCCCAGCACTTACTGCATTGCTTTTCAGCGGAGCCAGAGGGGCTGCTCCTCCCGGGCACACATGGCTCGCTCAGCGAGGGCTCTCTATTCGGCACAATTCAGCTCCAAAGTCTCTGCATGTGCGGGGGAATTGCCCGCGCTCGCTACTGGGGGTTTCTGGCTGCAGTGGCTGCTCACCCTATCCATTGCCTCTGGTGGATGCTAAGTAAGCAATCCCCCGGGTCTTCATAACGAAGGGATGAAGAGTCACAGCTTTGGAGAGCAGATAAGGTGTTCTGCCGAGAGCCTCTGTGCTTCCATGGCATTTTAAAGGCAAAGGGGCTGGGGATGCTTCATCTTGCTTTACAGTTCTGTATCGTGCAAGTTGTCGTATTCTGCAACTTACAGTGGAATTCTCAGCCAAACACTGATTTATGTTTCAGGGAGAGCTCAAGTTAACAACAGAAATTCAAGCCGATGCATTTTTTTAAATGTTGAGGATCGCACTTTGTCAATTGAACTAAATCTGTTTTCCAGAAGTACAAGCGAAGGGGAGGGGTTTTCTAGCTCTGAAATGCACTGTACCAGCCCTGCTGGATACAATCAAAAAGTAGTAGCCTAAAACTTCATGGATTAACATCTCGGATTTAGCAGGCTCCAAGCACTGCTCTAGTCTTGAAGGAGGGACTGTCACCTTTGTCCTCTGCCTGCAGAGTGTTTGTCACTTATGGGGGCTCCTGCGTGCAGATGGGGCAGAATTAATGAGCAGTAATAATAAAAAGGCAGAATGACCAAGAGCCACAGTGCCACTAATTTCTTGTTAGGGATCCTAATTTTTTCACTGTACTGAGATGTTTGACTCAGTTTGGGAAGCCGTGGGGAATTGCTCTTGTTCTCCCCATAACCAGCTGGAGGGAGGTGTATGGGCAGCCAAACCACTGCCTGCTCCAACCCTGACCTTCAAAGTGGCTCTCAGGAGGAAAGCCCCATTTTGGGGCTGTGCTTACCTTTTACCCGGGCCTCCTGCAAATGCTAATTGTGCCTAACCATGTGTGGCAGATCCGTGAAAACAAATACGTTGCAGTACTGCGGGCAAAAATGGGGATATGTTTTCCACACAGGTACCCCCAAGAGATAACACAGCAATCAGTAATAACCATTTCCTAAGACCAGGTGCTGTGCAAGGTGTTGATTCACTCATCCCCCAGGGCTCCTGGGCAGGGGAGATTTTCTCTGCCAGTGATGGGGGCATTAAGACATCACAAGAAGAGCAGCAGCTTTTTGTTGGTGAGGGAAGGTTTTGAGCCCCTTAGCAAAGGCTTTGAGCATCCCCAGGGGCTGATTATCCTTTCAGATAGCACAGGGAAATCCCAGCCACCAAAACAGTGTGGGTAATAAATTTTTCAGGATTATTAATTAGATTCTTTAGAAAAAGGGCAGTCAAGGACAGGCACCTAGAAAGAGCCCATTTTCCCTTTGGAAAGTGTTTTATTAGCTGGACTTCCGTTTCTTCTGGAATTTCTATATAAATGCAGTTTTCTATGATACCTGTCAGCAACATTGGTCCTGTACCTATTGTTTTCTGTGTTATAATTTCTGCCTGTGAAAATGCCAAAAATATTCAGTCTTCCTGGCTGACAGATGTTGCTGGGAAGGTGCTGCTTTGCACTTTCACGAAAATAACACCTCAGAGGAGAGGGGAAACCAGCACGTATCAGTGTCAGTGCCAGTGGGTTCCTATGAAATGAAAAGACAATTCTATAGTAGCAAAATTTACCTTTTTTTCTCACTCTCGTGCTCACAATTGTGTTTAGCACCTCAAGGTAACAAATTTGTTGAGTCATAGAAAGCAAAAACCAACAAAGCTGCCTTGAATTTAAAGTCTGTTTTGTAGAGTAATTATGTATTGTGTGTGCGTCGTTACTTTTAAAATGCAGACAAGGCACAGCCCCTGTCCCAGGGAGTCTCTCCAGTCAAGTCAGACAAAATGATGCAGATGTAACAGCCAGGATTGCCAGGTGACAGCCTTGCTGCAAGCAAAGCAGGAAAAGCTGGGTGGATCTGGGAGCTGCAGTATTGGGAGCAGAAACAATTAACTCCCACTGAAGGTCCTCAGCCTTTATAGGACCCTGTAGAAAGGTGCTGCAATTTTCCTCTTTGTTCCTGCCTCACCCTTTTGGAGTGTATTGATCCTTTGAGAAAGTCCATTAACTTTCCTTGGTTGGGGGATAAGCTATAATGGATTTCTTTAAAGTATGAGTTGTACAAAAATAATCAAGTCAGCACCGTAATTAGGTGTGGACCTCCTCAACATTCCAGGAAACACCAGCCCTGGCTGTGGGCAGATAAGTAGTTATCCTAATAAGCATAATAATCTCATGTTCTGGAACCGTGGTGAATGAAAGATTATAGATTTCAGTGGATCATTTTCCTTTGGTTTTCTGGGCTCCTTGCCTCAGTTCAATAACACAGGAACTCTGCTGTGCTAACACATCACTTCCCCTTCTGTTGGTAGCAGTATTTTAAACCCTAAAAACAAAGAGCCAGGCGCCTGATTTACTGGAAAGAGGCACAAAGAATGACAGCATGGACTCGAAGCCTCCAGGAGACATTGGAAACCCAAAAGCACAGCTGTACCCTCACCCAAAACCCTCTCAAAACAAAAACAAACACAAAATTTTCTTTGCAATCATTTCAATAAAAAGCAAATATGTTGTAAAATAACTCACCCATTTTAGGACAGAACAATAAATAGCCTGGAAGTGTGGGGCTGTCAGGTTGTTGTGTAGAGGGTTACCACTGACTAAGAAGCAGTGTTGCACAAGATGATTTAACTGAGGAGCTTTTCCAAGCCAGCTGGAGAGTATATTGTATTTGCAAACTGCAATAAAGGAGAATTGAATTTTAACCTTCCTGCTAGAGAAATATAAAGGGTTTATAATTGACCCTGGACGTGTAATACTGAAGAGAGACATATAGTACAGAGTGCTTGTCTGTGAGAAAAACAAACCAGTGCAGGTATGAATTTATGTTTGCTGTAAATTTATTTATCTATTTTTCATAAATATATAAATATTTATATAGTAACAGTATAGCTGTGTCAAGAAGAGGCTCTGTATGCTTAAAAAAATTAGGGAGCAGTCTGAATTAATGTTACAGGTTAATTATGGCTGCATGGAATAGCCCTAGGAATATCCTGGGATAACTTGTGGTAGTTACTGTGCTGAAGGGTGAAGAGCAGGGCCTCCCCAGTGGGAAGCTGAGCTGCAGGAAGATCACCTTGGCACTCTTCTTTCAGCTGGGCAAGAGAAAAATGGGAAGAAAGACACTGAGCAAAGAGTATTCCGTGCCTCCTTCCAAAATTAGGCAAAAGACCATTCTTTTTCCTTAGATATTTAAATCAAGTGTGTAATTCAAATCTGAGTTATTCTCTTGCTCTATCATCTTTCAGCTGGCTCTGTGGTCAGCTGCTCACTGTAACCTATAGAAATCAAGGACTAGAATAAGGACTGCCTTACTTCACATCTCGTGACAGTAATTAGAGGAAAATCGGCCTGATATTGTGTCCTAGAAGAAAAATAAAAAATAGACATTGGCACATTAAGAGTTAGGACAATATTCATTTCTTTTATGTGTGAGACCAGATCTACATCCACACTGAATTAACTTGTCACAGTTAAATTGTGTTAAATATGTGAGAGGGACACTGTTTTCTACCTTTAGTGCTGATGATCTGTATTTTATTATCCCAGAACAATTTAACCTAAGATGAATGACAAACAGTTTAATTTTCAACACAAGTATATAGGTACAAACTAATAATTTAGGAATCTGCTTATTTCAGATGAATTTTCCTGAATATATCTACATAGTCAGACCCTGTAAAAGTGAGTGCATGGGAATTATGCTTGTCTCCTCTAGCAGGACATTCCCAAATCTTTCTTAAACTGATTTCATTGTATTCCATTTGAGATTTTACAGTTCTTGAAGATGAGGAGAAAAAGGAACTGAGTGCTTAGCCAGCAAAGCATCTCATTTGAATTAGAGACGTGCTTTCTAATTTAATGGGACACTTAACTGTGGGCATCAATACCTTAATTAGCTTATATTTTTCTCTTAAATTAGCAGATTCCATACTCTCCTGTAACATGTTTCAGCTTTTCTTCTTTAGTTTCTCTGGGTGGCCTTACTCTTACTGTACCAATAAAATGCATTTTTTAATTTACAACTTTTCATCCATAATGGTTTTCAGTTGAACCCATGAGTTCAACTTTAGTCTCCTTACTCTTTCTGTACAGTTGTTCTCTCTCAGGTCAAGAACTGGGAGAAATCCTCCTGTCACACAAATCCAGGTATCTCCCCAGTAAAACTGAAAGTAGGATCATGGAATTCGAACCTGATCTACTGGAATATTTAATATTTAATTTTCATAAATTGTAGTCTCTGTGCCCAAAAATGCATTAGATCCTTCACAGCTGAGGAGAGGCCCATCCCTAAAAAATCCTTCAGTTTGGCAAAGATACANACCTGATCTACTGGAATATTTAATATTTAATTTTCATAAATTGTAGTCTCTGTGCCCAAAAATGCATTAGATCCTTCACAGCTGAGGAGAGGACAGGCCCAGCCCTAAAAAATCCTGCAGTTTGGCGAAGATACGTGCTCTGAGAGGATGTGCTCTGGAGCCATGGGAAGCTGTGGTTTTGTATTTCAGGATGGGAGGGAAAAGAGGAGCAGAATGTGACTGAGCAAAGCAGATGATGTGAACAGGGAGGAATGCAGACAGCCCTGGGTGCCCATGAGATCAGAGAAATGTCTTTTCGCCAAAGACATTCTGCGTTTGGATCTTGCCGCTGGGATTTTTGGGGAACTGACTGTGAAGGCTCATGTGTTCATTCTGGAGGTGCTTTTGGCTTGAAAAGAGACAGTCACAGGCTGAAGGGTGGGTGATGTGGTGAGCGTTTGGTTTTGCCAACGTGGGGAGGAGAACTTGAGGCAGTTGAGGCAAGAGATTGGAGCTATGGAGAGTCCTGAACTGCAGCTGAGGAGAGGGCTGGGGGTGAAGAAGAGGGTGGTTTAACCCTTGGATATGCTGAAATAAAAAGGGAAGTCAGACCTAGAGCGTGTGAACAAACCCCAGCTATCCCAGACTATGCCAGGGCAGAGGCTGGAAATTCACAACCCTGATACAGGTCATGGGATGGAGCCAGGACAAGCTTCTGGTCTCTTACTGTTCTTCTGTTAACAGTTATTCATTGCACAGCAGTGAGAGAAAATGAAGATTCTTTCTCATTTGAACAGTATTAATTCAACCTATCTAGTTTCTTTTGGTACTGAAAATTCTGAAGAATAAAACAAATTATTTTACGTAGCCAGTCCCCAAAAGCCTCCAAGAGAAAAAAAATTGAATGGGATCTTCTGGGAGATATTTTTTTTCTCTTTCTCCTGTGTCTTTGGGGAAATGTATGATCTGATGAGCTCCTTATCTATGCATCTTTGTTCTTATTCTCCTCAGAGCCGAAGTCAAACATTCAAAAGCCTGGGTCAAAAGAATTGCAAGAGCAGAGAAAGCAATCTGGCTGAAAATGAAGGAGTTAGCAAAATGGGCTTTTTATGCAACCAGCTTCTACAAAGAGAAAGGGGAGTGCAGTGCCTGTGCTGTCCCATTAATTTCGTCAGGAGCTGGGATGAGAGAGGAGTTCAGGTCTGAGGGTCCATAACACTCTCTGAAGCTGTCTGACATGGCTGAGGGTTGTCTTGGGCCAGTAATGCTCTGAAGAATCTAGTAAGAAACATTTATATATTTTATAAGAATACATATATATATATAAAATATAATAGAAGAGTTTCATTCATGGCCCAGTGTTGATCCAGGGCAGAACTGGATTGCTCCTGTGTGGTGGAGCTTGGAGCAGAGAGTTAATGAGCCCTCATCAAAGCAGAGAGCTCCTGCTGCTTTGCAAAAGATGTGCTCAGTCTCTCACTGGAACAAAATGAGTGTGACTCCTACTTTGGGAGGTTGGTGACCTGGGACTTACTTGATGTTACAGTGATGGGGAGGACTCATCTGTCATCTCAGATGGCGTCTGTGGGCAGACACTGACTATTAAAATTTGTTTCAATACATGAATTTTAGCTTATTAGCTAATGTCTGAATACATCAAGTGGTTAATAGTTGGGTGTGAATCTGTTGTTAATGCTTTGTATTAAGCAACAACTTAAAACATGTGAATTAAGATGTCTAGGGAACAAAACTAAATCAAAAAATAATTACAGCAAGTTAGACCTTCTTAAGAGATGGGAAGAATCTCAAACCAAAAATAGGTTATTAAAGGATGGATCATAAGACTGTGGGTAATAGGGTCATACATTATGCCAGGTTCCCTTCAAGTGTTTGCCATTTTCCATGGCATTTATCCCTTGGAGCAGCATGCAGGTAAAAAATGCATCATATCTGGAATGTGTAAGTCATAGATGAGGAATAACAACTATGAACGAACTCATTCAGCTGGGCATAATTTTCAGATTATGTTGGTGTTACTCAGCATCACAAGACATTTATGACCAGGAGAACCAAAATGAAAATATGGGCTTGGAACACAAAACTGTTCGTCATGCCAAATGCAAGTTGTTTGTTTTTTGGACTTTTTTCTAGAGAGCAAATCATGCATTCCTGCCATGGGTGTTTTGGGGTTTCTGTGCAGGAAGCAGGCATCCTGATGCAGTTCAGAGAACTGCAGGGAAAATACCTTCAAACAAAAACCTTCCAGTACACCCCATTGTCAAAGGGAATATCTAAAAACCTAGGCTCCAAATGGAGGAACCATAAATCCCAATCTGACTGGTTGTTTTGGAATGCCCTTCAGTGGATGGGATGCTCCTCTGGAAGTGGAATTAAGCTGGGAACTGGCTTTGAGTTAGTGAGCTGAGAGATGACAGGTTTTGGCTGGGACATGTCTCTTTTTTGCTATCCTGTTTCTTCTGCAGAGCATTTTTTCATCCTCTAAAACCACTTAATGTTTCCAGCTTTTTTCATTAGACAAAATAATTTCCCAAGCTCATCCTCTGTGATTTCCAAGGGGTGCAGTAAAATAGTATGCCAAACCCAATTTAGATAAGAAGTATTATCTCTGAGGTTTTCTAGCTGATGTGCTTGGTGAGATGCTTAAATTGCACCTGTGGGCTTATTATCCAGCCACACCACAAACCTCACTGTGGGCCTGAGATGGAGCTGCATGAACAGGATTTTTATTTCACTCTTATACCCATCATGCATTACTCTGTTCTATAAGTCAGTGCTTGATTTGGCACAAATGATCAGCTCTGATTAGAGCTGCAGATGTAGAAGGAAGAGCAAAGTTACCTCTATATCTTGAATTACGTACTACCTGTATCTCCTTATAAAACATTACAGCCTTAAAAATTACCAGGCAGTGGAGGGGAAAGACAATGAGGAGTTTCCTGAGAAATGCAGCTCGTTCATTAGGACTTCATTCATTGCACTGTCATAGCAAAAGATGTAAGAAAACTTTCAGTTATTAGTTCAAATAAAATCAGCTCAGCTTGAGAACAAAATAAATCAACCTCAGGCCTCAGGCATACGATGAACAACAATTCCAGTTGAGACCCCCATTTCTTCCTGATGAGGCTGTCAAACATTATTAAAAAATCATGAGCACAATTTTTTTCTGTAAACAAAGAACACTTCATTATAATATCTGCCAGCTGATCTTCTGTGCCAGCATGTATCAGCAATGAAAATTAAATGTCTTTCCTTGAAAAATGAAACAAAAATAAAATTAACTGAATGTAGGTTTTTGTACATACTTAGAAAGTCCTGGTTATATTGCCTTTATATTTATTCTGTTGCAACCATCTTTTTTAATCAAGATAAATCTCCATCTCTCTTTTCTGTTTTAGAAGAAAAGCTCTACTCCAGTAAAACTGAGCTCAATTATAACAGTTCATTACAGCAAACAAAAAACTCAGTTCCCCAGAGAAAAATAACATTAAAAATGACGAGTTGTTTGCTGTTTTATGACCAAGTGTCTGTGAATGGCTCAGTACTGAACAAATTGCTTTTAATTTTTGCTCATATTGGAATTATCCATCCTTTACTAAAATAGCTTTTAGATCTTTGCCACAAGTTGAAAGACCAGAAAACAAACCTAGATCTCAGACTTGCCATTGTAATACAAAGTTTTTTAGGCTTTTAAACTTCTAGTTTTTTAGTGACTTGAAACTTTTTTCTGCATTTGAAAACATAAGTGATGTTTGTTATCTATTTAGCACTGCTAAATACTTCAGTATAATGAAAATACAGAGTCCAGAAAATCTGAGTCCTATCTCAGTTAGAGTGAACCTGTCTGCACCCAGTAGCTGTTCCAGTGTGGCTGATGGAAATCTTCATGGGAACACCTTCATGGACTTTCCCATACAGCTAGAAAGGGAATCAGAGCTTGTTCTGACCTTTCCAGAGGAGCTTTTCCCATTGATAATAACAACTTTTCTTTCTGCTACTCATCCCACACCAATGGATTTTTCATCATCTGCCAGGGAAAAGAGAATGAATTTCTCTCAATGAGTCCCATTGTCTAGGATAATCTGAAGACATAGGAAAGACATAAGGGCATCCCACAATCTGATTCCACATCCTACCCTAAATATTTCTCAAGAGAAAGCCTTCAAAGGCTGGAAGAGGACTTTCCCCTGCCATAGCATCAGTGCACAGAAATGCTCCTCAAATTCTGTGTGCTGCAGTTCTCATCCATCTCTTTTGTAGCCCAGTTCATCAAATGCCTGAGCCTTCCAGCTGTCCCAGTGCCAGGGTTCCGTTCTGGGGGCCAGAGGATGAGCAAACTCTGGCAGCTGGCTGGGTGGGAACCAAACTTCATCCCTTCTCCAACAGGAGAGTCAGGCTCCATCCCTCCCAAAGCCGCTGCGCTCACACAGTCACACATCTCACACTCACCCACTTGCTCTTCAGAGGATTTACACCAACATTCCTCTTGGAAACAATGCTTTCTCCAGCATCTCCTGACTGGGCTGTGTGGCTGTTTACAAATACCAGCACGCTGAATGCTCTTCCTGCATTGCAAGGGAACATTCCCTAACCCTGCAATGGGATGCTGCATTTTATCAAGCAGTTGGATGCTTTGTCTGGGTGGATTTTTTAGTGGCTCCAGAAGTTTCTCACCAAGTGACACAAAACTCCTGGTGCTGCAATTCCACCTTGGTGCCAAATCTGGAGAAAAATGTTACCCTTGCACCAAGGATGAAAAAAGCCCCAGGCTTTAGTGGAAGTTGTCTCCAGATTGATCCAGGATACTTAAGGAAGGATTTCTCTCAGTGTTACCCAGTCAGCAGTGGTTGGGGACACAGGCACAGTCAAGGTTTCCAAAGACACAAAAAGTTTTAATACAATGTTGTGTGGACCTGGGCAGGGTAGAATCAATGATAGTTGGTGCAGCATTATCTCCTTTTCATTCTCACTGCAGCTTTCTGTAGTGTAATATCAAGGGTGTTCACCATGCATGGCTGATAAATATGACATACACACTAAAAAATGGAAATAGATTTGTAAGTTATTTTTCTTCTCCCAAGCATTTATGCTCACTTCCTTAAGTTTTAAGTGTATGCTGTCTTAATTGTAACTAGCAGAAGTGGAGAATTAAGAAAAAAAAAAAATAAGGTGCAGTGTTTTCTGTTTTCAGTGCATTGCTCTACCCACAAAAAGCGTATTTTAGGATCTCTTGAAAAATATTTTCCATTTTCTCCTAGGAGTTCCAACCATTTTGTAAAAGAAATACAAACAAATTAGGAAACCTCAGGCTATATTGCAAACAGATTCTTTGTATAAAATTGTTTATAAAAAGAAGTGGTATGAAAACATGAGTTGGAGGGGAGGAGAAAAGAAAGATAAGGAAACAAAAGTGTAGGAAAACTAGAAAATATTAAACAAAGGGACAATTTTAGCAAGTGAATGTACAAAGCATGAAAGATCTGGTTGCTAGGAATTTTTGGAAGGAAGATACTTGTTCATACAATACCTCAGGTGGCAGCTCACCTACTCCCTCACCTCCTTATTCATGTGAATAGCTGAGAAAACCTACAAAGGGGAGCAAATTCAGCAGTCAGAGACTCTGCAGAACAAAAGCCTTTTCCTGAGCTAACCTATAAATCTGGGAATTGTTAGTATAATGTTCTAGATAGCTAATCCTGACTCCTGTGGCTTGGAGAATGAGGGGAATTAAGTGTACTGCTTCCATGAAGAGTTTATGTCCTTCAGCCCATGCATGTGAAGATTATTTACAGAGTTAAGTCCAAGAAAGCTGTTTAGTCTGGGAGAAGTTGGAAACCAATGGCCAACAAAACAGTGATTGAGACATGATACCTGAGGTAAACAACTTCAAGGGAGTTAAAATAACAATAATTCAATAATCAGTTGGGAAAATGCTGTTTTCCAGGCCCCGGGCAGTTACACAGCTGGCCTGCCAAGTCTGAGAGCCAGGAGATCAAAAAGAATATGAATCTTAAAAGGATTGTGTTGGAACAAGAAAGGGAGGAGTGAGTTGTGAGCAGCTGCCTGGGGATGAGAGGAAGAGTCTGAGAAAGGAAGGGAATGCAGCTGAGCCCAAAGATGCAGATAACTGGACAGGGAAAATGTGGCCGAAACCTCACTCCTGCAGAGCACTTATCTCAGCAGCAGGTGGAAGAAACACACCTGGGCACATGCAACCAGAAATACCTGATTGCCACAGGGATTTGCACTGATAACCCGGGGTTTGATGGGGTTTGGTTTTCAGTGGAAGAGGGCAAATTAAAACCAGACTTTGGAGTTGAAATTCCCTTGTAGTTTGGAATTCACCTTTTTGTGCTAATATTTCACTGAGCTAGCAAGGCTGTTCTCTCCACACAGTGGAGAAATTTCTTGTCTACTGGAAAGGATCTGTAGAGTGCTACTATCTTTATTCATCAAGGAATTTTCAACCACCACACCTTGGCTGAGGTGCAGTAATAACTGGCGTTTCTATCCATTACTGGAAAAACAAAAGTCTTCAAGATATGCTTAAATTAATTCAGTAAAGCAATATATTTCATTGAAACTGTTTAGGAAGTGAGTGCCTTTAAGTTGAATATCTCTGGATAACACATTTTGTTTGAACATGATGGTGACACATTGTCTTCCCCTCTCTTTTTCCTCCTTTTTCCTTCTTTCCTTCCTCTAACACTGCTCCTGTGCCATACAGGCCAATACAGGCCACACTCAGCACTTTGGTAAATTGTGATCATCCACATGCAGCACTTCCCTGCAGTCAGTGTCACGTCTCAAAATTCATCTCCTGGCAGTTAGATTCAGAAACAATAAGGTTTTTCTACTGAAAACAAAAGCTTGTTGAGACAACTACATGTAAGCACAAGCACAATCTGTGTGGGATGAGAGTTTATGTTCTGAATGATTCTTTTATCTTTGAAGCCTTGAAAACCTTAATAAATATTTTGGAAGCTGTTTCCCCAACTGGGGTTTGTTTGGGATTTTTTGAAATCCCATCGTGCCTACCTCCCACCCCATCCCACAGATTTGTGTTGTCTGTCTGCTATGGCTTGCCAGCCAAGCTTCAGGCTCCATGGATTGTCATTATCTTCATGTTTCAATGAGCTGGCCACTACATGCTACGAAAATATTTGCTACAAAACAGCAATAACAGCTCATCCAAGTGGTATTCACTTAAGTATTGAGTTATTGCTTTTGAATTTGGAATTTTTGGTTCAGATCTTTAGGAAAATGTTACGTTTTCTGAGAGGAAATTCCTCTGCAGTAAACAGCCATAGCCCAAAGCAGAACAGGGGCCACTAGACAGAGACTTCCACGTTGCTCTGCTAAACTGTATCAAAGGATCAGCATTTTATATGGAATATTTGATGAAGATTTGAACAAAAATTATAATTTTCTGTGTGCTTAAAATTCTGCCAGTGGACCTTGCCAACAGCCCAGTTTGCTGTGCAGCTGCCCTTAGGGTGTAGCTGAGTCCAGTCCCCCTCTCCTCCATGGCCTGGACGTTGTGTTAGACCCAAACACCTGCCCCAGTGTGTGCCAGTGTGGTCTCCATTCCAGGAACACTCACGGGTTAATGTCAGCATGGAGTATTGAGCAGTGCAGGAGCTTGGGATTTTCCATCTCTGTAGAGAACTACCTTAACCTTCCCACTGAAGAGAAGACTATGCAGCTCATGTAGCAGGGGATTATAAAGTCTATCAGAAATCCTGTGCCACTGAGTTTTCAGAGCAATGCATCATCCTTCTTCATCTGCCTCCTCAGAATTAACATCCACCTGAGCAACTCTTTGCATCTTGGCCAAGGGCCAAGCATGTCCTCAGCCCAAGGCAGGGAAAAGGAAGGCTCAAAGGCTGCTCCCAAGAAACTGCCTTCACAGTGAAGGCATTGGCAGCCTCCTGAAACCCACAGGAAGGCCAGGTCTTAAATCATCACAGACTTACAGCTTTGATTTGATCAGCAGGATCCTCGCTGGAAGAAGCATGGAGTCGGAAAAAGGGAGCCTTGAAGTGAGACCAAAGGGAAGAGTTGGTGTTAATGGCTGTGGCTCTGCACAGCAGCTATGGAGAGCCTCCTCTGCCACCTGCCCAGGCTGTGCAGTGTCAGTGGGGCTGGGCAGTCTCCTGGGACCTCAGCACTCCAACACTCAAGTGCCCTGAAGCAGCCAGGAGGCTCAGGTGTTATCAGGTGTGATGCCATACTTTGTCTCAGATACCCCAGGCCCCTCCCAGGAGATTCCCCTGCCAAGTTTGTCAATCATTCCTCCTTTCCACCTCCTGAACCCTGATGAGTGCTGCCTGTCATCCCTGGCATTCCAGAAGGGCGTCGAGTGGTTGGCAGAACTCAAAAGATGCTTCCGAACCCTGGAATGACATTGGGCCATCCAGTCCTTAGGACATCCCCCCCATACCTGGTTGGTGTCACCTGTGTTCCTTCCCTACCCCTCTCCCTGGTTCAAAGGGCCAGCAGCCCTGAAGTTGGANGATAGGCAAACAGCAAGGGCCAGCCAAGCTCAGGCACAACCTCCTGGGAATATTGGATTTTACTCCAATACTCAGGGACCTCTCCCTTGAGGACAGACATTTGTGCAGGGGCTGCAGACGTGGGAATGGCCTCTGCAGCACCAGGGGATTCAAGGCTGTGGGCACTGGCAGCAGCTTTCAGGGCAGCTCATTGTGTTCTATCAAGAATGATTTTCCAGATTTCTGCAGCAATTTTGCTTTGGCTCCAGCTTTTGACCCTTTCCCATGAATTCTCTAGCTTTTTTCCTACTCTTATTCTCTTTTCTTTTAATTCTCTTTCAATTATTTTCTTACTCTCATTATACCAGAACCAAGCACTGTGTTTCATTTTCAAATGCAACAAATTTTTCAAACTTACCACCTCCTTCCTTGGGAAAAAAGGAATTACGAATAAATAGTGAAATATTCTTAATCATCAAAAATGCTCAGCATGTCTGACAGATATCATTAGGTACTTCCCACTGACTCTGATATAATTTATAGCTGGATAAAGAACAGGAAGTTATGCATTATGGTTAAATATATATCTTTAAAAAATCTGTGCCTTGTTGAAAAGTGACATAGAACATGGGAGAAAGAGATAAAGGTTAAATAATTATCTGAATAGATAAAATAATGACAATATGCTTAAATAGCTAGGATGAGTTATCAGGGACTTCAAAACAGCTTGCTGAAGATATTTAAAACTCTCAATCCACTCAAAAATTTAATTTTAGATTTTGGCAACAGGAAAAATATATTGTCTAGGAGACAGCACATGATCAGGACTGTCTACTTTTATGTTTCTTTGCCTTACTAAACATAGCATCTTGAAACAAAAATGTCTTCATTTTGATCTCTAATTTTACTGCAGGACAAAGGGAAGTCTGTCCTAGGGAGGGCTGCTCCCATGAAATTCTAAAATATCTTTTCACACAGTTATTTAATAATACACACAGTCGCTGAATATCAAGGTAAAATTGTATTTTCTCTGTCTCCTGACAGTCATTCTCCAAGAAGGTACTCACAGAAAGCAATTGCTTTCATCCACTTACACTATTTTGACAATCTGGCTCCCTGTTTTATCCCCAAATTGTTCTAACATAATCCACAGGATAGAAACACGGTCTCTGTATCTGTCCCTGCTTTTTCTTCTCCCAGTACATAATCTTATGTGATGAGTAAATAAATCCAACAATGTATATTATTATTTCTTGCTGTTCTCTGTCCACTATCCAACATTACTCCACAACCCACTGAGCTTATTAGGGATTTTCAGAAGGTATTTCTGGAAATGTTGTCAGATGTAATTCCACTGGACTAAAAAGAAAATATTTTTTGTCTTTGTGCAGTTGTGTGTCAAAGCCAAATTCACGTCTGGGTAGATATTATTTCTTTCTTTTTCCAGATAAGACAGTGATACAACAATGCCAATGTCTGCACATTCCTCATATTTAGGGATCACTGGTTCAGCATGCTCTTACTAACAGGCTGGTATTTGTCTCCAAGAGGCATATGAGAGGTGACATAACCAATGCCAGAATTAATTTTTGTGGATCCAAAACTCTTTTTTATTACAAATGTGAATTAATGATCAGAGAGAAACCTTTGCACTGGGATTGTATTTACTTTTGCATTTTAGTTCTTTTATTTGCCTTGTATTCACTCTTTCTACAAGGGTACAAACATTGATGTAATCTTTGGGTAATTTGGTTTTCTCAGAACTCCTGGAGGTCCAAAGGAACTGATCCTGCAGGTCTTTGTTCACATCACTGAGGGATTTGGAGCCTGTCCAGTGCTTCTGTGAACTCCAATTCCATCCTGCTGCTGCCCACATGTGAGTGTGAGCTTTGGGAGAGCCACACCCCAGCCTGTCATGACACCGTTTGGCATTTCAGCCTTATATTTTATGTTTAATGTAAGCATTTCATGGCACAGAATCCTGCAAGCACTTGTGCTAACCTACTTTAAAACTGGTCTATGAAGCCTTCTTAGTTAGCCCTTTAAAATTACAAATCTACTCAATTTTCTAGGACCTGATTCTTCTACTTAAGCATTTCCACCTTGTGTTCAGAGTAATACCCCAATTCCAGCACTCAGCTGATGGACTAACCTGCACAAGGAAAGCATCTGGGCATTCATTTACTTCTGTATGACACTTGTATAATTTAAATAACCCCCCATGACCTTTGTGTGAATGCTAGTGTTCGTGTAATTACCAACAAAAATTATCCTGCCCATAAACCGAGTGAACTGTGTATAAATCCTTGATGTCGGGGATAGGATTCTGAAGTATAAGTTATATATAGAAGGAATAAAACATGCAGAAGAAATTACCCTTGCCAGAAAAAAGATTGATTCACTGAGTTCTATTTAGCTTTTAATTTATAACAAACTTGCCTAATCTCAGTTTCTTTAGCTTCTGTTAAAATATTAAATAACATTATTATATCAAATACATCCCCTGTGACATTAAAGGAAATGGAAAGCTTAGGCACACATTAATTGCATTCCAAAATGTGGCATAGACCTTAATAAACCTAATTTAAAGAACCTGAGAACAATGACATTTATGCTTTAATTAGAGCAAATGAAAGCTGTGCTGCACACTTTTACATAAACAATTTTTCTTGTGGGACTCGGCCTTGCAAGGTGCACATTCCCCTGCAGGGTGCCACGTGTCAGCCTTCTTCCAGAGGCAAAATTTGCATCCTGGAGATGGACACTGCCAAACCAAAACACAGCAACAAGCATTAGGAGAATCAAGCCTGAACTATCCCAGGAAAATGAAGTTAGTTATTTCCCTTTAAGGAGAACACACTAAAATGGCCAGATATGCACCAAACCCAACAATAGCAGTTTAAGATGATAAATGTTTTTTTAATGATCCCTATCACTCTGGTATTCTAATCACAGCAGACACATTTAAAATGGAAAACCTCCAAATCTGAAAAAAAAACCAAACATTTGATGTGAGATTTAAA
The DNA here is from genome assembly GCA_013397245.1 of Thryothorus ludovicianus. Lineage (NCBI taxonomy): Eukaryota > Metazoa > Chordata > Aves > Passeriformes > Certhiidae > Thryothorus > Thryothorus ludovicianus. The sequence continues at coordinate 173,340 of VZTB01006369.1, read as the reverse complement.
AACACATCCAAAATAAGATAGATTAATAGTTCTAATTTACTTTAGAGGTATTCACAAACTGCTACAAGAACCAGATTGGTCATAAGACTCTAAGTTGTTACCATATGCATCTCACAGGTTCTGTGTTATGTTCCTTATGCTGGCAAACTGAGTAATGAGTTCAAGACTGCTCCCCAGACAAGAACATGACAATTTGTGTGCTGTGCATTAGAGCACTTTGTGCTCTGCAGCACAATGAAACATAAATCTTGTGGAAGAATTTAGATGTTCTTTCACAATCTGGTCTGGTAAAAAGGAAATTGTGCAGCAGCTTAATATATATTTAAAACTGAGAATCTCACTGAATGCAGATGAGTGATGTAATACATATACTGCACTTGTATTTACTTTCATTTTACTTTTTTTATCTTTTACTGCTATTGCCACAATCTCAGCATCTCATTAGTGTTCAGATCTTCATATTGATAATTTCTGTTACCCTTTGTCTGTTGTCTCAGGAATGTTTGCTGTTTCTCTGCAATCAGACAGAGACCACTGGGACCACTGGACAAGCAGAGCAACCAGGTAAATCTGTTGAAAATAACAGCAATTTAACTATTTACTCTGAAACGTAATGGCACTAATTAAAAATGTCAATACTGTTATTCAATAACTATCAATTCCAAATACAAGCATTTGGAAAGATAGACAAAGTATTATTTTCAAAAAGCTGATTATAAAATAAAAATTCAGTTCCTTAGGGCATTGTAGAATCTCTAGGCTTTTCCTTGGTATCAGTTTAAAACCCCTAACTTTTAGGTGAGGGGTTGGTGTGGCAACACTGCATTCAAGTCCAGAAAGCTGTCATGACTTGCTCCATTTAACAGGACAGAAGTATTTGATGCTGACTTTTGAAATTAATGATTTTAGATAGGACTGAAATAAAATTTGTGAGTAAAAATGCTTCCACCTTTTTGCAAAAACCTTTTTCTTGGGAGACAAAA
>VZTB01006369.1:89338-162227 GCA_013397245.1 Thryothorus ludovicianus | reverse complement strand
CGGCGCGGGCCCCGCAGCCCCGGGGCGGTCCCGCCGCTCCTCCCGCGGGCCCCGGGCCGGGCAGAGCCGGGCCGGCGGAGCCGGGAGCCCGTGCGGGTTCCTCGGGACACGCCGCCCGTGTCGCCCCGGCTGCCCTGCAGACATGAAGAGTTGTGCATAAGCATTCGCGGGCGTGGGGCAGCGGGGACGGGCACTGCGGCTCCGTGCCTGCCCTGCGGATGAGTAGGAACATTGGAACATTGGCTTTCCCCGTCTCTGCGTTTGCCAGCTTTATTGTCGGCTCCCGAAGCCAAAACAGGGTGTTGAAACTGACCAAGGGCACCTCGGCATGTGCCCTGTGTTTGTTTCGTTCCGAAGGACGCAGTAAATATTTGCTGTTAGTGCTGGAGTTATTGACAAAAGAAACTTACAAACCTTTTCGTGAGGGAGGGCATTCCCCGACGTTTTGTTACGTGTCTGTGAGATGTAACATCTATTTTGTTGAGTGCGTGGTGGAATAAAGTGATTTTGGGTGAAAGGGCAGAGTAGTACCTCGGAGATGTACTTGGGTCTACTTGGTGTGGTTCAACAAGTATTTGACATTAAAAATAAATGGGACAACAGATCTTGCACTGGGCTCAGTACTATAAGGATATTGCTATTAAAGGTCAATTCCAATTTTACTTGTTTTAATATGTGCTTGCATTTTGTCATTTTTTTGTAAAGTCAGGTTGAGTTCTGACAATTAAAGGCTTGCTTGAGTAAATGCCAACTAATGTTTAAAGCTTGTTCATTAGATTAAATCCTGCTGTAGTTGGTAGTGTAGTTGTCATGCTGAAAGTAAATATTATGATATAAACAATGAATTTGGTTCAGTAAGCGTCAATACAGTAAGCAGAAACTGATATTTGTCAGTCAGATTAGGTTTTAATATCAGAATTTACATATTAAATGGAAATCAACATTTAGAGGAAGGTTATGAAATTAGTACCATTTATCTCCCAGGGTACCATGTTGTGCATCATAAGGGAGAGTTTCACTGTGTGCCCTCACAGCTACAATGAGTTTAGCAGACAGACGAGGATAAAAACATCACTTTTTGTCTTGGGTTTGGTTTGCCATTCTCCTGTCTGCTCTCCAAGCTACACGCTGAAGGAACAGCCCTGTCCGCTTAGAGGTCAGTGCTGAAACTGCTGGGTTATAGCAGAGCCCAGTGCCCCTCTCACATCACCAGCCTTCTGCACTTTCTGTACCCGCCTGCCTGTGGCTGAACCCACAGAAAGATGTGGTTGCAGGAGGTGTACTCTGAGTAGGGCTTCACCACTGTTCACTTCGTGAATTGAGGGAGTGTAATGGGATTATTGAAGAAACGTAAAAAAAAGGAAAAAGAGCCACATGTGCTGTCTGTGCATCTCTGTGCATGTGCCACAGTGAAATTTGACTTGCAGTGTGGTCCTCAAACTCTCTGAGCACAGATTGCCAGTCTGTGGGGAGGGTGAGGAATCGTTTTGGTTTCCTGAAGTGAAGCGAGATCACCTTCTACAAGGCTGAGGTTGCAGAGCATCATTGTGCTCCTGTCTGGGCGGCTGGAGCGGATCTGAGCTGCAGACAAACTCTCTGCCTGTTCATGATCCTCCCACGTTTTCTGTGCGTGAGCGTTGTTGTCAGACACCGGGGCGAAGTCGAAGTGGGGAGCTGTGAGGAAAGGAGACCCTCGAGCTGTAGAACAGTGCTGCCTTTGCTCTACCATGGACAGCAGAAGATAGAGCTGCGTGAAGTTCCAGCCATGTACTGTGGCTTTTTAAAATCATGAATTGTCGCTGTTCTTTGGTATTTTTTTTTATGAGTAACTACAAAGCAATGCAGAGAAACTGTCAAAATCTGTAGTGAAACAATTTTAATCCTATTGTTTTCTCTTGGGGACAGATCCTCAGCTGGAGTAACGTGAAAGTAGCCCTATTAGTATTGATGAAGCTGTGCCACCTTGTGCCAGTTGACTTTCTGATCTGCAATGTTAGGGGAGCACAACAGAGGATTAACTTGTTAAGCGTCTTTAATGATGATTAGAAATTACAATATGATTAAATTTTTATTAAGCAATTGTCTGGGGTTCTAATAACAGTTGGTAATTTAGGCAGGACATTAACTTGCAGCTACCACAATACAAATACATGTGGTTTTAGTCATATTCCAGATAGTGGAATGGGGATTAGCAGAGAGAGAAAAGCTGGGTGTTCTCTAACTATGTGAAGGTCTTTCACTGTGGGATCTGCTACAGAACCAAGCACAGATATGTTCCAGCATCTTCTCTCTTGTGTTAGATTCAGATTTATCCTTTTTTCCACTGATCATTTTTTGATGGTGAGACTGTTAGGGAAGCCCATAGGAGTGGGAGCAGTTTGCATCCTTTCCCATCTGAGGCTCACGGGATCCTAGTGTCAGGGACCAAATTTGTGGTGGGAGCAAGGCTGTGGGCTTCCTGGGCTGTGTTAGATGTACCTTGATTGTTTTTTCTGGTGAAGATGTCTGTGCACAGCTGCAACTGGACATCACCTGACACAGCTGAGGGGCTCTGTGGGATAAGCTGTGTCCTCAGCCTGGAATGGGTCTGGTTGGGAGTACCTGGCTGGTTTCTCGTACTCTGGATGTTGAACTGGAGTGTGAAACAATGCAGGTGTGTGGGAAGCTCATCTGCATTGGCACAAAGCATCACAGTTAATTTATTTCCTCCTGAAGTAAGATTGGCATATTAAATGGGATTTAAGAACAAAAAAACCTGTGGAGGTGTAACAAGCATTTCGTAAATTACTGCTTGCAGCAAAGTAACTTAGTGCGGTGTCTGTTTTAAATGTGTTATTTTTGGAATGCAAACTTTGTCCATAACTGTTGCAGCTTTGGGTTCAGATTTTACTTGAGTGTGATACATGGAGTGGTGATTCTTGTATTAGCCAGGGTAGGATGAGAACACAAAACTCCTTCAGGAGTTTAGGAATTTTTTTTTTCCTGAGACATCACCTGGTTTTGGGTGATGAGTTCCAGTCTGGTTCAGTCTGATGGGTGAGCAGAAACTTTCTACTGTGGTCAGGTGATGAGAAATTAACTGAAAGGCATCCTTTCAGCTCTTCCCAGGGAGGTACCCTTGAATAGAAGGTAGCACACACAGATATATTGCCAAAATTCCATGAACTCATAAGCCAAGTTAAGAGAAATCATGAGATTTTGGAGTTTGTCTAGAGTTACTTTAGAGGGAACATCCTACAGGATGCATTTTTTGCTATGTTTTACAATTTTATGAATCCTTAGAGTTGTATTTTTATATTTAATTGAAAAAAAAACCAAACCCAAACTAAGTCCTACATGTAATCCGTAAAACTCCTTTTAGTGATTTCTTTTTAAGCAGAGAGCCCCAGGTACAAAGGTATGGAGAACCTGTCCTCAAAAGTGCATCTACTAGAAATGTGTAGAGAGATGTGACATGAGAGAAGGAGTTCCTGGGGCTTAGGACATTGCTGCAATCACAGCAGCTCATGAGGGGTATGGCTAATCCAAAATATTAAAAAAAAAAGGCATTTTAACTTAAATAAAGATTACTAAATAAGCTCTCTTTACTTTCAGTTTTTAATGAGTTGACAGCAAATTTTCTGTCATATTTGTGAGGACTTGTAAGCAAGCCCTGCATCTGGGCTCTTGGTTTAGGTAACTGCATTCATTGGATTCTGGGAGATGGTTTTGGGTTTTATGTGTTTGTTTGACATGGCAGTTAAGTGGCAATAAATCATTCTTCTATTTGAACTAGATATTCTGAGAACCAAATAATTTGTAACCCAGTCCTACATTTGGGCTGAAGTTACTAAGATATTAAGTGCTGTGGAAGAATTTTTTTGATGCTGCCCAGTTCATATTCCCAAAAGGAACTGGCTTGCTGACAACCTTGGCCATTCTTTTCTTTAGATTTCAAACAGCTTTGAAATGATGTTTAAAGAGGAATTACTTCAGTGTTGTCGATTTCAAAATCATTCAACTCAAAGCCCCAAAGTTGTGTTTTATTGCTGCCACTCTGCCTTTCATTACAATACAGACTATCCAGTAAACTAAAAAATCAATTTAACAGCATCCTGGGGAGTAAATGGAGTGTTGTAGTGATGGAGGTTATAATGAGCTCTGATGTTTCTGGTATGCAAAAAAGTAGTCATCATTCTAAGATAAAGTTAAAAAAAAGGGTTTCAAAATTAGAACACTCATTAGCTAATGGGAGGTTTACATTGCAGATCTTTTCTTCTCATATTTTTGTAGTTCTTGTACTGCAGAATTGCTCCTTAATTCAGTCAAACTGGGGTATGAGATGCCAATGCCTCTTGAATTGTTCTGTGATAATATTTTGTCCTTCAGGACTGTGTACTTAACAGTAACTGGCATTGAAGAAATGCCATTATTTTTTATATTTTTAATATATAGGTATAGAGCATATGGAGGATTTCATCTCTTCTATCACAAAAGAGTTATGTAAAATTTGCATATGTAGCTTGTGGTTAGTTCCAAATATTTTTTTTTCAATAGAATAACGTTTCCCCATTCCTCTAATAAAAATGCAAAACAAAAGAGATACTGCTGATTTCTGTAATACCATATGGTGTTGCTGATATTTCTTAGCAGTAAGGAAAATTGCGATAGAGATTATGTAGAAAAGAAAAAAAAAATAGCCTTTTCAAAATAGTCAAGGCAAAATAACCCTGTTGATGTAGTGATTATTGTTATTAAGAGGACAGAAATGGGGCTGTCATTATGAAGATGTATTCAGAGATTATGCTTAAATGGTTGTGAAGATCAGATATGTGTGTCGTTCAGAGTAATTTTGGGGGGCTTACTGCTTCATAACTGACAAGCAAGAATGGGAAACGTATTAATTCAGTGCTACCTGCAGAAATTACAATGTTATTAAAATTTGCTGTGGGAAAGAGAAAGAGAGGTCTTGAGTTTAAGAGGTGGGAATTCAGATCGCGGCTCCTGTTGTAGATCTCTGGCAGATTTTCCAGTCTATCTATAGCAAAGTGTCTCTGGCTGGCCAGCAGTGCTTAGAGATGGGTGAATCAACTCGGGATGAGCTGTTCTGTCTCACCAGCTCTGGGGGGAGCAGAGATGCTCCCCTGGGTGCAGACACCAACCCCAGCTGCTTCCCTGAATGTTGGGATGTGCTCAGGAAAGGTTGTGTGGGAAAGAAATCCGCAAAATCAGAGGTGCTCCTTCACCATTCTGCAACATATTTCACGCAAAACATTGCGTTTGCTGGAGGGCACAGGCAAAAATGTGACTTTCCAGAGATGATGGGTGGGTGCTTGCTCTAGAAACCATTGGTACAGTTTACTTTTTGCTAACAGTGCTGTCTTTGTTCAGCTCTAAAGCATTTCCTGTCACCCCATCGGTATCAATCATTCTGTCAAGTGAGGAAAAGAAAAATTTTATGAGGCTGCATTTGTACGTTTTACTTGCCTTCCGATTATAACCCAAGCAAGATAGAGGCAAAGAAAAAAACTTCAGAAAAATAATCCTTCATTATCTTCCATTGCTTCAAATAAAAATCCACATGAAAATTAATAGATGGAATAAACCCCCATGGACTGTGCACTTTCTGTCTGTTCCGGGAAGAGCTACTTTGTCACAAAATGTTACAGGATTTTGGCAAGATCTGGCCTTTAATGTGCAGAAATTACATGCTTTGAAAATGCAGGATGAAATGGAGAATGACAATTTTTTAGCAAGAGCTGATTCAGAGTTTATTTTGGATAGTCAAAATTTCAAATGGATCTCAGTTTTATTGTTTGCATGGATTAGTGGCCGTAGTCATGCGATGTGTAATGAATTAGGAGCTCTTTTCAAGATCGATGTAATTTCCTTTTTTTTTTGTACCCAAAGCACGCTGGTCTTCCTTGAGCGAAGCCATCTGCACAGGGAGAAAGAGAAATCCTTTCTTTTGGATACTCTACATAGTGATGAATGTTTCTAAACTTTCTGCTTCCTCTCTCTTTTTTGTCAGCGTTTGTTTCCATTTTGCTTATCTTTGGTGTTTCTATCCTGTGGTTTCAATCCTGCTTTTCACACTTAGGTGTCTGTACATTTCTCATAACTCCTGTCCCTACTGTATTTTCTCTGTGCTGAGCTTTGTATTGACTTCTCAGCGTTGTTGAAATGTAAATGAATCCTGGCATTGTGCTGGTGCTTCTCCCAAGTCTTTCAGCCGCTTATGAATTCAGATTCCCTTCTGTAGGGAGCATCTGAAGTTCCCCTTAGAGAAAAGTGGTACTTTTTTTGTTACAAGCAGCACCTGTGCTGCCTTCCCTGCAGCCCAGCAGGTACTGTGAGGTGTAATCAGCTGGGTCAAATTAGGAGCCTCTAGTAGCTTGCATCTGCCCTGGGTGTGTGTGTGTTGTTGTTTTGTTCAAGGACAACTCGTAGTGTTCATTTCCAATGCTTAGATCTGGGCTGCTGCAGGTTTTTCTCATCTAAATGTCAACTGCATGTGACAAGTAGAATAATATAAAATAATTGTAATTTTTTCTCTAATCAAGCAAAAGGGGTGTTGAATTGTTTAATTACTGGCTTTGCCGGCATGCAGATGGAAAGGCTTTTCAGGTAAGTTGCTCATACAAAATGCCTAAAATGGATAGTAATTAACAACTGGCTCTTCATTGGTATGTTAATTATGCTGCCATTTGTCCTGGTGCCTGTCGTTCTTTAAATGTTCAGTTACACTGAACTGAAGCGTTCACTTCCTGGCAAACACAGAATGTATCAGAACAGTTTGACTCTCAGATATATGCAAATATTTTATGGGAAGAGGCATGCCAGTAAATCACTGAGCTGCAAAGAACAAAAACACTGCATATTTGTATTCCTCAGAGGTAAAGGCAAAACCTGTTCCTGAGGAACCTGCAGGCCTGATTTTGAAAAATGGTCTCTGATACTTTCCCAGTACCAACCCAGAACACAATTCCATGCAAGCAGGTAATTTTAGGAACTTGTTGCTGCTGTTTCTATTAGTGAAGGTAGTTGGACATCTGGGTGCTGTTAAATGCCCTTGAAATGCATATATTTTAAAACTGTATTGCTTGTAATATCTGGATGGAAAATTCCAACTAAACTGGAAATGCTTTTAGAACTTGGGGTAGAACTGATTGTTTTGAATGCAAGAAGAGTTAAAGTAACTTATGAATACATCACAGCAGTATTCTCAGATTTTATTCAATTAGCTGTTAAATTCTTTCGAGAGATTGTCTCCAGTTTTCTGGTCTGTGCTTTGCAGAGTGCATCCCCAATCTCCACATACCACTGCAAGAACTAAAAGCAGGCTGTGTCTGGTATGTCTGCAAGGCACCCAGTAGTGTCCCAAAGAGGGCCAGGCTGCTGAAGGTATGTGGCAAATTTGCTGTGACCAGCATGTGAGCATGAGGATGGCATTTTAATTTGCTGAGCTTCTGCCACATGGGAAGTGGTTAATCAGCCCAACACACATGGCAAAGTCAGCCCCTGAAATGAGGTGCGCTGATTGTAACAGGAGCTGTGGGAAGTGGATTATAGCCATGAAATTAGCTATTAAAAGGTGCTAGCTACTGTTTGTCATTGCCCTCTGCATCATGTTTCATCCTTTCATAGAAAAAAAAAATTGTGTTGCTGTTAGTACTGCTGGGTCATGGCTGAGCTGGATTTCCATTGCTGCGTCCAGAGAAGTTGCTACCAAAGTTCCTAGCTCAATTTTGAGCCCAGCTTTAAACACTTAAAGTAGTGATAGCTAGAAAAGCTTAGTTTGAAATGATAAATTCTTGTGTTCCCAGTCACTGAGAGGTGGCTCATTTAGCATCAGCCCATGGAGGTTGCCATGTGCTGGAGTTTGAGTGGTCAATCTGTTAACTACTCCTGTGAATCATATTCCTGTCATAGTATATGGGACACCAGAGTTTTCATTGGATTTATTTTTTTTTTAAGCATCTTTAAGCGATACCCTGGCCCTCTGCCTCGCCCTGAAAATGTTTTGCACCTTCTGTAATGAGTAGTGGTTTGATCAGTAGGAAACAAGGCTGTGTAATTAAAACTTCCTTTTATTGTAATGAGATTTTCAGTGTAGAAATATAATGACAAATTATTGGAGCTATGTCAGGATTTCAGTATTTCAGAGATAATAGCTTCTCTGCTAAGTTTTTCATGTTTTCATCTAAAATAGGCAATATTTCTGGTTTAAGGGGAAAAAAGAAAAAGTAAGTTTATTTGATGTGCAATAAGGTTTGCAGGAACAGCAGTTGCAGTGTATTTTTTGCTTACCAGTGAAGGTTTGAAATATGCATTTTCATTGTTGAAGTTAAAGTAAATGAACCATCACTAAGAAAAGTATAGGAGTATTTTCAAACTCTCTTATGAGGACTGGAAAATAAGAATACTTTCTTGCTGCATCTCCAGCAAAAAGAACAGTGGACTGCTGGAATTAAGAATGTCTTAAGTGAATATAACACTCTTCCCCAAATGCCAAGTATGGAGGCCTACAGAATCCAAATTTCCCAGTTTTCCGAAACAAGTTCTTAAAAATGTGTAATGTCTCTGTGGATTCTCTGACAGCTGTGAGTTAGGGTTGGTCCAAGTGAAACTATTTCTCTGGAACTGGATTTTCACTAAGAACAAGACGTTCTAGATCAGACTGCATGGAGCCCCTACCAAAAATAGCCCATGACAGACACTTTAAAATTAAGTATAAAATTTCCATCATGGATACTTACAGAATAAGACAGCAACAGGGAATTTTCTTCCTTTGTTGTTGATAATCACTGTGAAGTACATGAGTGTATATGAGTCTTTGGGCTCCTTGTAGTTTATTCGTGCTTGAGATTTGGTTCTTGAGTGATCGCAGATGTTGGGTTGTTTTTTTTCTAAATAAAACCCGAGTGTTCCTGGACTCTCTGTACTCTCTGATCTCTTTCTGATACACTCAAAGAACACATGCCTTTCTGAGATGTATTAGTCTTTTGCTTAAATATATCTTGATACCCTTTCACTCATCAGACCGGCTAACATTATACATTTGCAAACTGATTCCTGACTCAAGACTTAATCATATTTTGTTTTAGTGGTGTCCTCCTCCTTCTTCAGAACTTTTTGGTTCTGAACTGGAAATGGGACTGAGGCTTAAAATGGTCTTTAATGTCTTAGGAGAAGCTGCCAGTCTCAAAATCTTTGCTCTCCAAAGTGTTTCCTTTGGTCACCCGTGTTTCTCCCTGGAGGTTCCATGCATGTTTTAAAAAAATGGAGGCATGTAAATACGTAAATAATGTTTGAGGTTAGGCAGCTGTAGGGTGGCGCTGTGAAATGAAATCCTAGTGCTGGTGTGCAATAGCTGAATTAAAAAGGTGTGTGGTTTTACTTGTCGGCATTTTGGTTGAGTACTATCAGCTGGAGATGTGTGAGTGGGTGGAAAGAACTGTAACGTGGAGTTCATGCTGAATTATGTTTTGCTGGAGGAAAGCTGTTCATTAGTCTCATAGCTGGCACATGCCTCTTTATTCCTTCTCTAAAGTAGTATCTGACGACTTTGATGAAAAGGTTGATATGACATTAAGGAATTGGTTCTGCCTCATCTACTGATGTGCAAAAGCCTTTCTGCCCTTGGCAGAGCTGAGTGAGACACAGGCAGCATGCCAATCCTCACTTTGCTCTAGGAAGGGCGTGCATGTGGTAAATGGTTCAGGCTTTGAGCAGCCTTGGCTCCATCTCTCGCGTGTTCCGTGTGGAGGTTAATGATGGTGCATCCGAGTTCGGCTCCGGGGTTCATTGTGCCTCCACCCACGCCCCTCTCTTGGTTTTTCAGGATGGTCCTAAGGAAAAACACTCCTTCGTCATTGCTAAATTTAAAGTGGATGTGGTAGTTATGAATAAGAATTTCAGAGCACAGTGAATTGTCGCTGTGCAGGGAAGTTCCTGGCTGCACATTTCCCGTGTATCCCTGGCTGGCTGCCTGATGTCTGAGAACCGACCCGGGCAAGAAGGCAGGCTCATGGCACAGACCCTGGACAGGCTTCAGGTTTACTACAGGCTTTCTACTGAATCACTGACAAATAACATTCACAGGCCACAGTTAAGTCATCTGACTTCGATTTTTATTTATCTTACCCTCAGTTTGCAAGTCCTGTTTATAAGGACTGCGTAATTTGAGATGCTTTTTTCGTATGTGTCAGTTATAAAAATGACATATTTGTAAGGTGCCTATGCTGGGACAAGCAAAGAATGTGTTTCATTGTGATGCACTAATTGATAATGTTTTATTAATAGACTTTTATTTCAACCACGTTTATGTTGGATTAGCAAAAAATTTTCTTCCCTCTGGGAAGAAACAGAGAGAGAAAAGGAAAGTATACAGCTTCTTTCTCTCTAGAAACAGCAGTTATTATTTATTCCAGAGACATGGATAACCATTAATTTGTATTTTCTCTACAGAGCAGGTAGGATATTTGGATAAGTACTTTTTAAGTGTCTTGGCAGAATATACACATGATAGATAGTTAACTCAGTGCTGAATTAGCAACAATCCACCTGGCTTTAAAGAATTAATATAGGGTTTACAACTTATAGCTTGTTGTCTTCTAGTTGCTTTTGACACTTAAATTTGCCTTTGAAAATGCATTCGTTTATTCTCATCCAGTTGCAGTTATTAAGATTGAGAGCAAAATGTACTTGGTTTGTACACCAAAGAGATGATCAAACTCTATAAAAAACACAGTTGCACTGAGTGAATATTATGAGATAGTTTTCAAGTGTTCATTATGCATTTGCAAGTTAAATTTAAAAAGTAGGAAAACGTATTATATGGGGGTATTCAATTAGTGGGTTAACTCAAACTGCTCTTTAAATCAAATCAGCGAGCTGTCCCTGGAAGTAAATACATTTTCAGAAATGAAATCATGTTTCTTTCTAATGTTGAAATGTAAGGGTAAAGTATGTGTAGTGATTTCTTGGTCAATGCATGTGGCTGCCACTGGTTGTTTGCTTAGAGTCCCTGTAGTAGCTGGGACCTGATTGCCAGGTTTGGAATTCAGACTAATCTTGTGTGTCCTGTGTACTTGCCTGTGCTGCTCTTCAGTCAGCAAATAGCAAAGCTAAAACCTTACTTTGGTCAATATTTACAGACAAACAATCAGCTTGTTTTTTGACAAACATCCAGTTTGTTTACAGTGAGGGCTTTTTCAGTATCATTCTTCACTTCTGCTTTTTATATATGCACAGAATTGTCTGTATGCTTTTGGGAGCAAGTGGCTTGTAATGGATGTCAAATCATGTTTAATGTGAATATGGGGACATAGAAAAATAAGGCTTTGTTGTTATATGCTTTTTTTTTTTTGTTTAGTGGTTCACTGGTAGAACATTGAGCAAATCTTGTGTTCTGTAATTCTGAAAAAGCAAGTAAGAGCATGGCTATTACTGCTGATCACTTCAGAAAGTCTAGCACAGCCTACCTGGAAACAGCATTTTCTCTCTTACTGATAATTTTAAAAAGCAAAATATGCGATTCAGTGTTATGAAATACATTCGGGAAATAGCTCTGGGAAGAAGTTAGGCAGAAAAAAAGTGTTCCAAAAATTCATGACAAATTCTTGGGAGTGTAGTAAACCTAAAGTAATATTAAGGAATATTCTGCAGCAGAGCTTTGTAATATTTTGTATTTTCTACATGCCTGTGAAGGTTTCCCTTATGCCATAGCATTGGGTTGTGCTGTTTGGAACATTTGTGGGAATGAAAAATTGTAGAAAGAAGCAACAACAGCAAATGCAGTTACCTTTGAGCACTCAAAAGCTCATGAACTTCTATTTTTTTTTTTGTTATTTGCAGACATGAAATATATAATATGTGGAGTTACCTAAAAGGAACAATATTCTAAAAACATTTAGTGAAGTGAAAGGGTAGTGAAAAGTAGGAAAATCATTAAGACTTTTATTTGAAATATTGGAGGTTTTTTTGCTTGCGGAAAAATTAAAGATTTGGGAAACTCATCTGCAGAGGAGGGTGACTGCTAATGTGGATTGGTGTATCAGATTAGTTAAGGCATCAGAAGATGTTCTGAAGGTTATCCTTGTTGAGGGGTTAAACTGAACACATCCAGATTGGTGACAGGTGCCAGATGAACATTGTGGGAACACTGGTGCACTCTTTTCAAGAGACTTTTCAAGATTCAGTTCAGTTTGAACCTGGAATTTTCTTATCTATAGCCCTCTTCCATGGTCTGAAGGCTGGGCTACAGAATTTCATAAACTGGGCAAGGAGTTTGAGAAGTAATGGCTGGAGTACATGAGCACAACTTGTACACCCCCCTTTGAGTCATATTTTTTTGATCCTTTTTGCAACTGTGGGAAAGTGAGGTTGGCTGTTTTCTTCAATCTTTAGAGAGGAAAAAAAAGAAATTTTAATCAGAAGATCTCGTTTGAATTAAAGGAATTTCAGAGAGGCATAAAATGAACTGAGTATTTGCAATGCTCAGGCTGGGTTTTTGAAAGGGAGTTAAATGCAGGATTTTTCCCCTGCAGTTTTTAGACAGAGAATGTTGTATTAGAAATCGTGAGAAAAGGAAGAAGTATTAAACCACGCCTTATTTTTAGAATATGTTTTTGACAAATACTGATACTCTTTTTAAGGTGTTTCACATAAAAATTCTTATTCTTAGTAATGAATTGGGGTGTGAAAACACCTGAAAGGCCAATTAATTATCATAACATCAAATAAGCATCATTTGCTTGTTGATCAAGCAGAACTGAAGTCATTAGTGCTATCAATAGGATGCTGTTTAATGAAAACAATAGCACTCTGATTACCCAACAGTGCCCAAGGACACTGTAAATTTACTGATAATTAAGTATTTGGTAACGCAAGTTGCTGCTCTGAATGAAATTTAAAATTAACATGCCCTTCTGAGGCACACTTAAAAATCTTTGTAATAGATAATAAAGGCGTTTGAAGGACACGAGTCAGTAATTTTCAATGAATAATTTGAATCAGTGCTCCACATTTTGTCACTGGACTGTTGCTCCCGAGCTTTCTGCAGCTGATGGAGAGGGAATGTCTCAGTCTGGTGTGGTGGGAACACCGCAGAGACCTCAGTGCTGACCCCAGCGTGGGCAGGGCAGCTCGTGGGCCACCAGCAGAGCAGTGGTGCTGGGTTTGGTGGGATGGAGTTGGACAGTCCCCACTTCCTCAGAAAGAGGATGTGCAAAGCCTTCGTGCTCTTCCTGGGCAGCCCCTCGCTGAAGAGTGCCCCTGGAGATTCCCCCTGGAGATTCCTCCTGCTGTGCTCTAGGCAGGTCAGGGGCAGGGTAACAATTCTGTTTTGGTCTGGCTCCTTGCATTTTCAAATTTTTACATTTAGGAAAAATTATGTAACTACTGGCACCTGTGAACTGAGGATGCTTTCTCAGTGAAAATGTGTTATAAGAATGTTTTAATGAAACAATTGTAAGAAGAGATCAAAAATCTATTAATTCACTTGAACATTTCTGCTCGTTATTTAAGAAGTATGTTGTCAAATTTCTTCGAATGTGAACCAAAAGTTATAGTCATAAATACTGCCTTTCATGCTCATGAAATCTGATAGCTGCTTTCTTCTGTAATTAACAGAAAATATGGACAGAAAAGTCATGTTGGCAATCACTTCCATGTGAATTCTGTGCATTTCTGGGTAGAGGAAAAGACTAAATAGTTGAGAAGAGATATTGGATTTCAGGGAAAGCTCAGCTGCCCCTGATCTGCATTTAGTTAAAATCCAATTGAGTGAATGTTCTGGACAGATTTATTACCAATTAGCTTTATTTCTTTGCATTTATACAGATATTGACTATGTTTTGTGTAGTTGATAGGAGTTTAGAGTGCTGTCATCTTGTTATGATGTAAACTCCGTAGAGCCACGATATTATTGATCTCAGTGAGGTTTTTTTTTATGCATACCATTGCAAGTATTTTAATAGCAGCTTCAAAATAATTTCCACAAATTGGCAGTTGAACTTGTACGTGAACAAAATAGATTTGTGATCAAGCACTGAAAATGCTTGAATTCTAAAACAGCTTCTGTTCCTGGAAAATAATTGCTAGATACATAATAAGAAGCTGGACTACTTGATAGAAGATTGTGGAAATATTGTTTTAAAAGAAATAATTTGAAGATGTATGAACAAAAATGAAACCTCAAATGATGACATAGGGCAGATAAACTATTGAGGAGTTTCTGCTGTTATTATTCATTTATCATAAAACAGTTACAGAGGAATTTATAAAAGACAATTTTCTTGCAAATATTTTTTGATTATTATAGAAGAAGGAAGGGAATCAAGATGAATTTAGGAAAGAACAAATAGCATTGATAGTATAAAACTAATAATCAGTGATCCAGAGGAAGACCATACAATGGAAAATGTTTGATTTCATTGTTAATGAAATAAAGTAATAACAATAATTGGCTGATTTCCTATCTTTCTTATGTGTGTATATCTGTATCTCTGTGAGTATATATATATATGTATGAATATATATATGTATGTATGTATACTGTATGTGTGTGTATATATATGTAGCCATGAAAATGACCAGCAAAAATGGGATGCTGTGCAAGGCAGGAGATGAGGAGTGGTTGGATGAGAGGGATTTTCCTTCTGTGTAGACAGAAGTCCAATCTCAATAAATCTTAAGAATGTAGATGACAAAACACATCCATAACTGAAATCACAGTAAATACTATGATCCTATGGCTGTGGGGGTTATTTTTTTTTTTTTTTTAACTTGCACTTGTCAGCTGGGTAACTCTCAGTTTGTTGTCTTTGCTTATTTACTGAGCAACAAATTTTACCAGGCCCTTTTAACAATTAGTGATAATCCTGTGGATAGGGCCATATGCAGGTGTTTTGCCTAACTCAGGATTATTGTGCCTGGCTTTAGTGTAGCTGGTCTTGCAGCTTCCACTTTACCTCCTGATGTTTTACTGGATGGAATACAGCAAGTGTTCTGTTTTAAAAGGGAAAAAATTGTCCTGTACATGAATTTCTAATTGAATGCCAACCAAAACAAGCTAAATGAAGAATTAATGGACTGAGCATGATTTGTCTCTGAGAAACTTGAAAGTCCTTAGAGTTTAGTATTTTTTCTTCTGTGTTTGTTTACCCAGGCTGGGTGTGTGCTTGCATGGTTTTTGTGAGTTCATTAATGGGTCAGCTGTGGGCAGTTGTATTTAACAGAACAGCCATATATGCTATTTGCTGGGTCTGATGCTCAGTAAAAAGTATGGAAAATAACATTGAATGTTACCTTCTGTTTCTTGCACATAACTTATAATTATGCAGTTACTTTTGGCAAATACAAAATGTCAGCGAAGGAGGGAGAATCACCATTCATTTCAAATGGAAATGATGCACAGTTTGAGGAGCCTTTTTTTTTTTTTTTGGTGATTTGCTTGGTACTTTTGCCACATGTCAGTAATATCAGCCAAAATAATGTCAATAAAAGCAGGGCAAATTAATGCAGAGAGAATTAAGCGTGGAGTTTTTTTGTGTGATTGCATTGTCACGTCTGTAGTGGCCAAAGACCAGGTAGGGTCACATTCAAACACCTTAAATGGTTCTGCTGCTCTTATCTGCTGTTTTACTGTGACCCTTCCTGTAAGCTCAGCACCTGCCTCTTTTCTTTTAATAATGTTTATATCAATCCTGAAACAGCCTTTCAAAGTCAGATTTTCATCCTCTCTGTAAACTGGTCTTTTACAGTAGCTGCCCTACTTCCCTGCCCGATTTGCATGTGCACTTTCCCACTTGTAACTATTTATATCTGAGACATTTGCCAAGTGTTGGAGGCTCAGGTTGTGTTTTCACTGTGAGTCTACCCCAGGTCCTTGGATTTGCTTCTGGCTCACTCCTTCATGCCCTTCCAGACTTTGGCTGTAAGAAGTACTTTTCTTCTAATGCATCAGTCCATTGTGCTCATGATGGAGACCTGGGTGCTCTTGTGCTGGAGTTAAAGCCCCCACTTCTGCAAAGGGAAAGATTATCAAAATTTACAGGCAGCCCAGGTGCTTAGGCTCAGGTCACTTTTCACATTCATTCTGCAGTGCAACTACAAGCCTTGTTTTAGTTCTGAGAGGATTTATTGTTTTCCAAGACTAGAGACGTACTTTCAGAACAGGAGCCATTAAGGCTTCTTTTTTAACCTTTGCTCCCCTGTTTTGAATTTCAGCAACCTCTTTTGAGGGAAATGGTTTTCGTTTGGCAGGACTTGTCAGCAGTTGGATGTATTGGCTTATTAAAGAGGGTACAAGAAATAGTTCACCTCAGAGGCTGAATAGGTCAAGAAGAGAGAACAAGGAATTATGAATAAGAAGTGGAAGAATAGCCAGGGAAAAATGCAGGAGCATAAGGTGCCATGCCATTTGTCTGGAAGATAGAAGAAATTAAGAAGCAGCTATCCTTTCCCTTCTTCCCAGCCTAACTTTAAGTGGCCAAGTGCATCTTCTGTCTGCTTCAAGTTTAATTTTTTGTCTATAGCATTATCTGCAGTAGGTGCAGAGGTGTGACTCCTGTCTCCTTCTGGATTGTGCTAAACAGCATTTTGAGTTTATTCAGTTGTATATGGGTTGTGTTGGTCATTTAGGCAGTGAATATGAATGTGGTCCACATCCTTTCCTTACTCCACAATGTCTGGAAATTTTTGTGCCTTGACCACAGATGGATGAATGGAATTACCAACATGACTGGAATGAATAAGGTGATTAACATGAAAATTGGGAATTAAAATAAGAAGTACTGTCAAAATAACGTTCAAGATCACATAGTAATGTATGACATAATTTTTTGGTTTTACAGACCATAAGATTGATGTTATCACAGTGGGGTTTTTGGGTACTGTGGTTTCTATGTGGCATGTCTAATTTTGGATGCTGGTTTTTAGCATTGGCTGCTCATCCTGCAGTGATTGATCTCATATCTCACATTGTCCCTCAAGCTGAGCACTTGGAGCAAGAATTCCCCTGAAGTAGACCAAAACTCTCTTTTGTCACAGTTTGCTTCCAATTTTTTGTCTGGATCCCCCTGCCTTTTGCACATCCAGGTGGTGCTGTTGAACTGTGGGGCACACAGAAGGGTGTGGATTGTAGTGAGATCCCAGAGCATCCCACATGGACGGCTTGTTTGAACACAGCAGTCAAATGTGGAGGCACCCTAGAGGGTTTCACCTCCTTGACTTCAAACCTTGTCCTTCCATAACTGGTGGGGGATATGGCAGATGCCTCTTACCCGTGTCACTGACTCTGGCATCTCCCCCAGAGTCACAGCAGGGAAGGCAGGGAGCAAGGAACTGGGTTTAGCCTCTGGAACACCAGTTAGGCCACTCTCTTAAATGCTTGGTCCCAGTCTCAGCTGAGCAGACAGTGCCCCTTCAACTGAGCAGCTCAATCCCATCATCTCCCCCCCCTTCCAGTGTGCTTAACATTCACCTGTGATGCAGGCAGAGGATAAAGCTCTGATCTTCATCTTGAAAAAGAGAACGTTTCTCTAGTAACTGCTCACCATCTGCCCTAATTTATCTTCAAGATTAGGGGTGGGCCCCCCGCGCACACCCCAAAGCACAGGGCGTTGTGGTGAAAGGGAAAGTTTTTAGTTAATTAGGATTTTTCTATTATTCCTGTCTTAGTAGCTCTTTCCAGAACCTAAATGGTTAAAGTAGAAAATGTTAGTAATTTTGCTGCAAATAAATTGATCAGTATGCAAGACGGTTGTCACCGGCTGAATCATGGTCCACAGTTAAGGTAAACAGATCTGTGATGACATTTTCTGAGCAGAATACCAATGCTGCTACATTTCTTCCCAGAGGTTTCTGACTCTTCTTATATGCGGATAAAATTTCTCTCCAAGAAGGTTTTGTTCACAGGAAGGAAATAGCTTCTGTGGAAGAATCTTCCTTAAAGGTGGGATTTCTTATGTTTTGTGATTTATTTGTAATCGTAATTCTGTCGAGAGCATGGCAAGGAATGTTTTTTGCTTTTCTGCACATTCTCTCTGTACAGTAGATGTTTTTGATGTGGAGTCTATTTAAAAGTGTCTGGCAACGGAATGCAAGTAAAACAGTATTAACAGAGTTATCAGGAACAATGAAAAACGAGATTTTTTTCTTTTCTGTGAGAGTGAGCTGTTTTATAATCTCTGTAGTTAACATGTAAAAGCATTGACTAAATATACAGCTAGATTTTTAGCATTAATTTTTCTGTGAAAAATTTTTGACTACATGATGGCTTTGAATTTTTGTTGGCATATTCTAAAGTAAGAGCTATGATATAGTTTATTCTTAAATGTCTCTATGCTAGGCAGAAAATCCCCCTTGCAACTGACTGCAATCAAAACCATTTAGCTGAGATGCATCTAACTCCGTATGACTTCAGGGTAATGAAAAATACAGTTTCTAAAGAAGTTTTTGAAATCTGCTTTCTTAGAATTTTCAAAAGAACATTTTGAAACCACTGTGTATGATGCTGTTGATGGAATTCAGGCACATTCATAATTCTGTGTTTAGCCTTATATCCACATTTACTTGGAGGTGATTGACATCTCAGCCGTTCTATGCATTAGTGGCTGGAAATCTGTCACATTTGTATAGATAAAAGTAGAATTTCCTCTGCTTTAGTCAGATGTTGGTATCTGACTTTAGTCGTGTTTATTACAGTAGATGCTGAAGGATACAGGAGCCCTGTGGAGAGCATGCTCAGTGGTACCTGACATGGAATAGCAAACCTGGAACTGCTCCTCACAGCTCATGTCAGGGATTCAGTCTCTGGGAGTCAGCAAAACCATTTCTCCAGCAGAGTTTGGGTTTAGACCTTGCCCTGTCCCTGTCTGCTGTATTTTGGCAGGGGGAGCATTACTTAAATAGTGCAGTTAACAGGACTTCTTGTGAGATGGACTTTGACAGTCTTGTCATGCACAGCATTTCAAAGGTTCCCAGCAGGATGCATGGCTGTGGTTTGTGGAGAGCAGCAGAGCAGGGGCTGTGTGATGCTCCCTGTGAGGATACCTGGCCAAAGAGCTGGGGATGCCTCAGCCAGACACAAATTCATGTCAGAGACAAGATAGAGCTGCATTTCAGTGCATCTGGGGTGGGGCTCAAGATTTAAAGTTTAGGCTTGAGAACTGTGGTTTAATAATTCCCTAGCAAAACAGAGAAGTCCAGGTTTGTCCTGGCATGCTGCGTTTTCCAGTAATTCTTTCTCTGATTTGGGTTCTCATGTACTTTCATGGTATCCTTGTGCAGCATTTAGCTTGCTCTTTATGCTTTGCTTTGTGAAGTGCACAGCAGCTATTTCTTTTGCATATCTATGTAACAGCTTGAGATTAATGTGGATTTTTGGGGGAATAAATCCCTATATTTTATCCCAGTATTTTAACGTGCATTTGCAAATTATCTTTTGTTTCAAACACATCCTTGAATATTTTGGGGTTGACCTAAATGTGGCACTGAAGTGAAGTGTAATGTCCAAACTTTGAATGAATGTTCAGCAGTGAAATTAAATCTGGACAGAAATGGAGCGACTAATTCTGCTTTTACATTGTTCCTGGATTAATGTGGCTCCTCAGGAATCCCCAGAATGAATGTAAATATTAGTGGCAGGATCTGGCCTCCTCCCAGACATGACAGTGATAAGGCAAGAGCTGTCAAGTGTTGTCCAGCTGAAGACTTCACTAAAGATTGCAAGTGTTGTGCTGGGTTTTGTTCTAGTAACATTTCTGTGTTCTTTGGCAGATCTCTAGGAACTCTCTAACTCCAAATGAATTTTTTCAGAAAAAAAAATTATTTCTATTTGACACTAAGAAACATCTTTTAAAGATTTTAAAGAAATTTGTTCAGAACACTGCTTTGATGGTTACAGATGATTTTCATGAATGTTCAGCTTGACCTTGTTTCACTTCCTGAGAATTAAACCCTTATGTTCGTATTATTATTTTGGGTAGAGTAAGCAACACTTGTTTTCTTTCCATTGGCAGAAGGGAAGTCCATTCTTTGAACATTCAGTGTCAGAAAGAGAACACCAACACTTGTTGAAGCTGAAACACTTCTGTGAACATCAGTGCTAATGTGTATCTGGACATGGGTTTAGATAAGCCTAAAGACATGATCTTTGTGACTGTTGACCCAGCATGTCTGTTTTTTTGTTGTTTGTTTGTTTTGGTTTTTAAATATATCTGTAACCAACTTGATGCTTCAGGTCTGGGCTTCCATACTAATTTATGCTGCAACAGAGTAACTGGGACTGCGCTAAAATTTATGTAACTGTACAGAATTGTGAGCTACTCTTAAAACTTTCTTATGTTACTTTTTTATTTTTGTCTGTGTCTGATGCATGCTCCTTTACTGTTTTGTTTATGCTAATAGGTTCCTTGGGATGCTTCTCTACCAAAGTATTTCTGTCTGAGACTCCATTTTATGAGTGTCATTTTTCTTCTCTATCTTGTTTTCCTTCTTACCACAGACTGGTAATTTGACAGATGTTTAGTCAGAGAAGCAGCTGATTGTTCAATCAGATTTTGCTTTTGGCTCTGCCTTCCCAGGTTGGCCCTTGTTTTTGAGATAACATGTCAATATTTCTACTTTTCTCACCAGGCATATTTTAGAAATGTAAAAACATCATCAAGATCTGGTTCTTCTTTTATATTCTCATGAATGAGTAGAGCTGAAAAGTAATTTGGGAAGCAGTTCAGATACATTCCTTCTTCTATCCAGATATTTTTGCGGCCTTCAGCTCTAGTGAGTTAAGTTTTTACAGCCATGATCTGTTGTTTACATTTCTGCAGAGCCATCCAGCTTGGACAGAGCTGCTGACACGCAGCTGGCTGCAGATGAGCACTGAGATCACGTTGTCATCTCTGTCCCTGCAGTCCCCCTGTAGTGCTCTGTGGTGCTTCTGCCCTCGGGGTTGCTTTCTTCATTGCTTGGCTTGAAAGAGACCAAAGCCTCTTGGCTTCTCCATCTGCAGAACTATTGGTGTTTGATCCAGTATTCCCAGGAGGTTGTGCCTGAGCTGGCTGGCCCTTGCTGTTTGCCTGGATGGTGGCACTGTGGTGTTTTCACCCCAGTGGTACCTCAGGATGTTGCAGCTGAGGGCTTGGAGATGAGTCCAGGCATGTAGGAGCTCAGATTACCTTTAGCAGAGAGGTTCCAAAGTGATAGTGAAGGAAAGGAGCCGATTCTGATGGAGGGTTTTGACTCAGAGTTTTATTCCTGGCCCAAAGGCCTGTGAATCCAGCAACAGCTCCACCAGAACTCCTGACCTCGTGGCTGGTGGCCCTTTGAACCAGGGGAGAGGGGGAGGGAAGGAACACAGGTGACACCAACCAGGTATGGGGGGGATGTCCTAAGGGACAGAGGACACTTGGATGGCCCAGTGTCTTTCCAGGTGTGGGAAGCATCTTTTGAATTCTGCCAACCACTCGACGCCCTTCTGGAATTTCAGGGTTGACAGGCAGCACTCATCAGGGTTCAGGATGTGGAAAGGAGGAATGATCGACAAACATGGCAGGGGAATCATCTGGGAGGGGCCTGGGGTATCTGAGACACACTGCAACACAGAACTGTTAATTCTGTTGTGTCAGGAGAGAGGGGCTGGAAAGCTGGCTGCTTTTGTCAGCAATGTATGAGCACCTCACGAGAGCTGCGATGGCTCGCACTGTGGGCAATGTCTCTGACGTGGGAAGCTCTGAAATGGAAGGGTAAATTTGGTGTCTTACACACAGAAACATGTGCAGGTCTGTCACAACTGCACCACACTGCTGCAGAATGGAAACTCTTGTGATTTGAAGGGCCTGAGCCTTTCCTCTCTCTTAGCTGAGCTTTCATGTGGATGAGTGTCAATGTGTACCCAATGAATTTTTGTTTTCTTCTTGTGCTCATATCTTGGAAATGGAAATTTTTGAAGACCTGCTTATAGAGCAGTCAGCATATTGAGCTTGGTTTCATTCTCCCAGGACTGTGAAGACATGTCTGAAGACATGTCTAAGTTACTTTCTGTATTGCACTGTTTTTGATGTGCCATTCTATAGAATCTAGATACCTACACAGTAATTCTTTAGCTTACACTGTGATAGACAATGATCTGTTTGGTGTAAAATGTTTTCTTTCATCTGTTTTTGGACACAGACATAACTGAACCTCTGGTTTGGCCATTCCTTTTACTTCCCCCCCCCTTATAAAAAATGCACAGTTCTATTTGTCCTTCCTACTTGAATCTTGATAGCTGCCCTTGCCTCTTATATTTTCATACATGTAATGCTGAATGTAAATGCAGAAAAAACAACTCATTCTGCCTATCCACAACCACCTAAGTTGGACAATGATCAAAACTATCTGTCCTACCAGTGATGAGAGCAAAGGCTCTGCAGAAAGAGGTTTGCTCAACCTGTTTTGGATACACCTCTAAGCATGGAATGCATAAAGGGGAGCAAGGGGGCTTTGTTTCCTTTTTTTTTTGTGAGCTGTAAAGTTACCTTAAACAATTAGTTTTGGCTTTTGGACTTTTAAAAGTAGATGAATACAACCCTTGGTGTGTTTTTTCATCAACTTTGGTTTAGATTGAGGAAAATGAGGTTACAAGAGTTTGTCATCACAATACAATATTGTTCTTACTCTTAAAATACTGCTTAGAGATGATCTGAAATTGTATTACAGTTACTACTTTAAAAAAATCTGATCTCCTTGATGATCTAAGCTGAAATGTGTTTCTGAGTCACAGGGATACTTTGCAGGTAGATTTATTACGGTTTTTACCATCTGCTTTAATAAATCAATGAGCAGAGCATTTCAAAATGACCTTCGGTTCTCTCCACGAGAGATGAGTTGGAATGTTGTGAGTGAATTACGGGCATTAGACAGCTGAGGGTACTTATTCTGGAAACAGTGATTTGCCAGTTGTTTGCATGCTGGTGCTTCTATTTGTCTGGAGATATGCTAATGTGCATTAATGTTGTGTTTCCACATAGCTGCAGCTTTAGCCACTGTGGAACTTCCTGTGGTGTGGGGATGTAGGCAGAGGTTTCATTGTTTGGCCTTGCAGACTTTGGTGAAAGATATTGGATTGCTCTGTTGCTTTTTAGTTGAAAAGGAGTTAATAAAACTAAATGTACTAGAAGAAATTCATGGAATCAGTGAACAGATAAAATGTTATTATTTGAAATGCATAATGTTGCATAATGGATGTGTATAAAGTGTGGCAGAGATGGAAGTGCTCTCTAGACATAATGAAAGAACATGGATTCCTGTTTCCATAATTGAAGTTATTTCATAGTTATCTGTTGGGGAAAAAATAGCAGGATTTTTTAAACAGATTTACTTTCCATTAGTAATTATATTTAGCTGTAGCTCCAAATACCTTGCCAAGTTTTTTTTTTTTTTTAAGTTGGAAGGAAGATGCATTTTCTTTCAAGATAATTAAATGTTTTGACTGTAGATTTTGCCTCCAGAGTGAATAAAGTATATGTGCATTAGAAAAAAGTTTTAATTGCTCATATAGTTTATAAGAGTTATACAGAGGAAAAACATTCTTAACCCAATGCTTAATAATGGGATAGAAGAAAAGGGTGTAAATTTGTTATATTCCATTTTTATTTTTTGAAGTGTAATGAAGAGTTACTAATAGACTTTAGAAGTACTTGCCATTAGCAGTCTGAAAACCATTGCATACAGTGAGCTTTTGCAGTATCTCACATCAAAATTTTGAAGTTTGAGGATCTCATTAACCTGTGGCTATCCCTTGAGCCCTGGCAGAGGGATGAATATCAGTCTGGATTTTGGGCTCAGTTCTGCTCTGCAAGACACCACACAGAAATGCAGGAAGCCTTTGAGCTCTTCTAAGTTCAGTCTGGCCCTCTGAATGCCTCCAGAATATAAATAAAACCAGTATCAACTGATGATTCATCTCTGCTCTCAACTGTTGGCCTCTCTGGCAAACTGAGTTTTTGAACTTTTATTTTTCTTGGTACCCTGGTACCATGATCTGCAGCTTCGTTTGCCTTGGGAATTCAGCTCTGCATTTCTGTGCAGGGCACTTTTACTGCTGCAGAAGGTTGTTGGCCTTCATCTGACATCCCCTTTGAGACTTAAAATGAGAACCATTAGGTCAGTGGAATTACAGAAGTATCTACCTGCAATTCTCTGACTCCCAGGCACTGTAATATCTATTGACCTAGCTGGGCTTTTTCTAAAGGATCCGTGAATCTGCTGGGGTTTAGTAGGAGAGCTTTACTTTTCCTTCGAAATAAAAAGGAAAGCTTTCTCTGTTTGTTTAGGGAAGGGCCTGTCTCTAATGTTATCAGCAGAGTTTTCTCGTTGATGATGGATTAAGGGATTTTCCTCTTCCCCTGCCTCTGCCTTACAGAAATGGCATCAGATATTCCCGGCTCGGTGGCCTTGCCAGTGGCTCCAATGGCGAGTGGACAAGTGAGGATGGCAGGATCCATGCCTTCCAGAGGAGGGAAGCGTCGCTCTGGGTAAGCATCTCCTTTTCTTTTCAGGTCTGAAACTGGAAATTGCTTGTATTGTGAAATTCAAACTGCACCTGTATATATGTGTGTGTTTGTTACGTAATGTTATATTTGCGTAAACTGCATTATGACATTAATCATCATTAGATGTTTTGTTTTTCTCTTCAAAGCATCTGTTCTTCCTGCGAGATCAAACTTGCTGATAAGCATATGGCTTGTTGTTTTAGTTGTTTCAAAAGATTTTCAGGTTTGGCAAAGCATCCAGAAAGGAGTTTGGGTCCTCTGGCTATTGTAGAGACAATGAACGTGTATTGTCTGCACCTGTTTAATCTCACAGTGAATGAAGGTTTTTTGATTGCTCATGCAGACTTATTCAGCTTCATCTGAAGGTTACACTTGGAATCTTTTTAAAAAAGGCCTGTTAAAGAAGTTTTCTTTATAGTTCCAGGTACAAAAATAACATGAGCACTCACTCTTCAGAGATTATGAACGATGATATTCTAGGTCTCACTGGAAGCACAGCAGAGTCTTCTTCTGGAAGAGGGGCCTGAATCAAATTCAGCCCTTACACAAGCTTGAGGGCTCTGCTAAAGAAGAAAATATGTTCATCTAGCATCAGAGGCTGATGTTGTGTAGGAGTAGTTGCCCACATCAGATTGCTCTGTGGCAACTCACAGTAATTCTCTGTGTTAGAAGAAAAGTCTAGCAAGGGCTTGAGAAGAACGGAAAACTACTCTCTAGTGTTGACAGCTCCCTGCTGTTTTTATCAAAGGTTGATCACAAATAGTAATGGTCTTCGGGTGATGCTTCCTCAGAGATAACTGATCTGAGAGTCTCTTCAAAAGAGATTGATTAGTCTTACATTTAGTCCTAAATAAGGCAATTGATGGGGCTTAAGAGAATCGACATTTTGAGTAAAATCTTCACTGGCGAGCACCTAAGGAAGACATTGTTCCTTTCAAGGGCTACTCTAGAGATTGTTCACCAAGGTATGTTGCAAGTTTTGTGTCTGCTCCAGTGCTGGAGTCTCAGTCTTGGAGTGAATTAACAAGGGAGAAGGTTGACCTTGCCTGGAATGCGACGCGAGGTTGGTGTGGTGTGAACACTCTGGAAGGTTCTGAGGGGTGTTCCTTTGAACAGAACAGCTTGAATATCCCCACCCACTGAGTGCCCTTCTTATGCTGAGCTAACTGTGTGAAATTGGTTTGAGAAACTCCTAAAATCTGTCTTTGACAGGCTTCACATTTTTATTTTCAAGCTGTTCAATGAGAAAATCTTTTCAAACTTGCACTCAAAAGAAAAGACAAAGCATTAACATCTTTTCATTGCTACCTAACATAGATAAGGTTTTGTTCTTAAGTTGCAGGATATTTGATCTCTTTTTTGATCATAAACCATGTCAGCTCTGAATATCAGTTTGCAATTTACTGTTGCCAAGGTTTGATGCTGCTGACTGTGACATATTCTGATATCAAATACTGACTTGATATTAATTGAAATGCTTTAATGGTTGCATTTTAAGTATTGTCATCTATTTGTGAGAAGGTAAAACGAAGGGAGGGTGGGAGGAACATAAAATCAAATTATTTTAAATGTCTTTAACATGTTAACTCAGTGAGTAAATTAGTATAGATTCACTTATACCTGGATTGTGGTATTTAATCTGTGCTCCATAGCTCTGGGCTAATAGCCTTTCTCCAAGCCTAAGCTGAGAGTGCTTTTTTTTTTTGGGTTGTTTTTTTTTTTTTTTAGTGTTTGCTCTGTGTGTATCCAGACCTTGAGGGAAAGAATGCCTGCTGTGTCTAATTCCTCTGAGCTTCTCTCTGAACAAAATTGCAGCTAACACTTGGTCCTTTCACTGCTGTTCTGGTGATACATCTTCCTACACCTCAATCCTTGGGCATTTTAGAAGTGAATGTTTTGTGTCAAACATAAAGGAGTGGAGCTAGCGTACACAGCCAGCTTTCCCAGTTTTGGTTATCTCTGAAAATTGTTTCTTTTTTCATAATTGCTGAGGCAAGCTGGCAGAATAATTGCTGTGTGGACTTGAATGTAGATCAGTTTAAAGTCATTGGTTATCCAGAAGGAGTTTCTGCCGTGTCGGCATTTGGCTTCACTGACAGCTTGGAAAAATATTTTTCCTTTGTATAAATTATACCAACTACTTCATAGAAAATAGTGACAGCATAAGATAATGCACTGCAGTGGTCAATGACTACCTTAGATGAATGCACCTTCAATTCTTTTTTTAATGTGGTTTTAATTTAGGCTTTGCTGTAATAGAGGATAAGGTGCTCTTTCTCCCTCCTGGGCTATCTGTGCTTGGGCAGGGAGGGTTGGGGTTTTTTTGATGAGTTGGTTTCAGTTGCATTGGTTTTGTTTCAGTTCACGGTGTAGTCTTACCTGTTCTCTGAACCAGAACTGTCAAAATCTGGGGAAAAGAGACCTCATCCCACCGTTCTACCCCCCAAAACTGTGCTGAATAAAAGGCTGTAATACAGATCCTCGTCTGCTTCTCAGCTGCATTTGCTCCTGACCATTCCTGCCTGCCCTATTCCTACACTCTGTAATCATGGCAAGCTTCTTTTGACATTTCTTGGGAATTTTACATGGTAATTTTGTTGCAGTGTTGAAATCCTCTCGTATGTCAATTTTTTTAACCTGTGTAGGTCCACCTTATTGGAGGCATTTTGGTTTGTTGAGTTCTTTTATGAAAGTGTTTCTAATTGAGAATAATTAAATTTTAAGAAGTATTTTTATTGCTGTATTTATGGTAGCCCCACATCTTCTAAGGAAAATACATTTTAATAAGTACCTCATGCATCAGGCCTTTTCACGATTGATGTGAACAGTATGAAAGAGTAAAACAAGATTTATGCTGTCTCTTCAAAACAAAAGAGCATAGTGCAGCGCTTTTTAAAGCCTCTTTTTAATGGGAATTTTAAATGAAGATAAAAGATAGTCTTTCTGAATCTTCTGAAATGATGTCATTTGTCTTCTGGGAGGCTACTTCTACTGTTTTGCTAATGTGCAGTATATTCTATCTAAACAGAAGATCTTATCTGTCAGGGTATGAGGAGGTTGATGGAATATTATTTTTACGTGTTCTGCTGTGTTCTGCTAAAGGTTACAACTGATTCACTGTCTTTCCCTCTGCCTTGCTGTAAAGCAGACACAGTGGATCAGGCAGGACACTGGAATTGATGGCTTTATACCTGAGGGGGTTTTTTTTAATGTTTCAATGGGTTTTTTCATTTTTCGCAACGAAATTAGGAAATGTGTTATTAACAAAGATGGAACAGAATTGCATTTGCTGTTGGATTTTTTAAAAGCATTGATATTTTAAATGAAATCTGTGTTCAATTTCCATGTGAAATACAGGGGTTTGGGTAGTTTAACAAAGCAAAGGCATTATTTAAAGACAGTCTGGTGCAGACTGGTGTTACACCCCATGCATTCAGATTCTGCTGTGATGAGCCCACTGTAAATGAGGGAGGTGTGGATATTAACCCATCAAGAATCTCCTAAAGTAAGAAGCTGATATCCAACCATGTAAATAAATAGGTGTGTTAGTCCCCCTTCCTCCCCCAGAGGTGGTGATACAGTGCAGGCAGCAGGATCAAGCCTTAAACTGTTATTATCATCTCTAATTCTCTGTGTTGTATTCCAGTAATAATAAACTAGATTAAATGCAGTACAGCTAATATTTGATTTTTGGGAAAACCCATCCTTTAGCACTCAGCTGGAGTATTTGGCTGGAAGTTAAATAAATCATGGAATCATATCCACCGAGGCATGAGATCTCAGTGTACTGGAGAGGAAGGAAAAGAGTTACAAAATTAATCTGTCCCAGACTAAAGCAGTGTCTCATAATATTCCTGAAGAAAAGGCTTTCCCCCACAGGTGTATAATTTTTCTGCAGCCCTTTTTCCCCAGTTTGAAGCCAGGTGTTTCTCTCAGATGTGTTTCAGCTGCCAGTGAAACCAAGTAAGGGAGTGCCTGATGTGATGCTTTGGTGAGTGGCTTGAGGTGGAGCCATCCCAGTGCTGCCCTCCACTTGTAAGCAAACAGCTCTCATGTCATGACTTTGGCATTGTCAGTGCAGCAGAAACATTCCAATTCAAATAACTGGGAAGGCTTTTCTGGAATGTCACCTGCAGGCACGTTATTACATGTGGGGAGGAAGCAGGTAGGTGAGAGGAGACCCTGGGCCATGCCACAGTGTGTAAATGTTAATTTTCTGGGAGTGCTGCAGGTCAGGGGGGATTCAGGCTGCTGGTGCCATCCCTCAGGGCCACGTTTGGGGTGCCAGCAGCAGCTGGGTCCTGTCTTGGCTGCAGCCCTGTGGCAGAGGTGAGGCCACTGCAGGTCAGGGATGTTCTGCGGGAGGCAGCTGAGGGATCACGGACCCTGGAACTGGATTTGGTGGCAATTAGGTGAGCAAAGATGTGATTTATAGTGAAAATGACAATTGCATCAAAGTTAGGCAAGTTAAATACACAGCTTTTCTTAAAAAACTCTTTGGGGGAAATGGTTTTTTCTTTTTGCATCCTCCAGAAATGAGGAATCACTGTTACCATCTGGAAAACATTGTTGTAACTTTTCTGATGCCATGTCCAATTCCTGTGCTGTCTTGCTGCTCTCACTCTGATTGTGCAGAGGTCGCTGTGACTCAGACTCATCTTTTATGGACCAGTCTGTCTTGGTTGTCAGAATTTAAGAAGGAACAGTGCCTGACTGTCATTTCTACTTCTCTGTGCTGATGTAGTTTTAGAGACTATTCTTGCATCTTTGTTCCCACGCTCTGGACATAAAAATCTTGATTTGTCATTGGTAGGAATCCTTTTAATACTGAGATAAATATCATTGTCGCTTTGAAGGGTTTTTGCTTTTAATAAGACTTATACCTGTTAATATGAGCAGTGTTAGAGACATGGAATCTCTAGTTGTATGAAGTTTTACTACACTGAAATGTTAGAAAGCTTAGAATGTTAAAGAAATCTGAGAAAGTGTTTGTAAAACAAAACTGTAATTTCTTATCTAGACAAATTAAAAGTGATTGATCAAGGTCTATAATAAAAAATACGAATGTATTTTTTTATTAAAATAAATACACTAATACAATAATTGTATATGATAGTTATATATGAGCTTGATTGTCTAATGGCAGAGTTACATCCTTATAATTGGGGATATAAATATTTACCCACCTCTTTTTAGAGGTATAATAACGTCTAAAATACTTTGTAAATTATATTATTGTATACCTTTGTATGCTAATATCTATGTACAATCACACTGCCTAATACAGGAATCTAATTTAGATGTCTAAATTAGGAAGATAACTTTTCTAGTCTGTGTAAGAAGTGAAGAAAGAGGTTCCTGCTTTTTGTGGCTCCCTGGCAGGGCTGGGATTTGGCCCAAGGAGGAACTCTGCTTTTTCACAGCCTTAAGAAGGTCTGGGACATAAATCAGCTCTTGAGCTGCTGAGGGTGAGCAAAACTGGAATCCTCAGTCATTGACACCTCTAGGCAAAACACAAACCTAACAGCATTGAGAACAGCTGGCTTGAATGTTCATGCCACAATTGCCAACGCCTTGATTGCTGATTTGGAAATCTTGCTTTTACAGAATGGACTTTGATGATGAAGATGGGGAGGGGCCCAGCAAATTTTCAAGGTGAGCATTTACAAAAGAGTTGGCCAAATCACTCGCTTTTTTTTTCAGTGGGGGAAAGACAGCTGTTTCATTACTGGTGTTTTAAAATCAGTATAAATGTGGTTGAAGAACTTGCCAACAACTTGACCCAAGTATAAGTTACTCTTTTTATCAGTTTCCTCTGAAAATTAGGCATTCTGGCAGAAATCTGCCTAATGTAGTTATTGGCTTATAAAGCTGACAGCAAGTGTGTCACAATTTCACTCTGCAACTATATCAAATGAGAAAGCTTGTGATTTTTAGCTTATTATTTCATTATTTCTACATGAACTTCGGTTATTTGACATTGCTAAAGTTGTCTTTCGGCCACTGAAAATGAAATTTCATTTCTAATTTATTTTAGATGTTAATTGCTTGTTATGACAATCTGACAGATCCTAGAGGTGGATTGTATTTTTAAAGTTAATGAGCTTTATGTTATGTACCATTAAGTGTAACTGAATAGTAAAAACTGACAAAAAGAGTTAATTAACATGGAATATTCAAAGATAGAAATAAACAGTAAATCCTCATTGCCATTTTTTCACTTTTCCTTTTTTTATTTTCTAGTCACACTGTTTGCATTTTTTCATTAGAAACCAAGCAGCTGCAGTGAGGGGTGTAGATACTTGGAGGCCTGTGGGTGACTGCTGATTATCCAAATTGTAATTGCAGCTCTGTAGCAGCAGCCATGTTGAAACACAGCTGGCACTGTAGGGTTTAACAGGGTTATTCCAGTCAGTCCAAAAGAGCTGAAGATACACTATGACACCATATCATAATTTACTGGAAAAAACCAGCAGCACTCCTGTGTGGTTGATGTCATTTACAGAACCAGTCCCTGGTGTTAAAACTGGTGATTTAAGGGCTTAGTGCTAATATTTGCTAGAAAATACATATTAAAGGAGCAAGATTTGTGAGGAATGGGACCTGATTTGTGCCTGCACGAGCATCAGGGTTTCTGGGCACACTGATGCATGGGTGTTGGTCCCTCCCCATTCTGGTTTTGGCCTTTCAAAGTTTGCTGGTGGATTGAGCCAATAATTCCATTGCTTTTAATGGAGAGGTATTGTGTGCTCAGTTGATTTTAGGTGTCAGATCAAAATCTGATATTTAAGTCTCAAATGCTGTATAGACCCCAGATTGTTCTGTTTTTAGAGAGTACAGAAAAACCATGCAGAGAAACTCAGGGCTATGTTCAGACATCCTCTTATAGTTGTTCCCTTCTCCAGATTGCTCACACGACTTATTCCTAGCTTGTTTCCATCAAAATTATTCAGTTATCAAAGTTGCAGCTGTTTAAGTGCTGAAGCTAACCCAGCTGGCTTTGACTGAATTGCCTGAAGGAGCATGTGTGCAGAGGTCAGCTGGGTGACTGGAAGGGAAAATCCAGTAGTTGGAGGCAGTAACATTTCCAGCCCAGTCAAGCAGAGAAGGATGAGCAGACAAGCACCAGGCTCGTGGCAGCACAGTAGTGGTGTTAGCACAATGGGAGGTAACACACTCTGCTTCTCAGGGCTTCCAGCTCAGCTCAGGTATCCCTGCATGGCACCTCATCCTCACACGGAGCCTGTGCATGTGCTTCCCCTGTAATGTGCCCATTCCTCACTGAATCTGTCTTTTTGCTTAAAATTGCTCAGACTCAGTCTGTTCTCCGGGCAGAGTCAAGGGGAATAAAGTGGAGCTGTCACTTGAATGCTTTGAGGGTGCTGGTGTTGAACACAACATAAAGAAATACAGCTCAAGACTTGCTTAAGCTTTGTCTTTGCTGTTTGAATGAGGAACCTGCATAGGTGGGCTACTTAAAAATAGTTTTAATTCATTTCAGATGGAAAAAAAGAAAAAGTTCATTATTGATTTGTTAGAATGCTTATTTAGGCTGTATTACTTTTTTAGCTAATCCATGAGACCTTCATAGGCTGTCTCCAGATGGAAAAAAAGAAAAAGTTCATTATTGTAATTCTAATACAAAACCTCATTTAACTGTTTTTGAGCAGTTATAGTCTCCACTTCTAGGAAAGCCGTTACCTTATTTTTTTGTTTTCCAAAATATGTTGTGTTTTGGAACTAGCAGTTTGGTTTCAAACAAACAAGTCTTTCTGTAACTATGCTAGCAAAATCCAAATTCAAATGATTAGTGCATTTTTTAGGAAAAATCCAAATTCAACTGATTAGTGCATCTTTTAGGAAAGAGAAAGAGGAGCAGCATGTAATTTTTTACTGAAATGTCACATGGCTGCCTGTCTTTGGCACAATGCTTCAGAAACAGTGAAGCTTTAGTCCCACAGGACTAAAGTCCCATTGGTCTGGGTTTCCTCCATAAAGGTGCTGCTCAAACACCACACATACCTGGCAGGGCATCCAGCTTCTGTTGATTTCAGTAGGAATGAGGTACCTGTTTACTTCTAGGGAATTAAGCCAGTTTAAATTTCACTTCTATTTGCCCAGCAGTTTCACCTGCCTGCCTGCCTTTTGCCAGCCTCTACAACACTCAGTACAGTGTCTGGACCTACAGAACTTTTTCCTGAAGGCTCCCTTACATAAGGCATCGCCCTTCAGCCGTGTCTCTGCCCTCCCTGTGTTATCTGTAGACCATCAGTGCCCTCTGCTGAATGGAGGGAGCTGTGGTTGCAAACTGGAACAGATACATCCTGTTCACTTCCAGCACAGCAATGAATATTTCATGGCCTGCTGTGGATAAAAGCTCACTGGTGTTTTCCGTACCTGGTGCTGCTTTTTAAGTTTCCCAAGAAATCAGTGTCTGTCAAAGTGTTTGCTTAAATCCACTGAAGTGTGTCTTCTGTTTTTTTAAACATACAAATGAAGTTTCTGAATTGGCATGGCTTGGATCAGACTGTGTTTGCTGTATCATTCTCATTCCCTTGTTTTTCTTGCTGTTATTTGTAATGGTTTTCAGTCGTGAATTTTTTTTGCTTTCTGCTGTGTGTTGGCTATCATGCAAAGCAAAACCCCTGTTGATTGATGTACTATCTTTTGTTTCTAGGTATGATGGTGATCAAATCACTGGTGATAAGGAAAAGTTTGCAAGGTAGGCGTGTCCTGTAGAGCTTTTCAGCTGAGAGAAAAGAGGGGGATGTTCGTGTCCAAAAAATCTCAGTACGTGTGCCTTAGCTTAGAGAGATGGTTATTTTGTTTTAGGTGGGATGATGATCACATGTACTGCTGACACAGAAGGGAAAGGTAGGAAAAAGGGAAGTCAAATGTGGTTTGCTCCCATTTTTCTTGTATGTGATGCTGTTCATATTGATCTTTTGGCTGTTCCAAAACTGCTTGAAGTCAGAAATACAAACCCTTAGTGGTTTTGGATCAGCTCCCTCATATCTCAAAATTTAATATCCCTTCATAATTTCTGTATAAAAACAAACTTAGAAATGACAGAATTAGGACATCATTCTGTACAAGTTCGTGAATGCCAGGGTTCCTAAGACACACACTTTGGAAGAGGAGCACAGCCTCTCCTTTTCTTTCAAGGACTTAAATTTGAACTAGTTTCAGGAAACTTTCCACAGCCAGTAGGTTAGCATGCTATTACTTTCTAGCTTTTAAGATCATAAATGAAATGACTATTGAGATACTCTTTTTCTCTCAAGAAGTTTTACAGTCTCTTTGTTTAGTCTCTATAATGGTTGTTTTCAATGTCCATAAGTACTAAAATACTTGAGTGGTAGACAATGCATTTTGTACTTGTAAGTGTGAAATGTATGTTGAATCTGTTTGTTCTTTGTCTCTCTCTCTTTTTTCCTTAACCACCGCTTCTGTGAAAATGCTGAACTTAGAGCAAGCTTTCATTGTGTAAAAATGCTTTTATCTTCCCTGCGTCCTTATTGATCTGCATGTAGCAGCTGGCATGTACACACGTGTGCTCTGTGTACATGTGCACTGTCACACCAGCTGTTCTGCTGGGTGTGTGTATGGTCCAGCTCCCCCGTTCCCTCCTACATCTGTGCACACCCACACATCCCCAGCCAGGTGAAATGAAAGGTCCACTCTTACAGTGTCCAGGACAGTGACCTCAGGCAAGGCTTGGCTGTAATTTACTGAGCAGCCACGGGCTGTCATAGCTGAATTTTCTGCACATCACACAGTGAGCATAGGAATAATAACTCTGCCCTAACAAGTGGTGTTTCTGCAGCCAGTGCCCCATATATGTAACACCTGTATGTGCAGGGGCAGGATACCCAAAGCAAGGCAAGCCCTTGTGTTCCTCTGTTTTAGGAAGCAGCATACAATTCTTTCCTGCATTTCAAGAAAAGACTCAATTCCTAAAAGTATCCAAAAAGTGTGCCAAGCCTAGTTTCTGCTTTCCTGGTCAGTCTTCATAGCAGTCAGCTCCAAAGAATGTTGCAGTTTCTTTTAACCTTGTGTTATCACATCAGTCAATGCTGGTGGACTCTCCAAGTGATCACCTCTCACATCTTGTTGGATCAGCCAGCGATCCCACAAGACAATGCCATGCACAGCTCATTGAAATCAGTGGAAGATGCTGCTTTGACAACTGAAGCATCATCTACCTGTCGTGTACTTGTATTTAGCTGCCACCTGACAGGTACAGTATGAGAAGAATAAGTGCTGGGCACTGAAGCATTCTAGGTCCATTTGGACCATTTCAGATGTATATATTGGTGTGATTCCTTCATGCTGACTTCCAGAATGGGAAAACTGAACTCTGAGATCCTTATTTCTGTAAGGTTCTGGTGGATGTCCATTTTAGGATTTCTCAAATTTGACTCACCACCTCAGCCATATATATGATTCCTCTAAAGAATGAGATCACTGCAGCCCAGCCCAACTTGGGGCAGCATCAAGTACTGTCATTGTTGCTTCCCTGCTGTGCTAAATTGTCCCTGAACATAAATTCCAGTCTATGTCTGACAAGCCAGATGTTTACTTGCTGTCTTCTGTACTCATTTTATTTATTTATTGGGATTTTTGTTGGTTATTTGGTATGTACTGTTATCCCATATATGGTCCCAGTGCTGCAGTCTGATCTGCAGGCATGTAGCGTCTCCCTGCAGGTGTGTGGGAAGTTCCAAACAGCTTTGTTTGGGATCTGTCTTGTCACTGAGTGGGTTTTTTTCATAAGTCAATGCTGATGTTTCCTGCTGACCCGATCCAGTTGTTAGTGAGAGGTTTTCCTCTAAAGGACACCTTTTATAAGCAGCTGAGAAATGCATCACAGCAGATCTGGGAATTTGACTGCAGTTGCCAGATGTTAGCTCCTTACATATTTCTTCTTCATTTTTGTCCTTAAACTAAAGGAGATTAAACTGGTTAAGAGATTAAGGCCACAAGCCAATAAGGAGAAATGCAGGTTCTTTTCACAGCTATGGGCAAATCATATTTATCTGTCTGTGGCCTGGATTTCCTGTCTGTAAACGGAGGGATAACCGTGGTTGGCTTTGTGAAGCACTTTGCTCTCTGGGGGTGCAGACAGCGAAACAAGTGCAAAGTATTATGATACATTCCCACCAATTCAGATTGTTACACTGCTCACATCTCTTTCCTGTTGCTTTGGTGTTTCTCTAAATGCTCAGGGAGAATCACAGTGAGATTGAGAGGCGCAGGAGGAATAAGATGACCCAGTACATCACCGAGCTGTCGGACATGGTGCCCACGTGCAGCGCCCTGGCTCGCAAGCCTGACAAGCTGACCATTCTTCGCATGGCTGTTTCCCACATGAAATCCATGAGGGGCACTGGAAACAAATCCACTGATGGAGCTTACAAGCCTTCCTTTCTTACAGAACAGGTAGAATTCACAAAAATGTTGGTTTTCCCTGGTTTTTTTGGTCTTAAAAGGTGTGAGGAAATGCTGAGAGCAGTAGAGCCTCAGCTTGATCTTTTCACTGTTGTGTAGCAGCTGGTAGCAGTTACATACCCAAGGTGTGAATGCAGACAGTTTTTTGTGACTGTTTACACTTGATCTTAACATATTACAGATCTTTCTTTTTGGAGAAGCAAACTGGCATTCTTACAATTGAGATCTGTCCACCTGAAAAACAACTCACTCATTGCCTCTCAGAAAGGAGTTTTCACCTCCAGATCTGGGTTCTTCCCATCCTAACAAAGATTCTCCAAAATAAGTAAAAATTAGTCTGGAAAGACCTGCTTCTCTCTCTCTGGATTAGAGGC
The DNA here is from genome assembly GCA_013397245.1 of Thryothorus ludovicianus. Classification (NCBI taxonomy): domain Eukaryota; kingdom Metazoa; phylum Chordata; class Aves; order Passeriformes; family Certhiidae; genus Thryothorus; species Thryothorus ludovicianus. Next base: position 125,884 of record VZTB01006369.1, on the reverse strand, counting down.
AGGTTAAAAACATCATTTGGTCTTAATGCTGGAGTTTCCAGCAGCTGAACTGGGCAGAGATGAATCCCATCTGTACTGGCTGAGGTACTTCCTTGGTTACATTTTTGATGGAAGAAGGAAGGTGCACCCAGTCCTTGAAGGAAGACTGAGTTTACTGAGCACAGTGAAAATTCCCCACCTCCCTTGTTTTGAAGTCCTATGGGTGTAATGTTCATTTTTGTGGTCTGAAGTGATTTAAGCACTTACACATGAAAGTTATGGCTGGAGGCAATACTTCTTTCTCTTAGATAAACAGCAGCTGCTGCTGACCCCTCAGTCCTCATGACTGCTTATTCCAGCCCTCCTGGAATGTGTTTCTGCAGGGACTGTGCCATTCTGCTGGTGGCACACCCTAGTCACTTCTGGTTGCTTTTTTTTTTTTTTAAATCTTGCAGAATTACTGAGTTTGTTTTCATCTTCATTAATAATGTGCAAAACTGGTTATATACACTGAGTGTGGTGTGGCCAGCTGTGCTATGAGGTTTTTTGTTTAGTCAATATTTCAGGATCAGTGTGCTTTCTCTAAAACAAAGGAGCAGAAGTTGACAGTCTGTTGAGTGTTTCTTGAGAGGAGTTACCCATTTCTTAGTTTGCTAGATTTTTATCCTCACCTCATCAGCTAATATCTACCACTCACACACTAACCCTGCTGAGCTGTCTCACCTGGAATGGGACTCAGGTTGTCCAGAGCTCTGTGTTTGAGTTCCAGGTGCAATATTTTAATATTTAAGCTCTGGTGGTCACTGGAGCCACCAAAGCTGCTTTCCCAGGAATTGGAGTGGTCGTTGTCATCCTTTGCCATGAGAGATTTTCAAGCTCTGTTAAGGAAAGGGAATATTTCTGGGTGATGCTAAGGCTTTACACTCACAGGCTGGGAAAAGAAAGCAAAAAGCAATAGCTCTTGTGTAATAGCTTAGAGCCCCTAATGGAAGAAGAGGCTGGGGATTCTTCCCTCATTCCCATTATACTTTCTGCCTTTTATCCAGTGACTTTAATTTACAAACAGAATTCATCCTGAACAAGGCCAGGGGGAACCAAACTAGAAAGTCTTAGTGGTTTCTTTCCGATTAAATTATTCAGAATGTTTGATTAAGGGATGAGTTTGCCATGAGTTAGAGCCGTTCATTTCCTCTGTTTGTACTCTGAAATATCTTTTTATTTTTTAATGTTAGATGCCTGTCACAGAATATGCAGTGAGTATTAGTTGTTTATTTTCCTAAAGTGCATGGAGATCACCAGATGAAAGGCAATAATGGAAAATAAAACGTTTGTTATTGAGATGGGCAATTTATGCCTTGCTGCAAGTTTGGTTGTATTGTTACATCTTTGAAAATTTCTGTCTAGGTTTTGATCATCTACTAAGATCACAGGAAAACAGTATTCTCTGATAGTGACAGATGTTGTATTTAATTGCCTTTCCTTGCTGACGTTCTAATCAAATCCTTTCTTTGGAAGGAACTGAAACACCTTATCCTGGAGGCTGCAGATGGGTTCCTGTTTGTAGTTGCAGCTGAGACGGGAAGAGTGATCTACGTGTCAGACTCTGTGACTCCTGTGCTCAACCAGCCCCAGTCAGAGTGGTTTGGCAGCACTTTGTACGAGCAGGTTCATCCAGACGACGTGGAGAAGCTGCGAGAGCAACTGTGTACATCTGAAAACTCCATGACAGGTCAGATATGTCTGATGGATGGTTGTGTGTGTGTTCAGGATCCCTGGGGAGCCTTCTCTGCCATTCAGAATGCCTGGTGTAAAAATCTGGTTGAAGTGAAACTCAGCAAGATTAAACTGTGTTTTCTTGTAGGCAGTACAGTAATATAAATCTTTTGAGTGACTGCATTTTGCTTCCTATTCATTTGACTGCAGTCAAACCACCTTCATGGAGCTCTGCATTCACACTCTGGTTTGGAATCTGAATTGTTCTCAGGCTTGCTCTGGAAATCTAGATTGTTTTCATTTCATCCTCCATGAACTTGTGACTTCTTTACAAGTATGTGTTTTTTTAGGGCAGTGTTTAATTTGAAGTCAGAAATCATACTTTGGACTTTTCTGTTTTCATACAAGTTCCTCGTTGTTTGCTAATTGGAATCTTGAAGGGGAAAAATATCCAGTGTTTGGCAACTGAAAATACACACTGGGTTTTAATCATGGGGCTCCTGTGCAGTAGTGTAAATTCTGTAAGTTGATTACCTATCATGTTGCACATAAAACTAAACCATATTAATTTCTTCTCTACAACTCTGACTTTTACAGTTATTCAAGCTCAAAGCTGCCAATGGGAAACTACCTTTTCTCTAATAGGATATGTGTATGTTAGAGCTGTGAGAATTAGCTAAATCCTGTTGTAACTCAAAACTTGGAAAGGAGGAAACTTCTCTTTATTCTTCACATATTATGTTTATAGTTGAAGGAGAAAATGTAGGGGATAATATTAAAAAAATACCCTGATCCTTGCAAAAGTCACACAATTTCTCTTTGCTTTAGTAGTTAAGATTTCTGACCTGGTTTGCTGGAAGTTTTGTTGTGTTTCATAACTCAAGGGACAGTGATCCAGTTTTGAGTGAACCTGCACACTGTTTACAATTTCCATGTCAAAACAGTGCCAAATTCATGATTTCCTGTGGTTTGAATGTGATGTGGTTTTGGCAGAGCTTTCATGTATTCAAATTGGAAGCTCAAAGCAAAATTCTGTGGTGAAAATCCAGATGGATAGAAACCGAGTGAACAGTTAGGGGAACCTGTGCAGGGCAAAACAGCTGAGTTTCATACCATGAGACTTGCAAAAGACCACAGCCTCTGTTTTTATTATGTAGCTTGTAATACATTTTAACATACGCACCATCTTGTCCAAGAAGCAATTGCTCCAGAGCCTCGGTGAACAGTCATGTTTTGACTTCCAAAAGTGTTCAGTTTTGGGACTTAACCTGCTCAAACTAGAGCTGGACTAGACAAATGCAGAGCACTTCTGAAAACCCAGCTCTGTATTTTTTCCAGCCTTAGCTATGGGCTTTTCTTCTGCACTGAATTGATCTGTAGCCAGTGGAAAGAAAAGTTCAATAGTATTTATAGAGCTAAATCTTTTCCCTGCCTGAATCTTTTGGAGTTGTCAGATTGACACAGAAGGCCTGTAAATCTGGTGTGCATGGACAGCTGAACATTCTCCCAGCATGAGGAAAGCAGGGTCGCCTGCTCAGCTTTTTGAGTACTTTTGTTTTAAAGGTGTGGCTGGTGAAGTACAGTAATTTTGTATACAAGTAGTTCTGTCAGTTTGTGGAGCAAATCTATAACCAGAAAGTTCTGGATTTATTATTTTAAACTTGTATCTCCTTGACTCCACACGGTGCCATTAAAGAAAAGAAGCAGTCTTCTGTAAGGGCTGTCAGTCCAGGCTCAATTTGTTTATGGGCAGCAGGACTTCAGCAGCACCACTCTTGCTCCTTTGAGATACCTTTCAAGGAGAAAGGTGACTTTGTAGAGTCCATTTAGCCACTTACACTTCCCTTGCTTTGTAACAAGAATGAAATCTTGCAGTGGCCTGAAATAATGTGTCTCAGTGACATTTTAAAAGATGTCAAGGAGGCAAATGCATTTCCTCTAATTTGGTGTTTATTAAACCAAGTTTTCCTTGGCTTTCCAAAGGCATGTTTCATGCAGAGCAAAGGGCAGTGTGGAGCTTGAAAGTGATGGAAACCACAAGCCAGTCAGCTGCATCTGAAATATTTTTTGCTCAAATTTCACTTCAGGCAGTAGGAACATCCTCATCTTTGAGTGATGTCTGGCTGTTGAGCACAGGATCTGCTTAGGGAAGAGATTTTCAAGTGAAAGTGTAACAGTATGTTACGATTTTTAATTTTGCTCTCTTCCTCATTTTCTCAGAGTCCATTTTCTCAATGCTATAACCTCTCCCTTCAGCCCTTGGGCTGGGAAAGCAGTGACAGCATTTTGACTTAAGAGAAATTTCACTTGCCCTGCAGCAGATCTGAACAGTGTCCTTTGTGGTTGTCTTGTTACAAGTGTTGATCATTAGTGAGGTGTTGCTGGGATTTTCCCAGCACCTCTTAGCAGTCCTGCTACCCAGAGATGCTGCTCCAGACCCTGAGAACTTGGGAGGCTGCCACTGCCAATGGGGAAGGACAGAGAAAGAGCCAGTGGAGGAGGCAGGCTCCTGCTCACATTTCTGCCCTTAGGAATCAGGCTGGGACTGGGGCTGTGTTCACATGAGCATTTCTTTGGCAGTCACACAGCTTATGCAATGCTCACCTCATTTCACCCTCTCCTCCTCTGGCATTTCTGTGGTACTACATATGAGTCACATCAAGGGGTTGACCTGCTGAAAGCTAAACTAAGCTAAAACCCCTTGGTTTTGGTAGAGACAGCTCTTTGGCCCCCTTATCATGGGGTTTATTGAACTCTTCTGAGTGCTAACACCAAGGAGAAGCAGGTTAAAGATAATTAGGAGGAGACAGGAGACAAGAGCTGTAAAATGTATGTCAAATTGAAGTGCCTGTTAACCATGACCTCCACCACGTGGTGTGTTTGGGGAGTTAATTGTCTGCTCTTCCTCGAAATCTTAGGATATGGGGAAGGATAGATAGTTTTTATTTAATTTTGTGTCCTTGGAGATTTTATTCCCTGGAAATGGAACAATTGCCTGCTTGTTTGTTGTGCATTAATTGCTAACACATTGTAGCAACAGGAAGGCTGAACTGTGAAGTGTATGAAGGGTTAGAAATGATCTAGAAAAGAGCAGCTGAGCCGTGATGATGGCAAAAAATTGAGCTCCCAAGAAGTCGTTATGTGCGTCATGTGCATGATTAATCAGATTGGGGCAGATATTCAGAGTGATAATTCATTTTCCCTCTTTGTTCTTGAAAATCCGCAGATGTCAAAATAAATCACTTCAAATATGGATGAAGATCAGATCCCACATGAGGATCCATTAGCAAAGACCTCTTTGTGCCTAGAGTGCACTGGTGGGACTTGGTGGATGTTGGGTTCAGGTACAGGCTCAGTCCCAGGGCAAGTGAGAGCCTCACAGTTGCAGACAGAAAATCTCTAATGGTTCAGGGAACAGACAGAACTTAAATTTAAGTGCAGAGAAAAACCACTTTTGAAGAATTCCTCTGCTACATTAGCTTTCAAAAAAATGACTGAGCAAGTATTGTAGTAGACTGTCCTTCTGTTAAAATACAGTGTTCCAGAGCACTTTGCAAGACTGATTTCTACAAATCTAATTCTCCATAAGTAGTTAATGAAAGAGGAGAGTGATGAATACAGACACCTCTGTGTGGTTGCCTGGAAATACTCCCAGTGATTCCATGATGTGTCTGAGATGTCCTTGTCAGGGCTGTAAGGTCCCTGTTCCTGCTTCCAGCCTCTCCAGTGTGGAAACTGGAAACACTCAGGTTTGTTATCTTCAATCCTGGGCTGCAGGCAGCACAGCACATGGAAATCAGCTCTAACATCTCCCTTCAGCCTCACCCTCTGTGCTTAGGCCAGGCAGGGGCAGCCTGTGCCATCCCACCCATGACACAAAGGCTCCTCGGGGCTCCCCAGGAGTCCTTGCAAACTGTTCCAGCTGAGCAGTTAAGGGGTGCTGAAAGTACAGAGCGGTGACTGCAAAAAAATGATGAGAACCAGAACCTCTACAGCTTTCATTTTTGAGTGATTTAAAAATGACTAAGTCACTTCACTTGCTAGCTGACGAGGATTAGTTGAGGTTACTTCTGGACAGAACTTGTATGCCAAGTTTAGTCTTGGCATGATCTTTTATTGCCATATTTTTTAAGTGCAACAAAGTAGAACTTTATGATGGAAATGGTGACTGACCACAGCAAAAGTTGAGCTGATGGGTATCCCTAGAGAAGAAAAGAGCACTGTCTGACAATTTTCTGTGGTTGGTGTATATTATGGAAGCATCACTCCATGTTATACAGGCATATGTTTGGACTGGGGAACCTGTCTCACAGAACTTTCTAATAACTTGTGCAGTGATGATTTCAGCTTGGGCAGTTTTCTGTCCAGCTGCAAACCCTTTTTACCAAACAGATTGTAGACACAGCCACAAGATCCAGATGTTGTAGATAGAGTCAGATTGTAAAAATGAGAAAACTAGTGTTCCTCTCAAAAGGGGGAAGTGCCAGAGACCAGGGGCTCACCAGTGGAGAAGCAGAGTAAGGCATTCCACATCACTGAGCAGATGATAAATAACTATGTGAAAGAGAAAATTAGGGATATCTTTCCTCCTCAACACATAATCTTCCTGAAAATCAGCACAGGATTTTTTGAGCTGTGAGCTGCCTTATGATGCCATGTCTGTTTTCCAGCACTGATTTCTGCATGATCTTTCTTAGAAGGAAGGGGGTGATTCTCATATTGACAATCAGCCAAGTGAATGCAAATATGTTTTGAACTCTATCTGTGAATTGTTTAGAATTCCAGCTGATACAGAGAAGAGCTGGATGAGACTCCTAGTTGGCTTCACATATAAAATTCTCCAAAGAAATTCAAAGTCTGAGTTGAAGCATGGCAAGAAACACAGTCCTGGCAAATACAATCCTGTTCTGCCTTAAACGTCATCATCAGTAATAGTAAAACTCATGTCTAATGGAAAAGTAACATATTATCAAAACAATGTATGAGTTGAGTTCTGCACTCTGTTGGCAAACTGCTGTATTAGTTTCTCCACTTCTACTTAAGAATTGGATCAGCCTATTTATTTTAAAAAAGGGGGTTAAAAAGTCCATTGCAGGTATTTGTGCCAAAAGTTCTTTACCAAAAATATATTGTCAAAAGGTCTGTCTGTCTTCTGTCTTTTATAGACATTAAGATACTTGTCAAAGATTGATTCTTTTCTACTCAGGGCTCTTAACACTCCCTGGGAAAAAAAAAAAAAAAAGAAATTAAAAATCCCTTTTTTCAGGGAAGCATATTTTTGCTGAGACAGTTCACTAAACAAGAAGCTGTCGTCGAGCTCCTTTGGGACTTTGTTCTGTAGCCTTTGGTTCTGAAGAGCACATTTGTCAGAGGTTTATGCATCAGAAAGGTACCCTGCGTGTGAAGGGCTGTTTCAACTGACAGCACTTGATTTCTTTATTATTATTATTTTTTTTTACTTCTGTCTATGAGCTCTTTTGAGTACATGAACCCTGAAGAACCATCTGTCTCTGAAACGTGCCCAGCCCAGCAGATTAGGAAGTCAGAGAACAGAGAATTAAAACCAGATCCCAGCATTTTTGGTTTTAACATCTTAGTACAGGATGACTGACCTAGTAAGACTGTTGCCTCTGGGCAGGTAGAGAATGAGTTGTATAATATTTTGTTTATAGAGAGTTAATAGCTACTTGTGCTTTTTATCCCAGGATAAAACAGAGGTTTTCACTGAATGTCCACGAAGCATCGCAACCTGTAGAGTGAAGACAAGCAGGCACCCAGTAAACAACACACAGCAAAGCTGGTGGGATGGGGAGGAGAGAAAGTTTCCACAGACATGATATTCTTTTATGAATTCTGAATTCTTTTATGTCACTGCAGAAGTGTCCAGGACTTGACTCAATTTTTTATGGGATTTTCCACCCACCCACACATACCCACACAGCCCCCACTTTATTCCTTGGAGGGTTGGAAGCTGGAGACAGCTGTGTCAGGGTTGTTGTACCTGCAATGGAAGGTAACAGAGAGATTTCTGAAAATAGGTGCTTTGACCCTGTGGTTGCCCTGAAAAAGGAGGAACAATTCTTGAAACAGGCTGCCACATATAGAATGTATATGACTGATTGATGTGAACAGCATATTTCAGGTTCCAGTCTGTTTTTACTGGCAAAACATTTTGGCAAGGCATCTTTCAGTCTTTTAAGTGTGAAATCTGGAAAGAGATTTGCCTTGTTGTTGACAACTACCAAATCATCATGTGATACCTGTTTTTCAGCAGAGTTATGTGGTCCCACTGGCATTGTGGAGAGTGAGGAGGATGCCTCAGATGTGAGACTTTCCATCCACACCAGCCCATTGCTGTGCCTTTGTTCCAGACAAAAAGACCTGCCCACATTTTTGTGGACTGCTTGTTCTCATAGCAGGGAAGGTCACAGTGCCAGCCAGAGATGGCCTTAGAGCTTGGGCAGTGCCAAGCATAGGAATTTGTGGATTTTCAGCTTTAGTCTGTTTAGCCTGCAGGGTTTTTACAGGCAGGATGGAGGAAATGAATGTCCTGCTTCTTTCATCCCCATTCTGTTTGCAAGTATGAATTAGTGCAGGGAACAAGGAACCTGTGACTGTAGGGCAGCCTAGAGTACCATTCCTGCCCTTTCACACACTAGACAGTAACACAGAAATAAGAAAAAACACAAAAAATCAGTACTTTCAAGTGATCGTATTTTAAATGTATGGTACATTCAATCTTTCAAACATTCCAAGAGAATTTTGTTTTCCTTTGGTCTTTAGCGCTGTTTCTGTGGGAGAGAAAGAAATCCCAAATGTTGGGAGAAGCCAACTATGTATAAAGCAATTCAAAAGCAACTCCTACACAAACACAGTGACCCAGTGGTCTCCCTGCTGCCGACACATTCCATTTGGGTGGATAAAAAATCGCATTTTTTAAAAGTTACTTTGATAATTATAATGGTAGTTTAAAGAGGTCAGTACATGCTTTTGCCAAAACAAGGAAACAACTTTTGCCTAGTACTCCTGAGACAAACCTACTACACCTGATTAACATTAGGGAAGGCTTTCAGGGTGAATTTTCAGGTGTTTGGACATGCACGTGCAAGTGGGTTTTGTGGTTGCTGTTTCTGTTCGGTCTTCGCCTTGAGTTTCCCATTTGGAAACTGCTGCATTCTTGGATCTGTTATCACAGATGTTGGACTGGATCACTTTCACTTGCTGGGTTTCAAGGGTGGTGGGTACTTCTTTAATGTTCAATATTTGTTCAACCTCCTCTGTTTTGTTAAACACGATGAGACATATGGAGTTAGTGGGATTATCCCCCCTTTCAAAAGTACTGGTGTTTTACAAATACCTGAACAGCTTCTTTGGTTAACACATTGGCAGTAAAACAGTCCAAGTGTGCCTGGAGGGCGCTGGCAAACTTGGAGCCCTCTCAGGTGCTTCAGTGCTTTGATGGCAGCAGATGCTGGGAGAATGCAGCCTTGGCATCTGCTTTGTGGAACCAGAGCTTTGAATGTTGTGCTGTCTCGGTGAAGTCAATACAAGGCACTAAAATATTTTATTATTGGTGATGAGTTGTAGTAGCAGCCTAGGGAGGCGTGGGGAGGAGGGGTGCCTTGTGTGTAGTAGTATTCCACCCGTATGGCATTTATGGTGTGCTGCTGCCATCTCTCCATCCTTAGCTGAGGCTCAGCTCTGTGGCAGCAAGGACAGCACTTGTTGGTCTTTGATCCCTCCCTGGCCTTCCACCAGCTCGCTGAGACCACGGCTCCCTCCTGCTCCTCTCTGACAGCCTGCAGGGAGCTGCAGCTCTCAACCAGAGTGGGAGCATGGCCCAGGAACAGAGTTCCTTTGTTTGATCTGTTTATTGCCGTCCCTGGGATGTGAACTTACATCACCAAACAGTCTTCTTTCTATTTTTGTAGTGTGGAGACCTTTGCACGTGATTTTTTATGTGTCTTGAGTCTTCAAAAAGAGAATTAAAACCTATGATGGATGCTTTGCCCCACACACCTTATTTTAATTGAACAAAAGAAGTAGCCTGTAAAAACAACCATCTTTGAGCCTTTTTCTCCTCCCTCTCTTTCCCTTCACATGTGTTTAAATTTAATTCTGTCCACAGCAAAGTCTCTCACGAGGTCATCTTGTGGTCATTATTGCCTCTAATGAACTATTCCATGGTGTGTCACCACAGCCAGGTTTCAGAACCAGACAATACTAGTATTTACTAACAAAGCATAAATCCCAGTTACTTGAGATTGATAATGAAGTACAAATAATATAGAATGCCAGGAGCTGAAGCTTTTTTGGCAAAAGGACTGTTCAGTAAATCTTCTTGCTGAGCATCCAAGTGAAACAAATAGGTTAGTTTAGAAGCTACTTACAACCTTTATGTATTGATTTATTAGGCAGCTGTGAATGGTAAAAGAATAAATTACATAGTCCAGTGTTATTTTGCATAGCTGTTCTGTCCTGGGAGTATCTGCTGATGGTGCTTTGGGGTCTCCATCCCTTTTTCTAGGAATTCCAACTGTCTTTTGAGGAGCTGTTTGTACCTTGGATCACTGGCAGATCTTGTGATAATTTTCTCCAGCTCAGTCTTCCCTTCAGGTATCTGTGACAGATACCCCAGTTGCCCAAATCATGGAGCCATGAGCTTTGTCACAGGTACCTCTTTTGGGAATGAAAACCCCTGCAGAGGCCACAGATAGATGCTATGTATTCATGTCTACAGAGAGCCTACACATCTGTGTGAGCCTCAAGAAGCTAATTTACTTAATAATCTGAATGCCCCTTATTTTCAGTAACCATTCTTGAGAGTTCAAAATACGTTTAGTTGAAGTGTTTTATGGGTTGATTTCTTGAGGGTTTTTTTGTGTTATAACTTAACTTTCAACATATGCTTTGAATTACTTGCTGCAGTTTCAAGTCCAGTTTTTCCAGGTCCATCAGCAGAGAGACTTGCATGTGATCTGTAACACTATCCCTTCAGATAGTCCCTTAAAATTAACTGAATAGCAAGGCTCAAAAGCCCACATACTTTCCTTTGTAATTTAATTAAAATGATGCATATTTGCCCAACACTGTGGAGAATGACATGATGCAGACTGGTGAGTCAAACATGAAGGCAGGCACAGCAGGGACCTTTTGGGCTTGTGAGCTTTTAAAATAACAAGTTGTATTAAGCAAACAACTGTGTAACATGAAGGGGTTTTTATTGAAAAACAAGAGGGGGTGAGAAAGCTTTTCAATTTCCCCCTTGTGGGGCAGTGTCTCCAGTTGGTAAGTAGGGAACAGACAGATATTTAAAAATAGGTGCATTTCAATTGCATTACTTCTTTTTTATTTTTTTTAACTTTGCTGTTGATTGGATCAACTCTTCATTCTATTGTAGGAATGTCATAACTTGACTCTAATGCTTATACAACGCCTTTTGCAATTAGATGATGTAAACCTTAACATATTTAGAGAGGTTCAAGTAATCCCCCTGAGAAGCTGGGCTAGTGAGGAGAGTGAGCTTTGATGGTTTATATTTATAATCATGGAATAGTTTTGCTTGGAAAGGACCTTAAAGATCATCTCGTTCCACACTCCCCCCTGCTGTGGGCAGGGACACCTTGCACTAGACTAAGAGCTCCATCCAGCCTGGCCTTGAACATTTCCAGGGAAGGAGCATCCACAGCTTCTCTGGGCAACCTGTTCCAGGGCCTTGTCACCCTCAGAGTGAAGAATTTCTTCCTCATGTGTGATCTAAACCTGCCCTTCTTCAGCTTAAGGCCATGTCTTTGTCCTTTAGCTCCATACCCTTGTGAAAAATCTTTTTCCATCTGTCTTGGAGGCTCCATTTAGGTACTGGAAGGGGCTCTAAGATCACCCCAGAGCCTTCTCTTCTGCAGGCTGAACAATCCAACTCTCCCAGCCAGCCTCTGTAGCAAAGGTGTTCCTGCCCTCTCAGTATCTTCCTGGCCTTTGGGCTCATTTATTTTAGGTTTTATACTGGTGCATCCAGAGGCTACCACTGCATATGAATAGGACACTCAGCCTGTAGTCTTCTCTTGGAAGCATAAATTTAAACTGATTGTGCACTGTTGAGCATATAGGCGTCATGAGAATCCCTGTGTATGATATTATTATTTTATCTACAGCTACAGCATGTTGAGAACTCTTGTTAGATATGTGAGCTTGGGCCCTGTTCCTAGCTGCACCTCCACTGCTGACTGACTGCAGGCAGGAGAAATCATTCCTTTGGGTTCAGTGTCCTCACCTTTAAAATAACAGTAAAGGTGTAGAAGTCTTCTGGAAGTTGCTGTGATGTACGCTAACAACAAATACCTGCTCCAAGCCAGTTATTTATTTTGTGTGTGGATACATTTGTTTGTCAGTGTATTGCAGTGTAGTGGTTGTGTGTAGTGGGATAGGGCCATGGGGCTCCCTGCTGTGGGATAAAACAAGCACACGAGGCCAGGGAAGCCCCAGCCTGAGAGATCTAAAGCAGTCTCACAACATTTGGGTGGAAGGCAGTGCCAGCTTTGGAGCCAGAGCCAGAGAGCAACTGCGTTTTATCCCTGCAATCCCACAAGTTTCCTGGTTGGTATGTGTGCAGTATAATCACAGCTGGGAAGTCCTGTGTGGTCCCTGACGTTGTTCCAGGCTGTGTGAACTGACTGATTTTACAGTTCTGCTGTATTCTCAAGGCATATTTGTACACCAATGTCCCCTTGGCTCCGTTCTTGTAGAGAATTTGCCAGGCACAAGATCCTGTGTGGCAGAGGAGAGGTGGAAGTGTTGTGCTGCTGTACAGCAGCAGGCTGCCAGGGTGCAGCCCCATGTGGGCAGGTCCCAGCCTCTGTAGAGTCAGGCCAGCTGGGAGCAAGAGTGGGAAATACACCTGGAGAGACCTTATTTCCACCTGCAGTGCTTCTTGGTCCTTGAAACGTCTGAAAGGATGATGATTTTAATATCATGGAAGATTTAGATTGCATCAACCACCTCAGCATGATAGGAACGTGTTCATTTTTGTCACTCTCCACCATGTTCTCCGTTTCCCATAAGCCAGGGATGGAGGTGGTGATTCTGGTCCATAAGGGCTATGGTATCAGTAAAGGATGGCTGTGCTACCAGACACCTTCCAGGCAGAACCAGGGGCTCCTGCACCACAGGGGAGACAGTCTGGAGGACAGAGAATTCACTCCTTGACAGATGTGAAGGAGGAATGTTACAGTAAAACAGCAGCTTAGTGGGTATTGCCTTGGGAGCTGCACTGTAGCCTTGATGTGAGAGAGAGACACAGGCTGTAAAAATCAGCACTGGGTAACTGATGCCAGTCTTGGGGTTCTGCCCTTAATTTGTAATTTTAAGTGAGGATGGTCTTAAGTCCACTTGTGTTTTGGGTATTGATGCTGTTCCTATTGCTCTTTTGTTTGCTTTCCTCTCAGTGAGGCTGCAGAGGGATGCACATTTTGTCAGTTCAGTTTTATTAGGATTGTGTTGTTTGGTGTGTACTCTGATACAAGTAGGTGCATGGTAGGTAAGTCTTTGCTTTTATGAGCCTTGCTTTCATCTAGAAAATAAACCCCAGAATGCTAAAAACAGTCTGTCCAGGTTTGGAGGGTTTTTTTAAATTTGTATATTGCTCTGTTTGTACGATGAGAATTCTTCTGGTAAATGTGAGGTCCTGGAAGGAGAGTCTTCAAATGCTGTGTTTGCAAGGCAGTTGTGATTCTAAATGTGTTCTGTAATTTTTTTTTACATTGGAATCCACAGGGTGGATGTATATTTATAACACTTAATAGAGCTTAAAGCACTTGCTGAGCTGCACTAAACACGAGATAAAGTTGTATCCTTTACAGTGTGAGGCGTACATTGTAAAGTTTATTTATTTTGCTGTAATTGTTCAATTAATGCAGAATAATTTCTCTGGCATAAGCTTATCAAGAGTAATTTAATATAAATTGATCAAATTTAGGCTATTTAGTCTTATTTGAGACATTTTGTTTATGCATTTGTAATGCATCTGTTGTTTTGAAGAGGAGCTCTGTCAGCTGAGCACCTCAGTTGGTAAAAGCTGAATGCTCAGCTGTAGTCAGTGCATATGTGTAAACTCATAAATGGCAGTTTCAAGAAGAGTTTCACCTTGTTTTCTTGAGCTTGGATGTTTATCCCAAACAGTGACCTGGATCTTGATTCTCTACAAACTGTAGAGCACTAATTTTTTTAGATTTCTAAGCTCATCTTTTCTGCTGATTTCTAAAGGCTTAATGTACTAATACAGAAGATCAGCACAGAAATCCTTTGTTCTCTGACCCTTCAGTTTGAGGGTGAGCTTATATTTGGAGCTGCGTTCAGCAGCAACAGTACCTTGACCATCACTTTGTTTTTATTTTTAATTATTTCCTCTTGTTTTCCTCCATCCTGGTCTTGCTTTTTCCGGTTTTATAGTAAGATAAAGATGGTTTTAGTTTTTATAAGGATTTTTGGGTGCAGTATTCCTGTGTTCTGTTTGTCTTCTTGAGCAGCCTGTGGAGTATTTTTGATGAACACAAAGTCGTCTTTTGTTGTCTTGTCCAAACCAAACTTAGTTTATCCTTTATTTTATTTTGCCTGGAAAGAAATACATGGACAATCAGTGGCTGAGAATAATTATGAAATATCTAACTTTGTCTTTGTAAGGCAAAACATTATCATCAAAAAGGTGAAGCTTGCTGTGTTGCTGATGATATTGAGGTCAAGGTGAGAGTCCATTTATTAATTCACACTGTTTCCCTATCAGGTCTGTGACTCTGTGCAAGACAGGAGTTCATGTGCTGATGAGTTAGAGGGAAATGGAAAATTGTATCATGTACTTTGCCAACAGTATTTTTGTGCACATGAGGCCAAACCAAATTTCTTCTGAGATTTATGAGCTGGGTTTTTCCATGCTGCAGACTGAATGTGGGCACTGTATGGTTGTTTTAGACCAAACCATTTCAACTTGCACTGAAATTTTTGTAGAAGAATGTCTTATGTAACAACCCTTCTTTCTAGTTACAGACTGCAGCATTCTTAGGAGCTGGGTATCCAGCAGAGAAAGCATTTGTGGTAGAATTAGATGTTGAAGTTTATGGAGTTTTGAATGTAAAAAATTACACAAAAACACAAAAAAGAAAAAAACAAAAGCCTTAAAAAAAGTAAAAAGAACAGACTGTGTTTGATTACCAGGCTATAAACCTTAGCATGCAGTGCATAAACGTGGAGGAAAATTTTCTGACAGGCTGGTGCTATTGTGTGAATGTGGATTTGAGCCAAATTCCCAGATTTGAAACCCCATGAACTTCAGTAGGCCCAGGCCAATCCTTGGCTTAGGTTCATCTCAAAACACTGCAAGCACAGATCACAAGTTTGAACATTCTCAGTAGCAATTGGAGATCCAAAAGGGGAAGGTTTGTTCATAATCCAGTGCTGTTTGCACATGCAGGGGGCACATCAGTGCCAACATGAACATTTGCCCCTTGATCATCATGAGAATGTTTTTAGAGCATCTTTGGAAACACCCTGCAGGAAATGTTTCTGGCATGTGTCCTCACTACTTGAATCTGTTCTCTTTACAGTAAGAGCTTTATGTGGCTTCTCTAATTCTGCCCAAATAATGAAGTTGCCCATTGTCCTCACCTCTGTGTGCCAGCCCTTTCCTGTCACAACAGCTGACATCAGGTTCCTGGATCACACTGTGGTTTCTGCTCAGAGAACAACTGGTTTATTACAGGTTGAAGCAATGCTGCCTTCTGGATGGGGACTGTAGCAGGGAGATTTCAACAAATTATCAACTATACCCAGACCATCCAAAGAGATCTGTGTGCCCATTTTAATCAGCATTGTGCTCATTTGTTTGCTTTCTGCTTCTCAGCAGAGCAAACTCTGGTTTCCTCTGAGTTGTGCAGCTGCTGTAAAGAGCAATAAGACAGCAGTGTCAGTCCCAGCAGTGCTCCTGCACTTGCTGCATCCCAGGGTTGTGTCTGGAGCTGGAGAGGGGAAAAGTTTAACATGAAAATGAACTACATGCAATTAACAGTTTATGGGGAAGTCGTAAGGGATGCAGCTGGTGGTGGCACTGGGCTGTTAAATTGCTCTTCTGAAGAAACTAGAAGGAGAAATTTAAGAAATACACACATGCACTGTTCAGTTAACAGAAATTGTCAGAGCATCCTGGAATATTTCTTATTAATAAGAATATAATTTCCAAGTTTAACATCAGATGTGCTTTGTGTTTGTCCCATGGAGAAACCTAAATGAGCATTTATCACTGAGGATGCTGGAACAAAGAGAGACTGGAATACTTTATGATTCTGTGACAGAGCTATCATCAGGACTTGCCATCTCCTTGAACTGAGCTGCCAGTGTGACTAAGGTGCAGTTTATGCCACTTTGCTTGATTTAGTCCATTAATCTATAATTAATTGTAATTCTGTATATCTCTATTTAGCTGTGATTAATCTATAATTCTTCTTCTTTTTAATATAATTTGATCATAAGATTCTAATAACAGATGAGGCATAACCTGCTTGTTCTATTTCAAAATCTGTGGTATATTGTTGGAGCTCTACAAGGTTGACATATGCACTCTGGACTATTGAAACAAGCTGCTGAGAGAGCTTTGTCATAGTATCAGTACAGCAAATATTTCTCTGACTCACATACCCCCTGAAGAGATTTTGTAAGTCAGGGCAAAATTTAGAACTCCATTTGTTATCTGGTACACATTTCAAAGACATTGCCAAACAAAAAGCTAAATTTAAAAGCTCTGAATTTTGTTGTTGAGGGTTCCAGACATACCAAAGGAGCATGTGTCAGCAATTTTAGACTTAGTGGCCACGTAATTGTGAAATATCCTTTATTTTTTATTTTTTTTTCTTGCAATATATGCTCTTGGATGATAAAAACAGAGAAATTTCTATTAGCTGTTTGAGTCACATTCACTGTCAGTGCTTTTTGATTAATACTGGTGTCTCTTCAAGAATTTGTATTGGAATGAAAAAAAGAAAGTGCACAGAAAACAGCTTTTCTTTAGTTTGTGTGCATGACAAAGTTGTTTTGACCTAAGAGAAAATTGCTTTTAGTGGTTTGGTTTGACTGGCCTGTTGACATGGACAGCCATTGGATCCTGCACATATATTCTGTCTTTATGTGCTTTATTGTATAATGCCTTCATTTGTGAATGAATTTGCCTCCTGCCTGATGGTATTTTATTTCTCTAAATTGTCTGATTATTTCAAGGGGATGGGGAAATAGACTGTGACTTTGGCTGTAGAAAATGAGACACTGTCCAGTGCAGGGAAGGGAAGTTTGTTAGAGCTTCAGAGCCATCCTACATCTTGGGGTCAGCACAGCTGAGCTGGGAAATGTGGTGTCATTTCTTCCAGCTCACACCTGAATCAGAGACCAGGATTAATATACAGCCCAGGGCTTTAAATTGAAGCACCTCTAGGAGTTCTTCCCCAGGCTTGCTGTCTTCTTAACCATCTGAGATAACCTTGGAGATAACAGCAAATGAGGCCTGACCTTCTGCTGGCAGGGGTGGCTTTCCTCCAGAAAGAGTTATCTGGAGAATACCTTAAAACTAAAATGCTGCTGCCTATTTCCTTATCTTAAAACTGTTGTGTAATTATTTCATTCCCATTCATGGATGGAAGTAAATTTTTAGAGGTAGAATAATTCTGAGCTTAGTGTTTGGCAGTAGGTTTATTTCAGTACTTAGTTTTTGGACAGAGACTTTTAGGTCAGTCTGGTGAAGGAGACTTTGAATGTATTCTACATGTTTTCTTCAATTCAGTTCAGACAGAATGGATGCTTTACATTGCTGCAAACCTGGCTGCTTATACCACAGTGAAGATTTAGGCTTGTACAGTTTCAGTTACTGAAAGATACCCGCCTTCAACTTGTGAGTTTGCTCATGGCCATGAGTTGTCAGCACTGGTGGCTGGCCTTTAATTGCCTGGCAGCTGTTCCACTGCATTTCTCTGGCCCACTGTCACTTTTGTGGCTGCATCCAGCCCTTGAGCATTGTGGATCTGGTCCAGTGATTCATTTCCAGTCTGTGCTAGGCTTTGTGGTCACCTCTTAGCACTTGAGCTGCAGATGTGGAAATCCATTCTGTTAGTTCTTTGGTGATAAGCAGGAGGGTTCTGGGTGATACCCAGTGTCCTGAAATCCCTGATCTGAACCTGTCTGTAATAATTAGTCTTCTATTTTAAATGAAAAAAATTAATCTGTTACCCCCTTCCTACCTTTGCATGCTTTCCCTCCATCCCCATCCTCTCCTGAGCTGACTTGATGGCTGTCACCCCTTTTCCAAGCTGTGCTTGTGGTGTGTGATTCTGAAGGTTGTAGGGAGCAGGGTCTGGCCCTGGACCTTGCACAGGCTTGTGTTGCTCTGTGGTGAATCAGATCATGTCACTGATCCGTCTGACAATAAACTTTAGAAATGCTCTTGACACATCAGTTTTTCAGCAACTTCAAAAGGGCCCCAGCACAAGGGCTGTTGTGACAAATCCTGTATCTCATCAAGGAGAGAAGTTTGGGTTTTTGTGCATCTCACCATCCTTACAGCTGTGATTGAGGTGGTGCTGTGGTGAGAGAGTTCTGGATAGGCACAAGCACAGGGAAAGAGGAGCAGCTGCCAGGGGACTGATAAATATTGCTTTATCCACAGTTCTGGTAAAGAGTGGAGCAAGTGGATCAAGTCAAAAGCTATGCCTTGTTTATCTCCAGGCATTTGACTCTGCCCTGGAGGTTGGTCTTGGGCAGCCAAGAAAAGAGCCATCACTCCTGTGACTCAGAGTCAGCTTTGCTGAAATCCTTAGTTAAACCAACACATAACTGATCCTCTCCAGAGAGACCAGGATCAAGATGTTTTTGTTGGTATTTTTTCCCCTAACTGGCATTAAGCTCATGAATTTCTTGTAATCTTAGTTTCTAGTAAATAGAATCAAATTTACATACTGAACATCAGTTGCTCTCCCTGGCATTTCTAGGACGAATCCTGGACTTGAAGACGGGGACAGTAAAGAAGGAAGGTCAGCAGTCCTCAATGAGAATGTGCATGGGATCCAGGCGCTCTTTCATTTGCAGGATGAGGTATGCATTTACCCTGTCTTCCCAAAATAGTTCCAAGTCCTGTCTCAGCTTGGACATTTTGTTGAACTAATTTGGCCTTGATTACAAACTAAAGCTGTAATGACCCACTCCCATGAAGTATTTCTAGAATCCTTGTTTTAGGAACTAGAGTGAAACTGAAACTAGTCTTCCTTAATAGATAATGACAAAACAGGACCTCATTTCTGTTGTACTTATTCTTACCAGCATGGGGTGCAGGTTCCTTTTTCCAGAGAGCTTCATGGCAGCTTCACTCCTGGAATTTTAGCAACTGTCTTTTCTAGTAAAAGTTACTCAAATTGATACTTTGGGAACAAAGCTTTCGCAATGAACGCCCAGCTCTGTGTATTTTTTCAGCAAACCAAGAATATTAAAAGAATCTTAAAGATAAACAAGAATTCAATTGCAAACCTGTCAGCTATGTAGGAATTAACCTAAACCTGGTATGAATTAACCAGATGTCAGCTGGCTGATGCTAGATAAATGAGTAATTGTTAGAGGGTTTTTGATTTGCAGTTTTTCAACTTCTCCTGCATTGTTTGGGCTTCTTTAAGAGATTTGTCTGCCCAGTGCTTTTTTTGGGACTTGTGAGCACTTGTTTTAGTGCTTACAGGCTAAAATGCCTGTTACTATTGCCATAAATTTTTGTGGTTAGGAGGGGAAAGTACATAATTGCATCTATAGGCTATGTCCAGTATAAATACTGATAACAGCACTGCAAAATTCATTACAGAATGAAACGCACAAAGCACAGTATTTGACATAATAAAGGACAGATTCCTGTACTTTGGTAATGTGGTGAATTTTTTCCAGTCTTGTGAGGATGTGTGCTGAATGTATGGCTCTTGGATGCCTTTGTAAGGTGTTTATAGATTTTATGTCTGCAAGATCAGACTTCAGAGCTATAGAACTTTTCCTCTCCTTAACTGGGAGGGTAGAAATACAGCCCAGCAGAGCAGCACTGAGAACACTGCTTTTTCTTCCTCCCAAGATGCACATCATGTTAGGACTTGTTTGTGCAAAGAAGACCAGGTCTTGTGTCCTGTTTGCAGTTGTTCCCCAGCTTTCAAAACAGTTCAGATTGCAGTTACTTCCTAGCACCCTGATTGTGTAAACTCCAGTGCATGAGAGTGATTTTACACATGCCAGTAACCCCACTGGTTTTGTATTTCTAAATCTTATTTTAGTTGTTCACTTCTCCTTGGCAGTGACTGATAAGAGAAAAAAAGAAAAGGAATGAAAAGAAAACCTACTGGGAAGAATGAGCCTCAGATAATGTGAACTCTCCTTGTGGTTGCTTCTTTCATTGTTGTTATTATTTTTCCATTAAAAATTAACTGCTTTTACACTTCAAACTATTTACTCAGCTTCAGATGGACTGTTGAAATTTTACAGTTAGGCATACTTATAAATATCACAAAATACACATGAACAAGTGTTAAACAAAGTTACTTGACAGTGTAAATAGTTTGATCTTGCAAACATTATCTTAATGTCCACAGACACTGTAGCTGGTGTATGGCAGTGGAATTTTTCTGTCCAGAGAAGCTACAGGAACACTGAGATTGGTTTGTGTGCATATTTGTCAGCCTGACATATTTTTCTCTATTTTTTACCCATTTTTATGGCATTTTGAAGTGCGTCAATTCTTTAGCCACCCTTGGGATATCAATTTCAAGTAGTCTTTATACTGGGTGAGTGTGGAAGGGAATCTTTTTCTAGTCTCTTTTATTTTTCTAAAAATGAGAAGATTTTTATAGCACAGCTAAAAAGCTCAGCCTGTGGAAGCAGCACAATCTAAGTAAACATGAATATGCAACTTTTTACCAGGAATAAGTATCCGTTTTTACCTACTTATATATGGTAGTAAAGATCTCAAAATGAATTTTCATCATGTGTATTTATATTCACTTTTGAGCCCTTTAAAATATTAATTTACTTTTAGGTGTGGAAATGCTCCTCTGGATCACTTACCTCTGAACAGAATAACCACCATGAGAAAAAGATACAGGTACTATTACATAATTTACCACAAAGCAGCTGTAGTTGCCCTAAGCCCTCTCACTTGCCCACTGCAGGAGTGTAACCTGCACACACTGGATCCTTTGCAAACAAAATCTCTTTGCATGTGTCACTCAGATTCTTTGTCTTACACCAGCTCCATCTCTGAATCAATCTTCAATCTCTTTCTCAGAGAAATATTACAGAAAGCAGGTACAGCTTGAATAGCAACAAAGAGAGCTGGCAGTGTACAGAACCCTAGGCTGATTGTTGGGTGTTTCCAGCATAGCTTACTAATATTGATAAATCCTTAATAGTCAAAGTTTGAAACCATAAAGCTATTCTGCATGTTTATCAATATGATATTTTTGTATTTTTTGTTCATTCAGGAATGGCCTGGGCCCAGTGAAAGAAGGTGAAGCACAGTATGCTGTTGTCCATTGCACTGGCTATATCAAGGCTTGGCCACCAGCAGGTTTGTATCCCTTGTGGAAGGTGGTGTGCACCAAACTGTCCTTGGGACAGCTGAAAACCTGGCTCAGGTCTCCTTGCTGCTAGAAAAACAGGGAGAATTTTAGCAGGGTAACTGGTTAAAACTCACATTGAGACGCTTTCAGTAAGAAGAAATCAGCTGTTGTTACTCACTCAGGGCATCCTTGTTTTTCCATGTGACACCCTTCTCAATTTCATTATCACAGAGGATCTGTAGGAATCACCAGTAATGCAGGATTCCAGATACTGGGACCAAAAGTTTTCAACTTACATTGATAATCCAACATAAAAATGGTCTCATTTTAAGAAAGTGGACGCAAAGGATTGTGTACCTCTAGAAAATAGCAGTTAATGCTTTTATACATAAATACTGAATTGCAAGCACCTGTGTATGAAAATGTATAATTTCACTTTAGACTCATGGATGTTCTCAGTAATGGTGTTACTTGAGAATGTTCAGTAGTTGTGATAAATTCTGTTTTGAGGCTGTTTTTCTGGGAATCAGGTCTTGGCGTACTGCTTTGATCTACGGAGAAAAACATTTACCTGGAACTCAGTATTACATATGGGAATATTTACCTTTGAAAAATTCCAAGAGGAGACAGTGGAGCTCATCCAGACCTCGTTATGAGCAGGGTTACTTGACCTTGGCGTTTGCAGGAGTTGAAGAGGTTGTTTGCAATGTGACAGTGTTTGCTGGCATGAATCAGACCAGGAGCTGTCCTGCCCTTCTGTGGTTGTACACCATGGCCATAAATCACATTGATCTGGGGGTTATGAGTCCTAAGGGGTGGTTTGTACCAAATGTGTGCACTGGTGTGCAGACATCAGCATACAGATGTGAACTTCTTGTTGGTCTTCTGCTGAAATGCACTTTTGGAAGCAGAGGAAATCTGCCTCTCTTTTTACTAATAGGATTTAAGATGATTCAAGATGTTTCAATTCTGCTTCTATCTCAAAAGCATGAGAGCACAGTGTCTGTAAAGTGCTCTGAAAATGGTTATTTCTTTCTGTTTTGTTTTCTTCTACAAAAAGATTTACTTTTCTGCTGGTGATTCTAAATGTAATTGAATTCAACCTTGATATATGGGATGCCTCTTCAAGAAGGCATAGGTCAAATAAGATTTTGTTTAGCTTGAATGAAAACCTTGCTGCATGTTATGGGATGTTTAAAGAGATCTGACTCTTCAGGGATGTATGTTGCTGATGCAGAGCTGTAGATGCATGAACTCATGTCAGCACCAGGTCCTGATGTTGGTGGTGTGTGCCCTTCAGCCACCAGTTCTGCAGGACAGCAGCGTGAGATTGAAAGGATCTTCTGGGTCTTTGAGTGCCCGGTGGCCAGGTGTCAATCACATTGCAAATCCCAGTTGGCATAGGTGAGGTCTTTTCCCACCTCTGCTCTTCCAAAACCTTGCTGCTTTCCCATGCCTAAGAACCCCTTTAGTTTTCAGTCCTCATTGCTTTATGGGAAGTTTTTATTTCTCTGAAGTTCAGGTGGAAGTTTTCCTGCCTTGTGTCCCTGTGTCTCTCCAGTGTTCTGGTGTGTTTCCAGTAGGAAGTTATATCCTGTCAGCCTAGATTTTGCAAAGACAATCTAAACCACTTCTCCATTTCCGTTCTCAGAATGCATTCTCTTTACTCTTGTGACTTTTCTCTGCAATTGTTCGTGTCTTCACTTCTCAAAATGTAGTTCACTGGAACTATGCATTCTCATTTCAGATGAGATTATAGTGATGGATAACGCAAACAGTATTTCCTATCTTGCCTGGCAGTGTAGGATACAGCATCCTTCTCATTTGTGTGGTGCATTCTGCAGGCCTCCTGAGACATCTGATATAAATTTATGTCTTCCAGGTTGCTTTTCTCTCACTTGTCAACTACAGATCTCGCTTGGAGTTGTGTGATGCTTCAATTAGTAATATCAATTTTCATCCTATTTCTGTTGCTTTAGCTTATGACTGTTACTGCTCCCCAAGTGCATGCTTATGCATTTAGTAATGTTGGATTTCATCCTGTTTCTATTACTCCACTCCTCAAAATCACATGGTGCTCCCTTATGATATCCCAGTGCTCCCACAATGTTAATGCCTCCAAACTATAGCAGAATCCTAAGGGATGTTTTTGATTCTGACAACTTTATGTGGAATTTTGTCAGTCTTTTATGTTGCCATCCAAATTGTTGCTCCTATTAGTCATGTCTCAGTGCCTTTTTCAGGGCACACAGAACTGAATCAGGGCCTTTTTCATGAGTGTTTATTTGCTCTCCCAGTCTTCTCCCCTTTGTGTTGGTGATTGTCATGTATCCATTGACTTTCAAAGTTGAATGGGAATATCCATGGACTGAATTGTTCCCCTGTATGTTTGAGTAAATAAGTGACAACATCACTGCATTAGTTCTCATCTCCAGTGGTAATCCAACCATAATCTGCAAAGCAAATGAGATAACTACAGCAGTAATGGAATTTACCAAGGCTTCTCTACACTGTAATAAAATTACTTTGTTCAAATCAGCAGGCCCTACATGGTCTCTGGATTCTTGGGAATAAATGGGCTTGTGCTAAATCACAGCTGTTTAAAAATTCAGCAATCCAAAAGATAATTTTCATTTATTTTTCAGTTGCCAAGTGGACACTGGTATAAACTCCAGATCCTTTTCTTTCAGAGCATGCAGTGTGGCATGTGCTTTATATACCTAATACACAATACAAAGTGTATTTTCATAAGCAAAAGAACCAGTATTATTGAATGCCCTTAACCTGTATTTAGTTTCACTTGTTTAGCACTTGGTATTTTCTCTTTCTGGGTTGAATTGCATTGTCTATGGCCAGTGTTCAGTTTTTTAGTCCCACACTGAATTAAACAGTGTTGGTACTGACACATCAAGAAAAGAACTGCTTTGTGATTATTATTGGTATGATAGACTGTTTGACAGTGCTGCTGCAGTCTGGGCAAGTCTGAAGTAATCTGAGTCCTTCAAACAGGTGAAAATGAATAAGCTTCAGACAGCTGGTGGCGTGTTTTAGGGACTGGGTTTGTTTTGTTATGGCTCTGGTCTGTGTTCAGCACTTTGGCACATCCAGCCTGCTTTGTGGTTTTTCTCACTTGTGTGGAGCAGCAAGGATCATGTACTGGCAGATTGTCTTCGGCCCCTTCTTCACTGAGAAAGGGGAGAGAAAACAGAGGAAGAATCATGCCTTGCCCTCCATTCAGGCTGTGTGCTGATGGTCTGTTCTTTCTCCTCCATTGTGCCTAAAAAGTCAGGTAAAATTAAGATCAAGCACAAAACCAGCATATGATGGCTACACACTTCTATCCCCATGGCTTATATGCTCACCTCAAGTAATCAAAGTGTAAAACTTGGTGTGGAAGTCAAAGGAAAAAAGAGTCAGATATTTCAGATGGATGCTCCAGGCAGTCCTGTTGTACATTAAATATTTGGTTCAATAATGAGAGTGTGGTGTTGGGTTATTTTGAACGAGGGAAAAGAAGCCCTTGTTTGAAAGTGGCTGAGAGGCAATCCCAGCCTTTGTCCCTCCGTTTCCAAAGCAGCACAGATGGAATTTGTGGTCCTCAGCCTAGACAGTGCTTCAAGTTCATAGCCAGTCATAAAACTGAGAAGTGCTGACCTTCTCCTGAGTTTTTTTTCCATTTTCAACTTAAGCAAGATTTGCTTTTCTTCTATTTTTTTTTTCCCATCTGAATATCTCATTCCTGGAAGGAAATGAGTCTTCTGTGGTCCTTATGATATTTTTCTAATAGGTTTGTTTTGCCTTTTTTTCATGCCTTAAGATTTGGTGGAAAGAGAAGATGAAGTCTATCAGGATGTTGGTAGTTTTCTGTAACTCAAAGCCAGGATCTGCAGAAAAGCACATAGTGAAGGAAAGAGGTAGATACATGTTTCAAAAACTTCAAATAAAAAGTCACAGAATAATGTAAAATTCAGATAATGTTGAAATCTTTTTTTTTCTCTTTAGTTAAAAAAGAAACACTTTAGTCTTCCAAGGCAGACTTACGGTAACATCTTAACCACAGCATGCCAAAGCTGTTAGGTTATTTTAAAGTTTCGGCCAGAATCTGGACGTTTGTGCAAAGTACTCTCTCTTCCAATACAAAACAAAATAGTTGCTTGAATATTCCTTGCAGTGCTGTCATTTTTAAGGCTTTATTTATTTTTTTTTAAGAGTGGTTAATTTAGTTTTTATTGGGGTTTTTCATGAGATTTTTTATCCTTAGTATGCTGTCCACAGCCTTTTTTGTGAAAGCCTTTTTCCATTGTTTTGTGTGAGATAAAGTCACTCAGTGTAGTTCCTTCTCTGGCACTTAACTATCAGTAATGGTTCTAATGGATTCAGGAATTATGAGGGCATTGCTAGGGACTACTGGACACTTAAAATTCCATCTTTCTAAAGAATTATAAATAACATCATTTTTAGTGTAATGAAATAAAACCATGAATCCACAAATGCTGTTCTGTGTCTCGCAGAAAATATGGGGCAAAAGAGTAGAGAAAAAAAAAACCAGAAAATGAAGCTTAGAAATTAAAGCTAACTGGAAGCTGATTGGGAAAACTAAAAAGTTCTTTTTTTCATGAGATACACATGCTGTCCATGCCAGCACATTGCCCTGTGGGAAGCTGTTTGCTGGTATAAAGGACACTTGGAAATTAAATATAATCTCTGACGGCACAGCATTCTGTTTGTGATGCTCAGTTGCAGCTTAGTTGTGCCAGTTGTTGATATGAGTTCAGGCAAGCACTGCACTGTTTATTATTTGAGAGGGATGTATATTTGGTGTTGAGAAATCAACCCTCTGCCAGGGTTACACATAAAGAATGTGAATAACTGATGTATGTTTATTTTGTTGATGCCCCCTAAAGATCAGTTTTGTGGCTGCTTTCCTCCAGGCTCTTTACAGCTTTTTTTAGACTTAGTGATGGTATTTGGTGGTGCTAAGGAGCAATATTATATTGTGTGAAGAGCTGGACAAACTGACAGAAAGTGCAGTGCACGTCTGTACTTACCTGTCCATATTGGAGTGTGTTCAATGGGAAATGTGCTAAAGCAAAAATAAATGTCATCTACAAATGCACCCTCCCATGTAAAGATACCCAGACTTGAATCTTTGGAAATATCAGCTGAAGAATAAAGAAAATAATTTCTCTCCATGGAATGCTGCCAGTAAGAGCACCTACACTGCAGAGAAGTAGACAACCTTTTTGTCATATTTCTTCTCTAGGCACTTTGGGAAGGGGTTGACAATCCACTGGGTCATGTATTGATTAATTCCAGGCAGATTGGTTTTTATTCATAGAGTGTCTTATGGCATAACCCAACTAAGACGTTATACAGACCAAATGTAATCTATCTTGGGCAAATGGGAAAAAAAAATAAGATGAAAATTAGAACAACAGCCTCCCTTTGTCAACAGAGTGACATGAGAAATAATGTTTCTTAGCTAGGTTTAATTTTGGAGGTTGTTTATGTTGTTTTGATTTTATTTGGGATGGACCAAGTTCCTAAAAAAGGAAAGCATTGTTAAAAGCTACAGAGAAAAAAAGATTATGCGAAGTGGAAGCTGTCCAGCTGTATCTTTGCTGTCCTTTGCAATACTCTATGCCACTAAGAAAATGATTGGAAAAGCTTTTGAAGTCAAGGGAATATGCTTTAAATGTGTCCTTCTCAAATGGAAAACTCCATTTGAAAGGGCTCTTTTGATTAAGGTTATCCAAACTAAAATGCTTAGAAGTTACGTCCTTAAAACAGCATTTGTTAGATGAGACAATAATGCTCCTCCTTTGTAAAGCTCTTGAGACCCCCTGACAAAATTCTAGTTATCAGTAGGGGCTGCAAATAATGTTGTGCACCCCAGATTTGAAATCACTGCAGAACAAGTTTCAGTATGTTATACAAGAACATGGAAGGGTTTTCTTTTATACTTGGTATATTTTATCTTATTGTATAGTTCAATGAGGACCAAAAAATACCTGTAAAGTGCTGTTTGGAAACTGATTGTCAGATAAGAGTCAACTGTTTTTATACAAAACAACATCCTTAGAGATGACTCCAGTTCATTCAGCAGCATTTTTATTTGTTTTTCAGAAATATCATTTAAGAAAGTGGTGTGCTGTCATCCTCTGTAGTGTCCAAAGATTGACTTACATTGGGGATTATAAATCTAAAAAATGAAGTGGCTGTTGTTTCAGAAATGGTAGCTGCTTTGCAATTAATTTCATTAATGCTTTTAAGTGCCTTTTAAATGATTCACTGCCTGTTATGACTGAATTCCTTAAAAATCCTTGTGAAAGAGTTTACAGATCACTTAAAATAGGTCAATGGTGTCAGAAGACGTTTTTTCCAGTGTTTTATACGAACTTGGTATCTCAGTACTGGAGTTGGGAAATAGCCTTAACTCAGGGCTCAGCCAACAAGCAAGTAAACAGTGCTAATCTGAATGTTCCTATTTGTGAAACACTCAGATGGAAAATAGTACACATGTATGTTTTGAAACAATTCCTGTGTTTATAGCAGTGACTCCTGTTACACAACTGGAACGAGCAGTGTTAACAAAGCACCCACGTTTTTTTCAGTCTTTAAACGTAACAATGCACGTTTAGTCCATTATAGAAAAAAGTAAAACCAGCTGTTAAATATGAGCACAGAATGAGTGATTAATTTAGGCTGTGCCTTGTTTTTAAGGCTCATTGTAAAATATTATTCACAGAGAAAACTGAACAATGTGTGCCTTGACTGATCATATGAAGTGACCCCCTGGCTCCATAACGTGCTGGTGGAGCAGCACTCATGGAAATGTTACTGAGCATCTTGGTGTATAATGGAATTTTAGTATCTGCCAAAATTGCTGCTAGGGGTACTGTGTATACATGTGAGATATGTAGGATTGAGCACAGCTGAGAAGATTCATGTGATCTGAACCCAGAAGTAATGACTGAATCTGAGAAAAGAAAATGAAGTTATTTTGTAAGATTTAGAGCATCTAGAAAAGTACAGAGCCAGGACAGCAGCATCTCTGTGTAACCCAATTTCCTATTTAACAGTATTTGTTATCATTTACTCCAGGAATGACTATACCAGAAGAAGATGCTGATGTGGGACAAGGTAGTAAATACTGCCTCGTAGCAATAGGAAGGCTTCAGGTAATGCCAGTTTTTCCATATACAAACTATTTCTGAAAGCATGATCATTGTTCTGGTGTGATTGTAAAAGATTTGCACACTGTTTTTGCTACTAGGCTGTAACTTTTAACATGCCTCCAGTTTATAAAGTGCCTTGATGTCCAGGCAGTCAGTGACTTGTCTAGAATTGACTTTGTCTGCAGAGCAAAATGGAACTGTGATTTTGGTGCATATGTGTATTTAACCCAATAAAAACAGAGGAGATGCTCCTGAAGATGAGTGTGCACAGTCCTGCCATTCCTTAGGGTGTGTAGGGCTGGGGTGTTGGAGGTGGTGAGAAATGTGGCAGTACAGGTGCTGCAGGTGGTGGGGTTAAAGTGACCCCCAAAGCCAGTGACACTCCCTGCCATTTTTCCAGTCATTCACTCTCTGACTAATCAGCTACTTGAAAACCTGTGATTGCAGGAGTTATTCTGAAAATGGTAAAGATAAAGCAGTCAAGAGGCACTTCAGAAATCATAGCTTTATTCTCAGTGTGGTTTGTGTTATGCATTCAGATGAGATGTGAGCTGAAGGAGCTAGGAGGATTAAATTTTCCTTCCTTTTTGTGCAGACATTGAAATTGTTGTAGTGCATTTCCTCCTTTGTGCATTGCTGAGCAGAGTTCAGAGCTCTGAGCTAAAGCAGTCGTGGTGCATCTCCTTTGCCACAGCAGGGAGGAGAGTTTTTATCTTCCCAGTCTGGGAATTCTGCCATGGGTGAACGTGTTTGAGCCTCTTGCATGATCCCCTGCACTCGCTGCCATCTGCTAGGAGGGCATCACTGCTCCTGACAAGGTGCAATGGCCCTTTCACAGGTGCCAAACCCATCTTACCCCAGGTGAGCAGCCTGCAAGTGTCAGCACGTCTGCAGAGTGGCTCTCCATGCCCATGGCAGAGCTACACAAGTACTGCAGGATGGGGTGTAGGTTAATCATGCTTTCACAATCAAGAGTAATATATTCCACTAATGGAAAGATGTTATGGGGGTTCATGTGTTAGAGCTTCCAAAGAAAAATGATTTCCAAGTAATGTCAAAAAGTCTCTTACATTAGAGGAACCATTGTGGTACATGAGGGAGGGCAGGAGGAAGCTCTGTGGTGGAGTAAATCAGAAAGGAGTCAGGATACACAAATTAAAAACTTTGGTTCTGTAATACAAGTTGAAATCTTGCATGCAATTAACTGGCTAATCAACTCCAAGTTAACAAAAAAAAAAAAGAGATTTTGCTTTGTAAGAAGTTGTAAGAAAATCAGTGGTCTCCTTTGTACCACCAGTGGGAAAGAATGGATATGAAGTGGCCTAATAGCACAGATTTCAGGCAGAGAGGCTGAAAACACATAGTTCTCTGGTGAGATTTCAGAAATATTCAGAGAACTGTGCTTTTCATTATGAGCAGCTGCTTGTTGGTCTGATATCTCCTACATCAGCCTCTGGACGACTTGGTTCAGGTTCTGTAGGTGTTTCAGGTGAGGTTCATGTCACCTGGAACATGAGTGTTCAGTCTGAACAGTCCTGTTGGTTAGATCTACAGATGATGGATCGGTTTCCTATCCAAAAATGAGTGGACTGGATTGTCCTCTGCACATTATTCATTCTTGGTTGATAAAGATAGGAACCATGATGTGCTGCAAAGTGACATGAATTCAGCTGGATTTACATCCTCACTATACCCCCCCTTCTTGGGAACTCCTGCTGTGTTTGTTTCTCTGAAGCCTCAATAGATGCCGTGGGGTGCGATATTTGCCCTGCAAACAGCACTGAAGGCTGTTCTGTCATTTATCTGTGCTGTTTTATTTTGTTAGCAGTCTGTTAGACTGTTCTCTAGCTGTGGGGTCAGCTCTGGCCCTGGCTGACTGTGGTGTGCCTTGCTTGCCCTAGGTGACCAGCTCTCCCGTGTGCATGGACATGAACGGCATGTCAGTGCCCACGGAGTTCCTGTCCCGGCACAACTCGGATGGAGTCATCACCTTCGTGGACCCGAGGTGCATCAGCGTCATTGGCTACCAGCCCCAGGTCTGTGGCCACTGGGAATGTGGAGAATGGGTGGAGCTAATGCAGAAAATCCCATTTGCAAACATGAAGTGTTTGTAGCTGATAGTTCTCACATCGTGCGCTCTAAATGCCGTTTGTTTTTCTTTGCTGGCCACGCCTCTGTGTGAGGTATCTTTTTATACCTCTAGATCTGATTAAAATTCTAGCAGCAAAGTGCTCTGAACCTTGCACAGCTTTCCAGTGAAGACGTTTCTGTGATAGAAAGTTAACAGTGCTTGGAGAGAGTTTTAGTCCCGTAGACCTTTGATTCTGCCAATCTCTTGAACAGTAAGCAAATGTAATTTAGAGCATCTATTTTCCTTTAGGCTTACATCTGCTCCTCTGAACAGGAGGCTAGTACAGAACTGAGCAGAATAGTAAATGAGCCACAGCTCACCCTCACTAAACTCCCAACAGTTGCAGTTTAGAGGCAAAAGTAGTTTTGTTTGCTTATTCATATTTTTTTGTTGTTGTTTTAAATTGCTTTATGGTGTTTTAACAAAAATTAGTGCCATAAAATGAGCTGTAGTAGCAGATGTAAGTCTTTTCAAGACACCATTTCACCGGTATTACAAAATCCCTTAAACTTTTTTGTAAAAATTTGGGGCCTGATGCCTACAAAACTTGTTTGGTGACATCATTCCAGATTAACTGAGTAGTCCTGTTAAGTGTGAGATCCTGTGTTTGCAAGAATTACTTGCAGGTCTGCACGTGGATTTGTGTTGTGGTTTGGGTTTTTTTACATACCTTTATGTTTTGTTCTAGGATCTTCTGGGGAAAGATATTTTAGAATTCTGCCATCCTGAAGATCAAAGCCATTTGCGAGAGAGTTTCCAACAGGTCTGTGTCCTGCTCCTTTTTTTCCACACTTTATTATTTTTTTATTATATATACCACAGAAGTAGTTTTGGTTTTATAGTTCAAGGTAGGTTTTAGAGTTCAAGGTATTTTTTTTGTTATGCAGGAGAAGGAGTGGCAAGATACAAAAACATTTGTTAGTTATCAATCAGTTAAGCTGCATAATAAATGATAGCTTAAATGACAGCATGGGCTGACAGTATTTTCAGAAATAAATCTTCTAGTTACATATTTGCTTTTTTGCTGCTTTGGAGATGCCTATATTGATCCTACAATATTAAGTGGTAACCAAAATGATTTACCTTCCAAGATGGGCTGTTGATTTGGAAGTAGTTACATCCCTCTGGATTGTTTGTAACTGAGTTCTCTGCTAGCATAGGTGATTTGCTTTTTCATGCACTTTAATGGTGTTACACCACTTTACATCAACACGTAATTTGACCCTTTTTGTCTATTAGAAATTGAAATGTACAGGGAAGTAACAAAAGAAATACAACATACAGGAACATTTGCTGGTTTGGATTCATTTTTACCGTGGGCTACATTTACATCAGCTGAATCAGTGATATTTATTCCATTGCAGAGCTTGCTATTTCAGCTTGGTCTGGGACATGCATTAGCAGGGCTTTCCCCGAGCTGCCTCCTCACTACTGGGCTTTCAGTGCCTTTCCTGCTGCACCAGAACACCCAGCACAGGATGTTTTACCAGTGATTCCAGCAGCCAAAAACTCAACCAAGTTGTGTTGATCCATCTTGCATTGGACGCTGAGGTGTATTTTCAGCTGTGAAATGTGGATATGAAATGACTTCTAAATAATTCATATGGCCAGCTGTTTGTTCAGGCATGGCATGCACAGACAGAGCCTCTTGGGGAAAAACAACTGAATGCTGTGTCCTTAGAACAGATTGGGAAACTGAGGGTATGGTCCCTGCAGGAGCCTTGGAGATGGTGTAAGATGTTATCCCTCCTGAGCTGTTTCTCACCATCCCCCCCTCCAACAGGGACTACCAGCCCCATGTGCCTCCAGTTCCCTTGTACAGACTGAGTGCAAACAGCAGCCTTTCTAAATTCAAGCTGTTGATTCACAGGCTGTGACAGTTCAGTGCTTTAAACAGGTCCCCACACCCAGAACATCTCCTCTGCCCCACCTTGCCTGGGGATGTGATGCTGCAGCTGAATCCTCCTGACTGGGTCTGGCACCAGTTCCTGCTTCCCCTCTTCCCTCCTGCCTGCCCTCCTCCCCACCTTCCTGCTGCCCTGGTGCTGGCACAGATGCACTTGCTGGGAAGGCTGAGGCACCAATTCCTTTTGCATGGAACTCCCAATTTGGGCTGCTTCAGCTCCCTGGGCTGCTGCCTGATGGCGTCAGCGGCGCAGGAGCAGCGAGAGCACATATGCTGTTTTTCAGTGGTGCCCAAATGATTGATTCCACTCATCTGTCCAAGAGACAGTGACAGAGAGCTGCTGGATAAATGGCCTGTCAAACATCCTCTGCAGTGAATCCATCCAGTGATTGCCTGGGTCTCAGCAGGGCTGGCTAATGTACATTGCAGTGAATGCCTTGGTCCTCCCTGTGTTCACTGGGAGGGAGATCAGGCTGTGGGAGGCTGCCAGGGTGTCCCAGAACTCAGCTGCTGGGACTCCACTGTCACCACTCACTGCATGTGCATAAGTGATTTGCTGGGTCAGGGACCTACGTGATTTGCTTAAGGTCATACAGAGAGACAGCAGGAAAAAATGCAATTAGAAGTGAAAGTTCTTGCTCACTCAATCTGTGTCCAATCTATGAAAATATTGTGTTGTTTCCTTAGCAGGCAATGCCTTCTTGGGTGTATTTTTGTTCAGTCCAGTAGCAGTGTGATTGGGGCTGTTATTCCCATCACACAATAAAATACTGAAGTAAACAGTTCAGCTTTGCACCAGGTGGTTTTTATTTCCAAAGAATATAAGAAAGTAAAGTTTAATCATTAGCTTTGAAATTTTTTGTGCTGGTTTGTTTGTGTGCTCTGACTTAAGACAGTTCAGGATTTTCCCACCAGCAATCTCTCTGCTTTATATATTATTACAGAATTACTGTTTGCTTAATCAGGGTTTCAGGGTAATGGATCACTGCCGTTTGTTTTATTATTGTTAGTTCGGATTTAGAAATCTCTTAATTAAAAAGGTAACTGTAATTTCAAATAAACTATTTTTTCTTTTTTTTCCCTAAAACCTGAAAGCTTGGCACTTCTGATTTGCTGACAGTATCAGAACCAGGCTGGTGCATAACAGAAGAGGGAGGGAGGGTTTTGCAATTTTTGGTCGATTGCCAGTATCTATCTCAGAGCCTTATTTCCTTGGGAAGATAAATTCATTCATCAGGGTGGGAAAAATCAGGCCAGAATAAGACAGCCTCAAGGCTAAGACCAACAAATACAGGTTAATATCAAAGGGTCCAGTATACAGCTGTTGGATACCCAGTAGGATACTGTTCAGATTGCACACTCTACACCAGCTCTGTGGTCTCTGCCCTGGGTGTGGTGGTAGAAAATTGCTGATTGCTCAGTGAGCTCAGAAAAACCCTGTAAAAGCATTAAAACCTCCTCTACAAAACCAACCAAAAGTCATTTTCTTCAGTATGATTTTGAACTTTCCTGGGCTTTGCTAAAGCTTGTTGTGTCTTCTCTTTGCATTCTTTCCATCTAGTCTTATATCCAGTTGATTAATTTGAAGCGCAAACCTCTGAAAAAAACAGGATTGGAACATTTTTCTTAATCTAATTGCTTGTCAGTAAAGACAGAGGGTAAATAGTGGGACTTCTGCTTTTAGAGAATACAGGCTGCAGATAGCTAATAAAAAGTAAATTCCAGATGTTAATGATTAAGAATCCACAAGATGTAGCATATATTTGTAGTAGACCTTCCCTTTCCTTCCTTGAGGCAACCCTGAGATAGTCTGGTGGAAAAGCTGTAAAATGTAAACAGATAGGCCAGGTAAGTGCCAGCTGAATGACTTAAAACCACAGAAGTTTTCTTCTGGTTTAACTCCAGATTGTTGGGTGCCATGTGAAATGCAGTTGCAGGGTCAGTGTGAGAAGTTTGCTTTGAATGTGCTTTTGTTGGCTGCTTCATAATCCTCACTTGGTGCCCAATTGTTGACTTGAATAGAACTTGAGCTACCAAACCCAGACATCTGAATTCTTAGTTATAAACAAACAGCCTGTGCCAGCAAGGAATTTATACAATTAAAATGAACAGTGGCTTATCAGTGTTCTCTCCATTCAAATACTGGCTCACTCTTTTTCCCTCTGAAAGCCAGAAGCAAGTGTTTCTTGTTAGTAGTTTGCCATCCTAGAAAATCTTTTAATATGTTTGGTGTGGGGAGGAACCCTGGTGTTTTCTAAAAAAAAAAACACCAAAAAATAAATGCCATTGTGTTTAATTGTTGTCCTAAATTTTGATGCTGATTTATCACATATATTAATTGTATAGCTGGTTATCAAGCAGAAAACTAGTCAACCTCACAGTGGCTTCTCTTGTAGGCTTTTGTTTAGCTGCAGTGATTGGTTTATGGTTTACATATAAACATATAAAAGATCCTCAGCTTGGTTTCGGTAAATGTCTTGATAAGTGTTTCACATTAAAACATTCTTAAAGCTTCTGTGTTGGGATTACAGCAGAAGCTGATGATTCTCCCGAGTCTGTATTCTTTTTATAAGCAGACTGGAAATTGCCATTTTATATGACAGAGCATGAGGATTTCATTCTGGAGGAGATAGCTGTGAACATGGATGGGATTTTGCACATTCTCTCCAAATCAAAAATTCTTTTGCTGTGCCCGTAGCTTTCTGGAATTCAAGTTGAAAATGCACCAGTTGCTGCTGTTGACTATTGATTTGCACAGCAGGTAGCAATCTCCTGTTATTAACCTTTCAAATGGCTTTGCAGGTGGTGAAGCTGAAAGGTCAAGTCCTGTCTGTGATGTATCGTTTTCGCACCAAAAACCGGGAGTGGATGCTGATCAGAACCAGCAGCTTCACATTTCAGAATCCTTATTCTGATGAGATCGAGTACATCATCTGCACCAACACCAATGTAAAGTATGTGCCTTTCTGGGTGCTCACCCCTGTGCTTTTGAAGGAATTGTAACCATTCTTTTCTCTCTAAAGCACATCCCAGTTTTTTCACAGCTACTTTTTGTTTCTGTCTGTCAGTGCAGGCTGTAACAGGTTCTGCTGCATCAGGAGATCTCCCAGTGTAGCTGTTGCTCTGTGTCATTATCCTGTGATGCTTCCAGGGCCTGGCTGCACTGGGGGGAAATGTCACTTATCTGTTATGTCATTAGATAAGGCCATTGATCTCAGTCCAGGCTGCCTTGAACTAATGCAGAGCTTCCAGCAGCACAGCAGCTGTCCTGATTCTGGAGGAAGGTTAGCCTGACTCCCGAGCCAAAAGAAAATTCTGTGTCCATGTTCATTGTGATCATACCATTCTGTAGTTCTGGGCTCTTCTGCTTGAGCTATGTCTACTCTTATGACCTAATGAAGCTGGCAGGATTATTTCCTAGTAGATTTGATTGGGAAGAGTTCCTGATAGTTTAGATCTGATAGAATATCCCCAAGTATGGAGGTGATCCAACTCCTTATCTCAAGAGGGAAATTAAATCATCCTGTCTTGGAATTAGTATTTTAAAAAACCTTTCATTTAAGCCTTATAGGAGGAGGTCACACTCACACTCAGAGTGGTGGAGGTTGATCTCTGTGGACTCAGCAGAGATGCTTTTGGAGGCTGCTGAGTTCTCAGCCAGTAACTGCAGAACCTAATCTGGCCTTGATTACCTTATATTATGAGGGTTTTTAATAAATGTTTCTTTTTTCCAATATAAGCTTAATCTATTCTTCAAACTGCTTCTGGTCTGACCAGAGATTTTTTTTGCCAAGTCTTTAGCTCAGAGGAAATTACTGGGTTTGAGATCTCAGCCTTTTAGACCATATTTTGGAAATGCTGAACGAGCAGTCTGCTGCTGAGAGCTCCACTGCAAACCCAAACCCCTGAGGCTTTGGGATTGGAGTTTGGACATGGGTATTCCATGTCTTGCTTCTTTGGACATGGCACATACCTGAACTGGAAGGGCTGTGCATTCACTTACATGAAACCCAGCATCACAATTGTTTTCCTCTTTTT
>VZTB01006369.1:39444-89316 GCA_013397245.1 Thryothorus ludovicianus | reverse complement strand
TTTTTTTTTTTTTTTTCTATATACTCAGAAAGTTGGGCTTAAACTGAATAGTTAAGCTCATTGAAAACAGGCAAATATGTCTTGAAATCAGACAGCTTGTCTGCACTGTGCATCAAAATAGCTATTTCTACATTTCTGCTGTCCCATAATACTTTTCCAAATAATTTGTATATGCAAAAACAGGCCTGCAAAGTAAAAAAAAAAAATCTTTTGAGGTTTGTCCCAGGCTGGCTTAATTGTGCTTTGTTCCCAAGAGGCCACAGATGAGAAAGTGGGGCTGGAGGCTTATGTTGTGTTGACTCTGGGAATGCTTTTTTGTGAGCCTGCACTGCACAGTTCAGCTTGGCACCAGAGCACTCACTGTGATGAATTGGACTGTGCCAGCTCCTGGCTCTGCTTCCATCTCTCTTGCTAGGTTTGAATAACAACCCAGAAATGCTGACCTAATATGGAAGTTGCCTGCTGCTACTTTGACAGAGGATGTTCCCTCTTTCCTGTCATGTTGAAAATGTTCTGAAACGGGCAAGATACAGCCCATTCTACTCCTGCTTTTGAATAGTAGAAAGAATGCATTATTCAGACTGGTTTTGTTTTTCCCCTTATTCTCTCCCAGTTCTCAGATTTCCAAAGAGAACTTACTGTAAAGTACTGCAGTTCCTGCCTGTTTCTGGCTTTTTTTTCTTTCCCTCCACATTTGGGGTCATGTTTTGACTTCTGATTTCCTTGCTGCCCTGGAGTTGTACGTCATGGTGTGTAACTGGTGATTTCCAGCTCCTCATTAAGCTGCTGCTGGGGCTGGTGGTTTGGCAGCAGCCCTGGTGTGTTTGGCCATCCTTACGTGTTCCTGGAAGGGGCTCCAGGTCCAGCAAGGTGCTTCCCATGGAGACCAGGCAGGGGTGCCTTGCTCTGCTCAGCTGAAGGCACAGAGGCAGATTTGATCTGCCCATCACTGTGGGGACCTGGGCAGCCCCATAAAAAACTTAAAGGCTTAAAAATTCAGCTTGAAATTGTAAAGACAGTGTAGCCAAAAAATCTGGGTTTAAATGAGTTTTGAACTGAGGATGGTTTAAAGCCACAGTGCATACATCTGTGTGCATCTGTTGATGGAATAGCTCATTGGTCAGTGAACAGCATTTTCCCAAAAGACTGTAGAGGGCAGTGATGATTCCAGTTGTGGAGGGATTCATTGATTTTTCCTGTGTATTTGTTGGATTGGTTTGGTTGTTCTGTTTCTTTTTTCTTTCTTTTTTTTTATTTTTTTTTCCCCTTCTTTTAAATAAAGATACTTCTTTGTAGCTTCAAACAGTTGAATGTCCAAACTTGCTTTTGGTACAGAAGGATAAGGAAACATTAGGTTCAAATGTTCACTTTATTCTTTGGAAAAAAAAAAAAAAAAAAAAAAGAAAAGAAAACTTCTCTCGGTTTCTCTTGGGTGTAGTCATCCAAGAGAAACTTCCTGCAGAAATGAAGCATTTAACATTTCACATTTGTGCTGTGTTGGGCTGAAGAGTCCCCTGTTTGACCACATCTTCCTGTGTAGTTGGGACTGTTTGATTTCCAAAGAGAAAAAATAATTGTTATCAGTGTTTATTTATAATGCAGATAGAGCAGTGTTTGAATAAAATAATGTTGTGGTGACAGGTTATATAAAGGTCTTATATGTATATATATTTATATGTATATACATCAAAATAAAGAAGAGATGTATTTTTCTGACCTGTGTGGAATATCTGATGTTTCATTTTTGGAAGCCACAAATCCTGTTCTGCACTTTGTGAATTTGTGAGTCCTGTGGTTGTCCTGAGTCTCGAGAGTTTTTGTGTTGGAGTGAGCTGGCACAGGTCACTGCTGGGTGATTCAGCCTGTGGGAGAGATGCTTTCTGCTCTGGATGCTCATGGGCCAAAATACTAAAGAGATCAACTGTCCTGATAAAATTCCACTTGGTGGTAGCGGTGGTAAAGACTTTCTCCTGCTCTGTGGCATCTGTGGTCTGTCTGACACTGGTGTTACCAGACCCTTTCGAGGGTGAGTTGGAGCTCTAGGCTAAAAGAGGGAGATTCTGAGAATTTCTGAAACAGGATTTCACAACCGCAGCCCCAAGGCTTTTACTACTTTGCTTTTGTCCAAACCAGACACAGGAAACACGTGTGCCTGTATTACATAAAAATATCTTGATAGGGATGAAGTACTGTTGTTTCTCTCCCACGAAAGAGCCTGTTAATTTTAAAGTTCAAATCATTTTTTGTTTACTCTGATGCCTGGAAAGGGAACCAGTGACTTCAGTTTTCATAGAGAGAGTTTAACTTCCTCTCAGATGTCAGAGGAACTTCTACACTATCTTCCTTTTTACTCCATGTGTATTCACTAAAGTAAATTTGTAGTAACTATCAAAGCCTTCATGTTTGCTGAACCATTCCTTGTCCAAGCCAAGGGCTTTCCCAGTTTCATACTGAACCTGTGGGTCAGAACAGGCAGAATCCACTGTTGACCCAGACAATGTCTCACTTGCTGTGTTGGGTATCCTGTAGAGCCCAGAAATTGTTCATTTACTCTTTGAACCCCTGAAACTAAAAGTGAAACCAGGGACAATTTTTGGGTTCTAAGTTAGAAGGTGACTTTGAGTCCTGCCTAAACTGATGATAATGCCTTGTTCTGTTTCATTTTTACTGTCCTGCAGTTGGGTGACTGAAGGCACCTGCCTGTGCTGGCTCTCAGAAGGGCTGGTGAGATGGCAGGGTGTGAAGCAGCCACAGCAGCAGCACTGAGCTCTCCATGTGTTGCTGCACAGTTTCTTTCAGGTTTCAAGCACCATTTAAGCTCTTTATGCAGTAGCAGCCAACAACAACAGAAGATGCTTCCCTGGCTTTGCATTTCCATCTTAATTAAGCGCAGCGTAGCTTGCGGAGAGTTCAGTAAAGATACACACAACTATTTGGTTTATCTAGGAAATGGATTTTGGGAGGTTTTTCCCAAAGTTCAGTGCTGTTAACACAATGTGGTGTTTATATTGTACTGCAGCTTAATGAGTATTAGAGATGAAAGATAGAGAGGGGCGAAGGAGCACTAAGTTAGAGAAGTGCCTACAAAACAAAAAACGAGTGAATGTGCTGTTTGGTTTGGCTCATTTGTATCTATATGGCTGAATCAAGAAAACATTCTTTATAAGGAACAGAGGAGAGCCTAATGTGCTGTTTATTGACACGCTCACCAAGCCGGTGGTAATAAAAACAAATGAAACAGTGTAATTAGCTTTCACGTTAACAACGGGATTTAATGGGTGTTTATTGTCCACGGGGTGGTATTTAGAAACTTCCCCATAGATTCCCCACGATTAAATTGCCTCCCGTAGTTCTCTTGGAAAAGTTTGCGTTTTTTGCTTGTGAGCAAAGAATGTCTTTGCATTCCGGAGGTAATTTTTAGGAATTTTCTGTTAGCTAAAATAATAGGGAGAATCCATGGCTCTCTGATGGCTTGGAGCACTGCCTTGTTTTGCATATTACTGCTAGGACAAAAGTTATTCCCTGTGTTATGTGTTCTCACACAGTAAGACTTACAGAAGGCTTTTGGCCACTTACTCTGAGATGCTGTTTGTTGCAGGACACAGATTTTTGCCATGGAGCATAGAAACTGAGCAAAGTGTCTTCTGGTAAAGCTTCAAGGGATAGCAAAATCTGTTGCTTCAGTAGCTTGGTTGAGTGATTCCTTGCGTTTCCACCAGTTTGTGTCTAATTTGTCATTTGACTTTGTCTACAGGTTTGTCTCTCAGTCCCTTGGCATTTGAATCTATTTCAAAATTTAAAAGATTTGGAAGAAAATCTAAAATTTATGCCTGTGGCTAAAAATACATTGTAATTTTCCAGAGTTTCAAATCCATGATTTTGCTATTTTGCAAAATCTTGTCTATTCCTGCCTGTCCAAGTATCATCTCTCTGGGGAAAAACACACATGGTGTGTAATTCCTGGTTTTTGGGTAATTTTTCCTTCAGAAAGAAGCCAGAAACATACACAAACTGTAAGCACTGTCAAAGGTCATTTACAAATATCAAATCCAAATACTTTGTCGGTCATCTCCAGTCCTATCCTCATCTCTGAGCTCTGGCATAATTGTGGAGGTTTATATTTTCTTTGCTAACTGAGCCAAAAGCCCCACAAAAATGAATGTTCTACTCGTGCATCTCTGGGCCAGAAGTTTCCTTGCTTGTTGTGACCAAGCAACAGAAAGTGGCTGTTAATCAGAGACAGAACATCTGGATAACTTTCCAGCTGCTGAGGTGTTCTGAAATTAAGTATTTTCCTGGAGAGCAAGCTTACTGTTTCCTTCAGCAGAATCAGAAGGGGATCTGGTGTGTTCATCACTAACACGAGGAAGACAATGAAAAAAAAAAAGTGAATTTTTAAATCCTTTATAAAGAGATTGTGTTCCATCCTCCATTATTTACCCACCCACACTTCTGTGCTATCACAGCAAAATTCTTCCTGTGCCTTGTTGCATTTGCTGTGGTGCAGGTTTTCTCAGTGAGAGAGCTGTAAAAACAGGCAGATCTCACAGGAAAGGATTTAGCAAACCATCTGAGACACGTTTCACTGGGAGTGTAAAATAGGAGACCATGAGTGTTCCTCTTTGTATCTTAATTGGTTTTTGTAAGAAAGTCGTTTTGTCTCCCTTGCAGACAACTTCAGCAGCAGCAAGCAGAACTCGAAGTACATCAAAGAGATGGGCTGTCATCCTATGACTTATCTCAGGTGAAATTTCTCAGATTTTTCTTTTTGTGCCTCTGATCATTTAGGATGTAAAACAACAGCAGATTTCAGCAAAACTGAAAGTACCTTGTGGCTGTCCCTGAATTTCTTTTTGTCAAATACAGTAGAGGGAATTTCCTTCCTCTGTCTATCTCAACAGGTGCCTGTTCCAAGTATACCAGCTAATGTTCACGAGGGTGGAAAGTCTGTGGAAAAGCCTGATGCTATCTTCTCCCAAGAGAGAGATCCTAGATTTGCTGAGATGTTTGCTGGAATAACTGCTTGTAAGTGAATGTCCCTGATGTTTAATTTATAATACTGTGTTAAGCTTGGTTACATGATGTAGAGCACAGCTTCAAGAGAATGAAGAGAAACTGCTGCGTGACAGAGAATTTTCTAAACAGCATCAGTCTTTGGGACATTTTCTAACATTTGTCATTAGCTGGAGTTTCCCCTAAAGATGATAGGAGTAAATTCAAGGAGTGAGGGATGGCTTTTGTGTCACCAGAGTGCCTGGTTTTGATTCTCTTTTCATTTCACAGGGATACCTTAGACAGTGCTCCTGGATATTAAATATACTGAGCAGAACATTCCATTTCTAAGTGTATATTTCCTTTCTTAAACAGCATATGTAAATTAATTTCTCTAAATAGGGACATATTTCTCTAAAAAAGGAAAAGAAAATTACCATAAAGTCTTAAGATAGGATGCAATTTTTTATCAAATCACCAGCTGTTGTATGGATACTTTCAGAGTCATATGCTGCCAACAATGTTCTTGTTCTGTGGTCAGTTGAGGCATCTCCAGTCATGTTACCTGGTTGTGAGGAGTCCTTACTCTTTATCCCACAATGTTTAAACTCGTTAGCAAGTTCTTCTAAGAGTGATAGGAGTCTCAGAAACTTTATGTTATTTTATATTCCTTGGAAATTACTGTGAGGACAGAGTCCTTACTGATGCCTTCACCAAAGGATTTCCCAACCCTGTTCCAAGGGGTAACAGCCAGCTTGTCAGACAGATGGAGCTGTCCCAAAGTAGCCCCAGCCTGTGCTGCCTGTTGCCCTAAGACAGAAACCACGAAGACTGGCAGCTGCAGGGGTCATCTGAAATCTATCTGTAGGAAACCAGATTCGTTAAAGCCATGGCTTGTGGAAGAGCTCATTGATTGTTTATTGTTCTTAGCTGTCCTCACTGAAAAAGAGGA
Organism: Thryothorus ludovicianus; assembly: GCA_013397245.1. NCBI lineage: Eukaryota > Metazoa > Chordata > Aves > Passeriformes > Certhiidae > Thryothorus > Thryothorus ludovicianus. Next base: position 83,372 of record VZTB01006369.1, on the reverse strand, counting down.
ATTTTTGCATTTGTTTTAAATAAATCAATATGCAGGTGTCATGCAGTGCAGGGAGGAAGCAACCCACAGGGTTTGACTCCAGAGATGTTGGAAGGTGACCTCGCTGTTGGTTTCTTATGTCTGGACTGGCTTTTTCAATTGGAGGAGACATTGTAACTGCAATATATACTTGATATTCTGTCCTCCTGTTGCTTGGACTTCTCTGCTGTTGCTGTTCATCCTTTGTCTGTTTACTCAAGCAGTGGAGTCAACAGCTGAGGCCATAAGAGGGGTCCATTAGAAGGTAGCAAGACTCCAACCCTAAACATCAGAATATGTTTTTCCAAGCAAGAACATCTTGCTTTTTGGCTGTCTTACTGGCTCTTTTTCAGGCAGCTTTCTGCTGTTTGTGGGGAGGGGTTATGGGTTAGGGGTGCTGCAAGCTGTGAGGTAGCTGGGAGGTCACGTTCTTGGAAATGCCATTTCTCTTTTCATTCTTAGCAATTTACAGGCTGTGCTTTTTTTGGGACATTCTCCCTCTCTGAGTTTCTCATGGGAGCTGTGATCAAGGTCTCCTCTGAATGATAAAGGATGGTTCCCAGTTAGGGATAAGATACCCTGTCCAAAACCAATATTGACAAGCCTGTGTGCTGCCTGCCAGACATTTGTGTTATGCTGATACCTGATCTCATTCTGTAGGAACATGGGCTGACCCAGGGAGATTGCTGCTGTAATTACATGTAGTGACCACACAATTAAAACCACAAAAGTTGGGAGAGGAAGCCTGGCTTTACCAATTCATGCCAGTGATTTGAAGCATGGGATGATGCAGTTCTTAGAGATTCAGTCAAGAGGCAGAAGCGTTGTAAATACTGGTCCTGCTGGAGGAAGGGACATCATTGACCAGTGCAGAGGTAGAGTTTAGAGAGAAACATGTAAAATTCACCAGAAAAACCCCATGGTGTACCAAAGGTGAGAGCAGAGGGTTGTGTGAAAAATCCTGAGCAGGAATACAGCTGGGAGAGATGTGGGCCAGATTCAGAGGTTAGAGAGCATTCAGGGTAACTCAGGAAGGAGAATTAGCTGCTTGCCATGAGTTTAGCTGTTCCCTTTGTCTTGGCCTCATCCTGTGGCACAGACCCTGGTAGCTGCCATGGCAACTCTGCTGCACTTGAGGAATTCCAGTTCATTTGGGGCACTCTCAATTTTTCTGGTGAGTTGTTCTCAATTATCTAAAGCACCCGCAGGATTCTGGCTCAATCTCTTTCAGCCCTGAGAGTTTGGTGTCTCTGCAAAGGGTGGCCTCAGAAAATGGGGCATCTCATGCAAGAATGACATTACTGCAGAAAAAGACAAATTCATCTGTCCTTCTCAGAGATATGCCAACCCATTCTCCATTCTTCCTGCTATATACACAATCTTCTCTACACCTTGTCCCCATTTCTCCCTGTTTTTTTTTTTAAATATGAAAGTGTAATTTTGCAGCCCAGCTTTGGTTTCTGTGCTGGGCAGTAGGTAGCCAGAGAGGAATTTCTACAAATTTCTGCATTACAAAGGACAAGCAATACCAGCTCCCATCAGTGGCATCCACACTCCCTCTCCAAGGCTCCTGTGAGGGAATTTGAGGTAACTTTTTTCTTTTGAGAGGCAAACTTAGGTTCTTGTTGGGAACATAATGTAAGAACAGCTTAGGTAACAGAGAAGAGCTGGTGTGTGTTGGAGGCCTTTGGTGAGTCACACTCAGGAGGTCTCTAAAAGCTAGAGAAAGCTAAAAAAATGTTAAACACCTAAAAAATACTTCTGTTACTTGTGAGTTGAGTGGGCTTTTTGTCCGAGAGAGCATCTTGTGAAATGAGTGGGAATCTGAAAAGAGCAGAGGGGAAAATGAGGGGGCAGACTTGATTTCTAGGTCAGGTACATGGCAACAAATGGTTGCCAAACCATCAGTGAGTTGCAGGGTGTTTTGCACTTGTAGGGGAGATGGAGAAAGTGAATAAAGAGTGGTGTAGCAGACCTGCAAATTATTTTAAGGGAAATAGTAGTGAGATTTCCCTGGGCTTTAGAATAATCCAATACCAGAAAATTAAATTAAGGGACCAAATGGTGCTGTTCACCCAATCTCATTTCATTCAATTAGAGATTGATCTCCAGTTGCCACATTAAGGGTAGACTGTAAAAGTTAATGGCATCTCTTTGTGCAAGATATTCACTATGCTCATTTGTCTTCCACCTCTCTGGGGTACTTCCATCCTATTTCATGGCTTCCCCAAGCCACATGAGGACAGCAAATTCCACTGCAGACCTGTTTTGCCTTGCCACAGCTCAGCTGTGCAGGTCTTGTGACACTCAGAGGCCAAGTGCCTCCAGCCAGCCGTGATGCAGGTGGTGCTGCAGGCAATGCCACCAGGCTGCCGGGGAGGTGGGTGCCCCTTGGGCTGTCCCAGGAAGCAGCAGATTGTCAGCTGGGTTAGGACAGAGCTCTTGGACACCCTTCCTTGGGTTCTCTAACCCAGCAGGGTGGGGGCCCTCAGCTGCCACCTCAGTGCAGACGGTCTGTGCTGACAGCAGTGGGGCTGGAGGGCTTCTCCTGCTGCCAGAAATGTCCCCTCAATGAGCCACATCACACCTCTGCAGACCAGGCTTGTCTCATGTGCCATCCCTCCATCCCCTGGGCAGACCCTCCTCACACCTTTCTCCCAGAAAAGCTTTGTTTCCCCTCTCCAGTCTGTGTCTGGGGGCACCCCTCACTCCCCACCTCTTGCCAGCTGTGCTCTCTCCAGTCAGGAGCAGCTTCCAGCAGGTCTGGGCTGTGTGGCCAGCACAGTGTTCCATGCAAACAATGGCATTAGGGAGGCACAGTCTGTGAGTATGGAGGAGACACAAACCAGCTGTGCCTCTGGTTTCACACTGAATTGTCATTTTGTGTCATTCCTCATGTGTTCCACACAGCTTCTTCGTGAAGCTTGAAGAAGGGAAGAAAACATACATTGCAATTGTCTTTAAATAATTTTTCCTTCATTATCTCATCCACTAAATTAATTCTTCTTCTGTGATTTGTTTTTCTCTTGTAGCAGATAAAAAAATGATGGCCTCTGCATCCACAGCAGGAAACCAGCAGCTTTACTCACAGGGAAGCCCATTTCAGCCAGGACACTCGGGAAAGACTTTCAGGTATTTAGTGCAGATTCTGAATGTATCAGTTTCTGTCAGAGGGGAGGGATTGTCCCCCTTCAGTAAGGTGGAAACAAAACCAAGCCGAGGTGCAAGAGCTTTCTTTACATGAATGAATTTCACTTTTTGTACAGTGCTGGTGATGTGTCAGCACTTAAGCTGGGCTTACAAGCTGAGGTGGTTTGGGTATCTCTCTTAAAAATATTGGCTGGTAAGCAGATACTTTTTGCTGTGATATTTAATTGGAAAAAAAACTTAAGAAACAGCAACAAATTCTGAAGGGAAATAACTCTGAGACGTGGCAGGACAGAGTCAGAGATCTGAGGAACATTCAGCCAAGCTAGGAAGGTGCAAAGATTTGTTTTGCACTTACAGCTGTCACTATTCCTGCAGGCTGCCTTGAAGGGCATTGATGTGGGTATCAGAGGGAGCAGAGGGATGCTGCATCCATGGTCCCAGGTGAGGACTGGGACAGGGGCATGAATACTCTTCTAAGGCAGCTTCACACATGAGTTGGTGGTCTGGCTTGTTCCAGGGCGTTTTTGAGTCATTTTAAGTGCGTGTCATTGCCGAGCAGCTGGCAATGCAGGTTCCAGTTGCTTTTGGAGAGTGATAACAGCAGTTGTGTTTACCTTAGTGCCTTGTGATATCCCCGTTGTCTCCCTGGAGTTTCATTCTCCTGTTCAAACCAGCCGAGGCTGTGAAAGTGTAGGAACATCCAACCAGAACTTGTCAGTTCCTCAAACTGGAAAACATTGGCAAACACTGATTTTGTTTTAATCTATGTGCTCTCAAAGTGGTAATTGTTAATAATCTCAGTGAAGAGAAAAAGGATCCATGTGAGTGTGTTTTGTCAAATTAAAACCAAGTATAACTTGGGGAGATATGACAGTAAATTAAAATGTCTTTTAATTGGATATTGTGTATTACTGGGTGACTGACTTGCCATGTGGGGGTTTGGCTTGTGTTCTGTTCATTTCCTTTGCTAATTCCTGATGTTAACTATAGCTTTTTTCCTACTACTATTCTATTACATCAAGTAATGGCTTGCATTTCTGCCAGCACTTCCACTCTCACTGAACTGTCCTCTGAATACTCTCCAGCCTGGCCCATTCAGTCCCTGAGCCTGGGCAGCCTCTGGGCACTGTTCTGCAGAATCCTGCTTTCAAAGCACAGCTTCAGATACAGTCCAAGCTCCTTAGATGATGGAACTTGCCAGTCCAGCTGAGAAGGTCTTGGCAGTAGGGCCAGCCCTCCCCAGCAGCTGCTGTGTGCTCCAGCCAGATTCAGATGGACTTTCTGGTCTGCATTTCCCTCTTTGGAGACTCTGTAATAGTATGAAATAAAAACAAAGCAGATTTTTTAAAAAATTAGAAAACTCTACAGAGAATTTCTAAACATACACTTTGTTTTTACGCAGTAATAAATCCAGAATAACAACTCCCATATTCAAATGCCTGCCACGTTTTGCTTACTCTCTGGGAGGGATTCTGTCAGCCTTTTCCAAGGATTCAGATTCCTGCTTTCTCTCTGCTCAGCCTTGTTTACTTCTTTTTCCGATCTGCTCTCTTCTTTCTCTGTTAAATTGTGAAAATAAACAATAGGGAGAAAAGAACAAGCTGTTTCAGTAGATCCACAAAAGTGGTTTTGTGTGCTCTCTTCATTTCTATTCATTTATATGTGGCATGTAAAAAATATGGTTTTATATATAAAAGTACAGTCACAATGTGTGGTTGTGTAGATTCCATTGCTCAAGACTTCCATGAGAATAAAATAGTGAAGTGGAGCATTTCCTTCATACCATTTTTCTTTTAATTAGGAATTTCTGGGCATTCCTCTGTAGTGAATTCAGTAAGTAAGAAACAGCTAACATATAAAAAAGTTCCTTAAAAATATTTATTATTGTTATTATTATTGTTATTATTATTATTACTATTATTATTATTAGTGTTCCAAAGTTACTTCATGAGTTAACTCCAAAGTTACTACATGAGTTTATCTTCCTGTCTTGATTATTCTTTTGCCTGGGTCTATAACTGCTTGTTCTTCTTTATCATCATTTGGTGAAAAAAAGAAATTAAAAGTCCTTATTTTTAATATGTAGCACATAATTCTTCATTGCCCAGGCAGGAAACAAATAAGGAAGTGCTTATAAGTATCATCTTTTGTGGCCATCTTCCTTTAGAATGACATTTAAGCAAATGCTTAAATACTGTTGACTTTAAGCACAAATTTGTGATGAAGTACCTGCTTGAATACTCTCTGCAAGATGGATTTTTAATGCATTAAATGTTAAACTGGTATGGGGCTAAGTGTGTATGCACCATGTGTGAGACCGTTTTTATCCTTAGAAGCCCTTTCCAAGAGATTACTGAAGTCTAATTCAAAATAATTTTGCCTGCTGTGTCTATTAGGACTGACATTTCAGAATGCCTGTATGTTCCGTAGCTTTGTGATGGTTTCCAGTCATTTTTCTTACCAAGACAGGTTGAGGAATTAGTTCTTTATCTGGGTTACAATTTGTGCATTGAGAGCACGCCCTACAAACGAGGCTCTGTGTGTGCTCTGACCCCTCAGCTCCTCCGTGGTGCACGTGCCTGGTGTCAATGACATCCAGTCTTCCTCCTCGACGGGCCAGAACCTGACACAGATCTCGCGGCAGCTCAACCAGGGCCAGGTGGCCTGGACAGGAAATCGCCCCCCGTTTCCAGGACAGGTATTGCTTTCAAAGTGCTTTGTCTTCATGGTAGATTTGCACTCTCTGTGCTTTTTACAAAAGTGTTAGTAGACCTGTTTATGATTTCATAGTAATGAATCTGTGGTTGGGGTGGGGTTGTGACATTGGGAGCAGCTGCCCCGTGTGTAACTCACTTGGTTTGGGATTGTGGTCATTGAGGTGGCAGTGGCTGCACTGACCCAAACCCCACAGGAAAATCTTGTTCTGCATTTGCTTTATGTGTGCACTGGATGAAGGGAAAAGAACAGGTCTTCTGCTTTAGTATTAAACCTGTGAATTAAATCTTTCTTGGACCCAGCAGTGTTGCCCACCATTACCAGGGTGGGCAGAAGGGGCACGTACAAATCCAGGCATGGATGGAGAGCAGAGGCTGCTCACCTCCATCAAATGCACTGTGCTTGTCAGTGTTAGCCCAGAAATCACCTCTTGTTCCGTGTAACAGTTAAAAATGGTTTAAAACTCTATTAAAAGACAAATTATATGAAATAAACAAGTTCAGTCTTAATAATGCTGCACTAAATCCCTCCTGAGTTCCCATTGTTTGGCAGACTGGAATGGCATGTTGGGGTGGTCACTAAATAAATTTTAATTGAGTGAATTGTTTCCACATTAATCACTGATTATTCCCAGCCCTCAGAGTTTTGTGGTTATCTGTCATACCTGGTTATTGAAATCCAGTCTCAACATTAACTCATTTCTTCAAATGATATGGAAGGTGCTGAAAATGACTAAAACAAATCACTCATCCCTCTTACTGAACAAACTCTGTCCAAGTCAACTGAGTTTGTGTGTGAGTGTAAGGAAATTTGAATTAATTCTTCCATTTTAAATAAAGGAAAATGGAGCTAAGCCTTGCAAAAAAGATGTGCCGAGCTCCCATTGCCATTGTGGAAACCTTCAGAAATGTACAATTTCTTAGCTTGGAACTGAACTGAAGACTTAATAGCATCTTCCACATGTTATATGCCTGTTGGGATCTGTTTTCCTCCCCCAGCTCCCTTGCATTTGCCCAAAAATCTCAGAATCATTGAATTTGGAAAAGACCTTTATGTTCATCAAGTCCAACCATTAACCCACTGCTGCCAATTTCACCACTAACCCACGTCCCCAGGTGCCACATCTCCACATCTTTTAAACACCTCCAGGGATGGTGACTCAGCCTCTTCCTTGGGCAGCCTCTTCCTGCTCTGGACAACCCTTTTGGTGAAGGAATTTTTCCTGCTGAGAAATGATGGGAAGTGGCTCAGTGAACACTTCTGCCAGCTACCTCAGTGCCCTTGGGTGGATCCTGCCCAGCCCATGGACCTGTGTGTGTCTGAGTGGTGTAGCAGGTCATTGACCTTTTTCCCTTGGATTGTGGGGCTTCATTCTGTCCCTCTCTTCCAGGGAAGAACAGCTTCCTTTGCATGCATTGCTTGCCAGTAACAGTGCACATCATTGCAGGCACCCAGAGATGTAACCACCTTCGATTTCTGTTTGTGGGGTTGGTTAGGCAGTGAGTTTTTCTTGGGACTGCTGGACTTGCTCATAATGTGGGAAATGGTTTATAATCAGATTCTGAACCATACATTAGCACATGACTTTGGATGGAACACTTCACTCCCTTTAGTCTCAGTGTACCAGTTGTACATGTCTCAGAGAAGCCTCTGCAGTGTTTAATCATTTGTGTAACATTCTGGGAGATCCTGTGACAGAGCTATTATGTAGGTGAAATGACAGCAAGCTGGATTTTAGTACCTTTGAATTAACTCAGCTGCCAAATTAAAGCAATGTTAGACTGTTTCTTCCCTTCTGCCAGGACTTGGTGATTCACCCTTCCAAGCCTTTTACAAGGCAAAGTAACTGCTGCCTGTATTTCATAGGCAGGGAGAGAAAGCAGCTCATTAGCTTTGAAACTTCTTGGGCCATTTAGTCCCAAGCATGGGAGTCCCTGATCATCTGAGACCTGCATGTGTCCTACAAGATTTTAGTGTGACACTGCAAAATCAATGCACCTGGCAAGTAAAGATGAATTCTTCATATCTGTTGAGTTTGGTATTAATCCTCATAATAGTGGTGAAAGAAATCCTGGTTTTCCAAATAGCTCTGTTACAGAGTACACGTGAGCAAATCAGCAGGAGAGCTGAAGGTGTTGGTTTACAGTCTGTTGTATTCCTTCTGCAGCAGTAAGCTGGCTTGGCCAGAAATGAAATACAGCTGAGACAGGAGAAAGGTGCCTGTTGGCATCCACACAGTTTATTTAGTCTTTCCTTTATGGTGTAAAAAGGGATTCTGCTGCGCTGTTCCCAAACAATAAAACTTTTTCCTTCTTTCGTGCTTTATTCCTCAGCAAATTCCATCTCAGTCTGGCAAGGCTCAGTCATCTCCCTTTGGCATTGGAACAAGCCACACCTACCCAGCTGATCCATCATCTTACAGCCCCCTGTCCAGCCCAGCCACCTCTTCTCCAAGTGGGAATGCCTACTCCAGCTTAGCAAACCGAAGTGCAGGCTTTGGTGAGTTTTAAATGGTGCAACACAGAAATGCACATAGAAATTAAACTCTTCAGCATTAACTTCATTAAAAATTATCCAATATTTAACCAGTAAAAATCATTTGTTATTGTTCTTTTGGTGGGTCAGTTGGGAAGCCCAGGTGGTGAAAGGGTTTTGCTTTCTGCTGTTGAATAGGAGGACAGAACTGACCTGTTCTCTCTGTGCTGCATCTCCTCCATATCCAACACACTCCAGAATACTGTTGTTTTATGGTATGAGGGAACTTTTTAATTTTTTCCCAGTAAATGGTGTCTTGAAAGATTCAAAATGCACTTATGACACTAGTAACCAACCTTCTAAATTGTGGTCAACTGGTTCAATTTCTTTTTACTTCTCAGAACACTTCAAAGGCAGAAATTTGATTTTTGTTTTTTCATTTTTTATCGTCTTCATGATGGTGTCCTCCTGCACTGAGACTGCGTGTTGGAGTTTTGTCTGAAAACAGGATTTATTTTGTACCCCCAGTGCCACTAACCTAATCAGAGTAGGTGTCATGATTGAAATGGTTTTCTTTTCCTATTACATGCTAATTTGATGGCTTTCAGACCGTGACCCAGTAGGTAACCCCTTGGTTAGTTTTCTGCACTCCACCAAAAGAGTAATATTCAAGAGTAAAAAATATAATGGATTCCAGGAGAAATGTCACTGGTTGGTAAAAATGTGCAGTCCCAAAAGGCACAGGTAGCAGTGTGCTGATGTGTGCTGTTTGCTGCTGGCCCTGGGGAGCAGCTCTGGCACAGACCTGGTACACACAGACCCGTGCCTAGAAAGAGATCGGGACGGAGCTCTTCCCCACAGCTTATTCCTCCCTCCATTTCCATTTCCACCAGGCATTGTACATTTGTTTATGAGACAGCCTTGTATTCCAGGCTTAAGCTACTTGGCAAGAACCCTTTCACTTAATGAGAAACATCTCCTGACCTACATCAGTTTGGGTGCTATTAATAACCCAGCCTTGACGGAGACGAGCGGCTTCGAGCGCCGGCTGGCAGGAGCTGTTCTGCTGAAAAGAAGCATCATTTGCTTCACTCAGTTAATTTCAGTCTGTTGTTCTGAGGGGAAAAAAAAAAACCAAAACAAACTTGCAGCTTGCTTTCAGAGGGTAACTTAGATGAATTTTATTTTGGCTCTTAAAACGTCTGCAGGGTTTTGAGTCAGCTGAATTACTGGTTGTGGTAATGTCAGTAAGGGAAGAAGTGTAATAATCTACTTTGGATGTGATAGAAGTGCATCACTACAGCCCATTTACTTTCCTGTAAAACCTTCTCTTTATCTGTTTTGCATGGCTTAGCTGGTAGCCAAAGGGATTGGATTAAATATGTATGTCTGTATTTTCTGAAGTCATGACTGTGAGTAGTGGCTGATTTGACATGATTGAGTCTGGCTATCAAAGGCTTGGTGTAGCACAGGTGTGGAAGTTTGGCACAGGAAATTTGGCACCCTTGGCCGAGGATGCTGGTGATCAGGAAGAACCAGACATGCACAGCTTGATCCTCTGCTGTGAGAGGGAAATAGGCAAAAATAGCTGGAGCAGTTATAGAGAAAAACATTAACAAGAAAAAAGAAGAAGAAATGTTTGGGGAACAGCATAAGCCTAGTAGCAAGCTTTCTAAAATGCTAATTCTTAGAAGGAGATACTGTAACTAGTGACTGAAAAATTATCCAAAAAATAATTCAGTGGCAGTCTGTAGAAATGCAGGATAAAATGAGTCCAGCTTAAGTGTAATCTATTACTGTATTCATGAAAAATGTGTCTGTAATAGGTAACCAAATTAACGTGTGGCAATATGCTTTTTTTTTCTGGTAGACCATTCAGAAGAAATTAATTTCCTTGAAATCATCATTTTAAGTGTATTTACAATAAAGACTGTTGTATTCATGTTACTCTGTCAAATGTAAATGGCCTGAGACTTTTAGGAAAGCGTCACCATATTGGGAGGATAATAATTGGCTATGAGCTGCATATTAAATAAATCACTTTGCAGATGTATCACTGGAGGACAAGACAGTCCAGCAATGCCTGTATTTAATCATCAAGGCTGTTGTCTGTTGATCATAGTGTTTCTACATCTGCTTAAAATATCCTGGATCTGCTTACATGCTTCTTAGATGAGTAGCAAAGTGTGCACCCACTGCTCCACAAGAATTCAGTGTTTTGAAGAGAAACAGCATTCAGATGGCAAAGTTTAATTTTTAAGTAAAATGAAAAATACTCCTTATTATTGATTAAAGAACAATGGGGGGATGTTTGAAAATTATCTTCCAGTGCCTGGCTCAGAGTGTCACTGTGTATTTTGCTCTGGGCAGTTCATGGCTGTGCAGCCATGGCCCTGGGCTTTGCTCTGGGGCTGAAACTCCCTCCAGCTTTCTCCTCCCAGGGCTGGTGTCGCTCAGGGCCTTTCTCCAAGGCTCCTTTGCAAATCCAGGCACTGATGGATGCCGCTCCAAAGGAGGCTGATGTTTTGGAGGAGCTTCTCTCTGACCTCTGCCTTTTCTTCCCCCATCCAGCTGAAGGTGGCCAGAGCAGTGGGCAGTTCCAGGGGAGACCTTCCGAGGTGTGGTCGCAGTGGCAGAGCCAACACCACAACCAGCAGAGCAGCGACCAGCACTCGCACCCACAGCCCAACCAGACCGAGGTGTTCCAGGTGAGGAGTGTTCTGTGAGCTCAGAGTCCCTCTGGTGACCCCTCAGTTCTGAGTTAGAGCTGTGGCCCTTGAGGATCGGGGTGCAGCAGGGCCTGGGGCACTTCCCTGCTGCACAGCTCTTAGCTGCCCTTAGCTACTGAGGTGCTTTGGGTTTCTGCCACACACCAGCATCTTTGCTGATGTGGAACACTGATTTCCCTTCTCTCTGCACCCTAGACTTTGGAATACTTCATGGGTTCTCTGCAAAAGATGAAATCCCTAAGTGGAGTGTCTTTCTTATCCTGGTGCTGGCCTCTGATATCTCAAGTTCAATTAGACATCAATGTCATTCTCTTTGGCAGTTCAAACAGGAAAGGAGTCTGATACTGCATAGAAGACAGTGGACAATATTTTTTTAAGGTTAAGCCCAGTCAGATATCAGATAGGTGGTAAACAATCATCTTCAGCCACCTAATTAACTATAATTCTGAGTCTGGACTACAGATAGCAAAGACCTATTGCAAAGTAGGTCTTCATAAGTTGGCTAATAACATATCTGTCCTTGTATAATTGGTTTTTAAATTAGATGAAGAAGACAGTTTACAATAAAACAATGCAGATAAATGCAGGAAAGACAATTCAAGCCCCAAGCAAGGTTTAGAAGTGGGGCACCTCCTTGTCTTTTGGAAAGTAAATTACCTGCAGGACTGGGCTGCTCTGTGGCTGCTTGCAGGAATGCTGCAGAAGAGCTGTGAGCATGGGAATATTGCTGTGTGGGTGAACCATTGCTTTCACAGGAGATCAAACAACAGCACTTCATCTGGAATAACTGCCTGTCTGTGTGCTCTGAGCCCACAGCCCAGGCAAGGTTGGTCTGTTGCATCTCTTTGTGTTAGCAAAGGGTAATCGCTGTCCAAGAGAAAATTCAGAGTAATTCCTGTGGAGCTGATGGTTTGGTGGCCAGCAGAGACATGGGGCTCCAAGCACTGTCTTGCTTGTTTCTTAAAAAACTTCTCATGAAGTCAGTGGAAAGGAGGACCATGGGTTAAAAGGAGAGGTGGGCTCATCTGGAGAGCTCTTGGAGGTGAGCGTGCATTTGGAGGGAATTAGGATAATAGCTGGATGGGATAAGAAACTTGGATGAGTTTAAAGGCCTCCAAGAAGTTTCTTGGATTGTGCCCAAGTCAGCCCTGGGCTAGCTGGGCTTAAGGAGAGAGGCAGACTACAGAGGAGACCTTGCTGGATTTGTGCCTGAGGAGACTTTGCCACAGAGGCCTCAGGAGCAGAAATGCCTCCAGAGATGGAAATGTAGACAGGAGGGGGCAGCTACAGCTCCCTTCTGGCTGGGAGAGAATGTGGGAAAACATCAAATAAGTCCAAGTTTTGGTCAGAAAATGGAGGCTGACCCTGGCAGCTCAGACACTGCCAGTTGTGCTCACAGTCTCTCTCACCACCTTGACAAGGATGCTGTGAAGACTCCGGATGGTTTTTAGTCAGTCTTTATTTTGGAGGAACTTCCCAGTACGCAGCAGCTCTCAGTTCTTTCACAGAGCTGATCCCTTGAGCTTTCTTATTTGTTTTCTTGGTTTTGTTTTATTACGAGGATAATGAGCCATCCCTGGCAAGACTTGGCTTTGTGGTAAGAGCTTATTATTGTAAGGACTGACAGGAAAAGCAAGCATAAACTCTGGTTTTCCCAGCAAGGGATATCTTTTCCCTGTGGCTTCAGTCTCCAGCTGAGAGGAAAGGTTGAGAGTTTTGTGAAGCCTCCTGCAGAGACCTCACTTGGCTCAAGACACGTGACAGCAATTACCACGAAATCCCATTTCTCCTGAGAAATTCCTGCTATTTCCTCTGCCTCTGTGCATTGATGAAGGCTGCTTGGGCACCTTCTTAGCTGGGGTGGATGTCCAGCCTTGAGTGTCCCACAGAGCAGTGTTCACCTAGAGAGTGCTGGCGAGGAAGGGAGACCTTGCCCAAGCCCATCCTGACCCAGCTGGAGCTCCAGTGTGTGAGATGTTGCACACTCCCCATACATTGAAAACAGAGTTTGCTTCTCCCCATATGTAGTTCCCATTCCAAGGGGAGATGTTTCACTCTGGAAGGAGTAGGAGGCAGCTCAAATGTGTTTCATTTCAGAGGAGCAATCTCTCTCTCTTCTTCCCTGTCTAAGTCCCACTTCTTGTTCAGAAAACCTTAGCCCAGCCCTCTGCACAGGTCTGGTTTTTACCTTTTAAAAGGTAAAAACCTTTTAAAACCTTTATCTAAACTTGGCCTTTTCTGGTTTTACACTGAAGAAATGAACAGAAGGCAGTTTGTGTCTGGATAATGTGTTGGCAAATGAGACTTCACTTTGATTTTTCCTTCCCGTACAGGACATGCTGCCAATGCCAGGGGATCCAACACAGGGCACTGGCAATTACAACATTGAAGATTTTGCTGACCTGGGCATGTTTCCACCTTTTTCTGAGTAGCTTGCGAAGCAGAAATGGAAGTTCTTCTTCTCCAAGGCCATTTCAGTGTAATTTTGGCGCTGCTTTTTCTGTGTTGCATTTCTGTAGAAGCTACTAAACCAGAAGACACATTTCTCATGTTTCAGATAGTGGTGTAGGGCTTGCTCTCTCCTTTTTTGGGGTGCATCAGTGCCAACAGAGGAGCTCCAGCACTTGTTAGTGTTCATTTACAGCTCCATTGTTTTTTTTTATTTTATTGTCATCTACCTCAGAGATAAAAATGTTGCTTGTTTTTAAAAAAAAAATCTCTGAGTCTCAAATATTTGAATGAGAATGATACATAATATTTCCTTTGAATGGTAATTTTTCAATAGATAAAGTAACAAAGACTAACAGAGAAGAGGTAAGGTCATGTCTCGTTACAGTGCCTACCGCTCAATTTTGATGCCTTGCTTTAAGCTTAAGTTTCTGAAAGCAGACACAATATTCTGTTTTCTTTGATTCATGTAGGTTTTAGGTCACTTTAAATGTTGAGATTAAGCAACATAATGTAGGCCTCTCTCACCAGAAGATTCAGCTCTGCCTTTTCTAACTTAAACTTGAATGTGTGTACATTTTGGTACTTTATGTATATCTTGTGCTGTATGAAGTGATTTCCTGTACTGGTTTCTTTTGCCTTTACAAAGGGTCCATTCTGGAGTGTACTGAAAAGGTTGATGATGTATGTGAAGGATTTGAATATCATGGGAGTCTCCATCACTTCACATGTTCTTACTTTTAATTCAGGTGGTTCTCTATTCAGAACAAACATTTACTTACATAAGCTATTAGTCTGGTTTTGCACTGAATTGAGGCCTATAACCTTGTACATTTCTCACTGGCTGCTTTAATTATTACTGTTCTTGCTTTCCCAAAAATATTGCCTCTTAAAAAATTACTGTAAAGACATCAAGATTGCATTTTCTATGTTAGCTGCATCTCCTTTCTGTGAAGTACTTTTTTATACTGTGAAACCTCACATTTTAACAGTGCAAGGTGGTGGCCTGTTACGAGGAAATCATTCGAGCTCGTTTGCTGCAAGTAGTGAGATGGTTTTGTAGTGTATGATTTTTTTAGAGTGATTTGGTAATAGATACTGATTGGACTATCGTCCACTGCATACACAGTGATAACTTGAATTTTTTGCTTGGATTCCCAAGCAAATGCTTCTGTTAAACCCTGTTAACCCTGTTCCGTTAAATATGGGATTTTCAGCTTCCCAAGTTTGTTGAGGACTCGACTGCTCTGAATGCCGTATGCTTTTCCACAGAGGTAAGTTAATCACCTTCCTCTTGGGCGAGTCACCTGCCATATGTCTTCATCAGAGATGTGGCAGGAATCTTTTTGTTCAGTATTTCATACGTATGATGAGTTACAGAGGTTGGATTTCAAGGATTTTATCCTGATCATTTCTTCTGGAACGGGAGGAGAAAGAATCACTCACAAAGCCCCAAGTTCCTGCGTGCAGGTTGCTCATAGTTTTTGAGGTTGGATGTTGGTGGGCAGCCTCTGCAGAGGAGGAAGGGGCAGCTTCCCTCAGCTTTTGGACATTCAGGGGCCATCAAGGACCTTGAAAGAGCAGCCCCAGAGCATCGCCCCTGTCCAGAAGGTCTCAATGTGTGCGACGATTCTTAAACTTCACAGGATTAAACTGTGCCCTCTCACAGCCCCTCTGGAATTCTGGGGTGTCTCTGAGTGGGGACACGGTGCACATCACCACAGTCCATGTTTTTGGGATAACATCCTGGGGAGCAGGCAGGCCCTGCCCCACAGCCTGTTCAGGTGAGCGTGGCCCAGGGGCACGGCTGGCACAGATGGGGCTGTGCCCATCTGGCACTGCTGTCCCAGCCTTCTCCCACACCAGCATGTCGTGTTCAGTAGCCAGGAAGAGTCCTTCTTACTATTTCTCTCACTAAATCTGGGACCAATCTCTTACCCTATGTGCAAGTGGGGCTAGGGAGTCTTTTTTTGGGGACAGTTTTGTATATCTCTAGATGAGGTACTGGAGAGGCCTCAGATCTGGTCTGCACTTGCCTCACCAAATCACACTGAGAACAAACGAAAACCTTCTATCTCTTCTCCCCCAGAGACCAGGAAAATACCATCTTAGGTGAGCAAGCCATGTGCTTTTGCACTGTTCTTTTAAATACACGGATGATTATTCTCTTGGAGCCATCTCCCTTTCCCCTCAGGCTGCTCAGATGAATGACTGCTCATGGAATTGGAGAGGCAATTGGAGAGTAAAGGTCACTGGTGTCTCTAAGAGGTGCCTGGATGCTGCACCAGTGAGTGAGGTGCTCAGTGTCTGTACAGGGTTTTGAAGGGGGCTGCTTATGAGGGAGGGAGCAGTAGGTGAGCAGTTTGTGTCTCTGCACAGGAGATGACATGATAAATGTCAATTCTTCTGAAACTTTTATAATTTTTTCTGTAAAACGGATAATGAGTTCAGTGAACAAGTGCTGTTCGTCTCTTCTATTTTACCCAACAAACTGCTCTAAGTATATTTATAGTTTATTTAACTTCCCGAATTCAATTTAAAAATAATGTTTTAAAGTCATTTTCTTTCTCCTGATATCAGCAATGATAACTTCCTCAGTGTGTCGTGGGTTTTTTACTACTGGAGAAAGCTTCCCATGTACAGATTTTGGTTGTGCAGTTCTAAGTGCACTGTTAGAAGAAATTTAAGCACCTCTCTCTTTTTCTTGTTGTTTTTTTTGAAGTCAGTACGCCTGAGGGATCAGAGCATGGACTGCTTCTCACCTTGTGGACTCGTCCTGCCTTTCTGGCTGGGAAAGGTGCTGGCTGCTCTGTTGAGGGCAGTGTGGATAGTTCCAGGTTTGGCTTTTCCCTGTCAGCCGTTTCTGTTGCGCCATCCCAAGCCAGCGCTGTATTCTTGGCATTTCCACCCTTGCCCTGCCCCTCTCCCATTCCTGGCCATCCCATCTCCCCCAGCCCAGGTGGGAGGCCTTGGGCTGCCATTCCTGAGCCAGCAAGGAGGGAGCAATTATCGAGTTTGGCAACTTTTCTGAGCAAACAGACGCTGCAGGTGAGGCTTTGCTGCCCCGGCCCCGCCGTGTCCGTGCCTGCTCCTCCCAAGCAGCCACCCCAGGTCTTGTGGCTGACAGAGCTGTGTAGCCTTGGCTGTGCTGTGTCTTGTGTTTTCTTACTAAAGCAACTTAACTTATCCTCTAGCTGCAGTTATAAGGTGCATTGGGAATGCTGATGTTTTTATTATGTGCTGTCAGTGTAGCTTTGTTGGCACTTTGGCTTCCAATTTCCAGAATTTCATAGGTGGTGGATTTCTCGTTTCTTTTGTGGTTTTATTTTTGTAAGCTGGAAATAAAGCTGTGATTTCTGATCGAACTATTGCAAACACAGTGTTTCTTGAAACTGGATCTTTTGGGTTTTAAACTAACAGAGCAAGAAACTGCAAATAGTGATGGTCTGGGTGAGTTATTCCAAGGAGCAGAGATGTAGACTGAGACAGTCTTAGATACTAAAATATTTATATTCATTTATTCAGACAAACAGTCCAAGACTCCATCAGATTACTTGTACAAGTGCTACTGGCAGTACCTACAGTGATGCTTTAACCAGATAGTTCCATTTGTAGCTTTGTTGCCTTTTCTTTTCTTTTGAAGTACAGTATGAAACTGTAAATACTTCTTGCAGAACTGCCTTTTTAACTCTTAATTACTTTTGGCACAGTGTTAAATAGTGTTGGATTTACCCAATTGCTATGACATATATTTTTATACATAGGTGTACTCTTTTTTCGAGAATAATACAGCCATTTTGTCATTAATGCCTTATTGGTGTCATACTGCTGTTGCTCTTTGTTTGCAAGGTATCGAGTGGACTAATTTCTAGTTCAGATATTTTTACTTTTCCTGGCAGTGCTCAAGTTTGGCTTCAGGTGATTTTTGCCAGAGCCCCATTTTTCACAGTTGTTAGCTGTGAGAAGAAGAGAATATGGTGTTGGGCTTGTTGCTGTTAATGGAGCAAAGAAAAGGTGATGGCATCTAATTGTCTTTAGAAGGTCAGTCTTTTCCTACTCTAAACCAGAGTGCATTTCATGAAACTGATGATTGTGGGCACTGATTACTTTGTGTAGATTAATGGTCTTTGAAAAACAAAGGGAAGGGGAAAAAAAAAAGAAAACAATTCCAAAAATGGGCTTCTGTCATTGTTAGGCACTTG
The DNA here is from genome assembly GCA_013397245.1 of Thryothorus ludovicianus. Classification (NCBI taxonomy): domain Eukaryota; kingdom Metazoa; phylum Chordata; class Aves; order Passeriformes; family Certhiidae; genus Thryothorus; species Thryothorus ludovicianus. The sequence continues at coordinate 65,635 of VZTB01006369.1, read as the reverse complement.
GTTACGTATCTGTTTAAACTCTTCATATTGATGTGAAATTGTGCTGTGGATAAAGTGTATTTTGTACTTCTGAATGTTCTATATTTATGACTAACAAGTACAGAATCAGTTGTGTGTATGTATAACTAATAACTGCCTTTTTAAATTTCATTAAAATAAAAATGTCATGAGCTGTTGTTAATTCCTGTCTTTCTGTAAATAAGTAAAATATGCTGTTGGGAATTGTCAAGTAAGAAATAACGCTGAATTATAAGATCCATGGCAAAAATCAGAAGATGAGGCATTGATCTTTGTCCTTGAAATCTCCTCCAGTGCTGTGTGGCTGGGGACAGGATGTTCCCCTTTTATCTGTCTTGTAAAGGCTGTCCAGAGGGAGCAGGAGAGGAATGATAGTTTGAGAGCTCAACTTTTAAAAGTGCTCCAAAAAAACATTAATTAACAGCCTGTTCTACTGATGATGCCGAGGTGTGTGAATTGTGTCTGTATTGTAGAGGGTTTCATTAGAACACAATTGGCTTAGAGCTAATTCATGGTCTGGGGCAGCATTTATTCACTCCCTGGGGTGGTGTCACAGTGGTTTCCTTGTCTACCTTTTGGTCTCATTGTTCAAAGTTATAAAGATGTGTATCCTTGCCACATTCTGGTGACCTTTTCAGATTGCCTATGTAAGGCACATTTGCCTTTCACTCTGGATCTTCACTGCATTTCTGTTGTTATTTATTTGTCAGTATTTTGTGAGTGGGATTTTCCTTGCTCGTGAATCCAGAACGCTGGTGGCTGTGCCGTGGCAGGAGCTGAGGACACTGTGCTCCAGGGCCTGCATTCCTGGCACGGGGTAGGTGGTGTTTCCACAGCTCACACTCCATTTTTAGGGCTCTGCCTGTGGAGAACAGGCGTGGGCTCTGCTGGGACCTGGCTGGGAACTGGGGCACTGGGATGGGATTAATCAGATGCAGCCGCCGCCCCCCTGCTCTGCTGGGCTCTGCTCACTGTGTGCTCATCCCAGAGGCACAGGCTGGTCAGTGAAAATGGGCCATTCGTGCTGTTTTGCTGTGAAAATTGGGTTTTCAACAAAGTGATGTTCTCCTGGCATTGGCTCAGGTGCTGGTGGGCATCTCTGGTGAACGGGCAGACCTTGAGCCCTATTTGGAATTGCAGCCACTTTGATCCTGGCAGCCCTTTGCTGCTTTTCCGGTGCATTTTAATGGGCTTGTCGTTGCTTTTGAAGAACATTCTCCCAACAGAAAGGCACACACAGAATGGGTGTTGCACCCATGCCAAGCAGGGCACAGTGTGGTTGTGTTTTAAGATCCCTCCTAGCACCCCTTTCATGTGGACCATCATTATTCTGCTCTCACGTGCTAAATCAAGTGTGCTTCTGGCTGGGTGTGGCAGTGCTGGGAGATACTGATTTTCATGTGGAATCTGGATTTGGAGGTGCTGGATGTGAGTTTGGTCACGAGTTTGGTGACTGATGGTCACTGATGGTCTCAGCAGAGCACTCTGGTAGTATTCCATCCAGACTGCCATGCAGGGAGAAAATGCAGCTAAGGCTCACTGTGTCACTACACTCACCACCTTTGCCTCTGTCAGCTGGCACTAATGAATCAGAACAACAGGTTGAGTCTTCATTATGATGATAGAAATGCATTTTTCTTTGTTTTTCCCTGTGAGCTATTTCTTAGCCACATTTCTATCAGAATACCATCATGGTTCAGGAAGTATTACTCATTTAATGTTCTCAGTTTCTCTCCATGTTGTATATAACAGGGACAGATACAGGATGAATTCTTCCATCCTTTTTTACCAAGTTTCAGCATATTCCTGGGCCAAAATACTTGGCAGCATCTTTCTTCAAACTTCGTGGTCTGTCCCACATAAAATGAAATGGAATTGCTTGAGCTGTGTTAATGGATTTGGGATCATATCCAGGGGTTGCTAGGGCATCTTTTCATTAGCTCTGGAAAAAATTATCTTCTAATTTTAGACTGGCACTAAATATTAATATACAAAACGTGCCATTTGGGACCCAGTTGAAAAAAATGTCACTGCCAGGCTCACCCTGGACAATGCAGCAGTGCAGAAGTGCATTGCCACGGCTTTTGCAGACAAAAGTGTAAGGGCTGTACACACACCACTGCAGTGGCACCTCTGGGGACAGAAGACAGCCCCATCTGCAGCCTTGGAGCTTTCTCCATTACACACACCCCTTGTTAGAGATCCCCCAACACTTTGGTGTCCTGCTGCCTGTTAAAAATAGCAAGTACCTGTTTTCAGTTAGGAAGGTGAGGTTTGAAATACTTGGAACGTTTTTAAAAACAAGGAGCAGTGCAAGGTTGAGCTACTTTGGTGCACTCTGTCATCCCAAACATGTTTTGGGTGGCTCTCAGAGCCTGCCTCCAGTCTCTGCCCATCCTGGCTGTGCTGTGGACAGTGACCCTTCCCTTGGAGCTCAGTGCAGTTCTGTGTGTGGCCCTGATGGGAAGCAGCTTCAGTCCACAAAATAAAATCACAGGATGGTTATTTTCCACTTAGCACTGGAATTACTGGCCTGACAGACCCTTTACCACTGAGGAGCGAGGATTTTGAAGACCTGAGTTGCTGTTTGTTTTGTTGTCTGAGGCCTCCAATTTGCTGAATGAGCACACAAGAGAAGATGCTGCCCTGGCACTTGTAAACACAACCCACTGCCTTCACCACAGTGCATGTAGCAGGGGCAAAGGCTGGATAACAATAATTCCCACTCAGTGAAGGAGTTTGTCCAGTGGAATTATCTCAGAAGCAGCCCTCCTCTCCCTGCAAGTCATTTTAACACCTCCTGGATGTGACAGACCAGGGATACCAAAGCCTGACTCACAGAGGGATTGTAAAGGGTGAGAGATTCCTTCCTACACGTAAATCACACTCAAACAAATGTTACATTGTTTCTGGTTCACATAATTTGGAGATAAAGTCATCAAGAGGCAACCCTGTATAGTGCTGCTGCTGAATTAAATTATATTTCATTTTAAAATGGGGCTGTTAATGGATGTGTCCCAGCCTCCTCCTGTTACCTGCTGCTGCCTTCTCCAGCCACCAAGAGAGCACAGAGTACTCTGAAAGTTTAGAGCTGGTGTAATCCAGGCTGGTCCCTGGATGTGAGGGACAGATGGAGTCAGCTTGCTCCAGCATACTCTGGGAAGTGGGAGTGACACGGAGCTCACCTGCATAAGAGGTACCTGGAAACCCCTTGTGACCTCCCCACAGTGTCCCCATGGCACAGCTTGCAGAGGTGGGATTGCATTCCTGGACCTGCCCCAGTGCTCTCCAGTATGTGACTGCCCAGCCCACCCGAGCTCCTGCACAGCTCCCATTCCAAAATGGAAAAAATTATGCTATAGTGACAGAAAGCCTTGGTTTGGACTTGATTTTGTGCAGTGTCAAGGAGTCATGGCCTCTTCAATACCAAACCCGTGTGTCATCGTGGTTGTCTTGTGTAGCCAGGAAAAGTTCTTACTCAATGATTTATTTGTGATGTAGGAAGGGATCTTCGTCACTGTACCCATGAAGCTCAAACTGAAAGTTTACATCCATTCTTATGTGGCATGGAAAACTACCAAGCCCTCTGACTGAACAACGTTTGGATTTTAATCTATGAAACCATGAAAGCAGATGGTTGCAGTTTTGTGAAAAAATTGCAGAATTGATACTTTGGTAGCTTGAAGTGCTTATCTTTGTGTTTGTATGTTTGAAAACTGCATTTGGTGGGGTTGAGAAAAAAAAATTTGTGCCATTCCTATGAAAAGTTTTAATTATTGAGAAACTATAAGGCATTGTGCACTTTCTTTAAGCTATATTGATGTCCCCACTGCACAGAGATGCCTAATCTAATGGAGTTCTGAATTGGAGTTTATTTAGATTCTTCACATATTTTTTGTGACCTCTGTGATTTAAGGTTGGAGACCTCAGCAGGGAGTCAATGGAAGTTGTCACTTTAATCATGTTAGTTCTAAAGGTTCATCAAAGTTATGCGAATTGACCTAAATTTTCAGATCCTGCTGAGGGAGTGGGGTTCTGCAGTAACCTGCCAAGGCTGACCTGGATATATCAGCTGGTAATGAAATACCAGAGCAAACCACTGAAGCAAGTGTCAATTATATAAATAAGGCTACTAAAAGGCAAAAATCTTAATTCAGTGAAAGGTAACATTTGATATTTATAGATCACTATAGACACACAACACTTCATCACAGAACTGTCGAGCTCAGGCAGCAGATTTCCTTTGACAGGTTTGTAAAATCCCCATTTTGTCCCTTCCACCTCTGTGAGGGGTGGGTGGATTTTTGTACTAATGTTGATAAGGTGTCAAGGCAATTTTACAAGACTCTTTTCAACACCAGCCAAGACTCCAGCATTGAAAAAGAGAACTTTATTAGCAGGGGTGGGAATGTCAGATAACAGATTCCTGTTTTCCTCTTGGTTCTGTGCTTGTACTCCCATCAGGACCATCACAGCCATTTAAAACACTGGAGCTGAGCTTCCAGCAACAAGTCCATTAATAGCTCTGACTTCCAGGAGGTTCTAAAATTGGGTTAAAGATACCCTGAAGGCACGAATTTCTTTGCTGTTTAAGTCTGCCATCCAGCAGAGAAAATGTTTCTCTCAAAAAAGAAAAGCAAAAAAAAGCTTCTGGTTATTTCAGTTGTTTCTCTGAGAAGCTAAATGCTGTTTGTCAGATTTGTTGAGTCCCTGTCACCTATGAAATTGAGGTAAAAACAGTATTTTCTGTGCCCAGAAATGCCACTGAAATGGTTTCCAGCTTCTATTTCCTCACCAGAGTTGGAGCTGGGCTGTGGAGGAGGAGAAGTTCTGATTGCTGGACCACAGGTCACAGCAGGGCTTTGCAGCCACAGCCATGAGTATGCAGAGATGCAGTTTGGACATTTCTATCAGAGAGTTTGTGGGCAAAGGCTGCCCAAGGTCCCACTGTCTCCATCCTGGGCTGGACAGAGCCTTGGCTGACCATGTCTTGAGCTGGGAAGAGCCCTGCTTGTCCATGTGGTGCTGTACCTTCTGTGTTCTGGGATTCAGTGGGGTCAGCTCCAGCCCTCAGAGCAGCCTCAGTGTCAAAGAAGCACAAGGACCCTGAGCCTGTTAAAAGGTCCATGTGGCCTCCTCAGCCTGGCAGAGCTGCCCCAGGACTGAACATCCACAGCCACAAGACTGGGGCTGCAAGCACCTCCTCAGCCACTGACTCATCCTTTCCCCACTCCCAGAAGCCCTGAGAAAGTGCTCTGTACCACACCAGCTCTCGGATGTTCTGCTGCTGAGCTGTTCTCACACCCATCCTTTCTGAAGAGCAGACCAGTTCTCTTCTAAGGTGACTCAAGTTGCTGACAAAAGTCCCCTGAGGTTGCTGACAAAAGCCCAGAGTCTATCAGCATAGCCAGTCCCTGAATTCTGCAAGCAACTTTTTATTACAGGCCCTGAGACACCGGGAAAGGAGAGACCATCTTGATGTAGCACAATAGCTGTTGCCTGATTTGGAATGTTATTTTGCTGGAGAATCTCCAATATGCCATCAAATAAAACCCTTTTTAACAGCAGTCAAACACAAACACGGCAGTTACCAGACATGACCAGTGGGAGAAGTAAACAAGGAGGATCTTTAGTAGGTAAGATCACAATTTAGCTACCAGCTGAAATGTTTTCCTATAGGACTAATTCCATGATCCTCACCCAGAACTATGGATTGATGTCCATGCAGTTTATAGGACAAATGTGAAGGCTACTCTGTAACTTTGATGTTGAGGCAGAAGTATCCTGGATTGAAGGAATCTAAGAAGGAAGGGTGTAAGTTCAGTGGTGTCACAGTTTAGGCCCTAGTTCAGTACCACTGAACTGTCAATTATATCAATTTATGTTTTATTTGCTTTTTTAACCACTTGAACTAGAACTAGAGCCAGTCATTCAGTGGTACTTAAAATCCTTTTGTTGTGCAAGCTCCTGTTCAGATGTAAGATTTGATAGGCTTGTCAGTTTTTTGGATATTGACAGTTCTTAGCCATCAAGATTCCTGATTTAAAAGTTAGCACTGCTGCTTGTTGGCTTTTTCACTTCACTAAAGATCTGCAGAGCTCTGGGGGTCTCTCCAAGCAGGTTGTGCTCATTGCTGGGAAGAGGGACGAGCTGTTGCAGAGTGCTCGTGGATGATCTGAGTTTGGGTCAGGACAACCTGCACAGGACGATGTCAGATGCATCACTTCTGGTTCAGGGACTGCCTAAGCCAAACCCACCAGAGGTGAAGATGGAGAAGCATCTCCATTCCATCCCTCCAGTCTTTATTTGTGTGTTTCCAAGCCTGGGTGCCACATCAGGGCTCTGGTCCTCTCCCAGCCAGGATTAACACGTGGATGTTCAGCATCACGCTCTGATGGCTCTGTTTTGGGATGCTGACATACACGGGGGTTAAATGACTCTGTGCACCAAACCAAACCACTGGTGACCCAAAATCACAACGTGGGAGTTCCTGACTGCTAGGCCCATGCTCATTCCACTAGACCACACTGCCTCCTGAGAAAATATGTTTTAATGGTATCTGGCCAGCTGTGTAAACATGTCGAGAGACAACCATGTAAAACTGAACTGCTCCCATTAGGCAAGTTCTAGTCTATTTTATTTGTAAGCACAAATCCTAGATCCCTCCTCTAGGATGATATTTTCACAAACAGAAAGTAAGGAAATTAAAAACAAAAGCTTTACAGAAAATGTTGATGTTTGGTGCTATGGATGACAGGACCAAGTTCATTTCCCCTGGAACAGTGAGCCTCTTCCTCTCTGCCAGACTCTGCTTGCCAGCCTGGTTCCTGATCTGAGAGCTGGTTTTGGGGATAGATGGGCTGGTACCCATATGGCAGGTAGAAAAGGCACACCTTACAAGATTTTCTCAGCTGATGACCGCTCACCCCTGCTTAAAAATATATTGCTATAAGAATCAAAGCTATCAGTTACTGAGTCTGAGCACCCTCAATGCTCAGTATTGTGTTTTCTCGTTCTGCCTGTATTATGACAAGACAAAACTTTGCCTGGTGTAGGAAACAGCCAGCCACCCAACAAGGGATCTTTATTCTTTTATTAAAATGCCTCTTTTCTGTCTGTGCATTGCAGGGTGCAGAAGAACAAGGGATGTATTTAACACTAATGTGACCCATCCTCCCAAACGCAGTTGTAGCAGCATCTAATACAATGAATTTTTGCTGGGTTTTATAAAACACAGAGGATGGGTTGCCATTTACTACCACTCTGAGGATAAAAAGCAGTGAGTTTGGGTAAGTAAAGTGCCTCAGAAACTGAGTGAACTGATTCCTCTGACAGTGTTTCAGTTTGTAGTGGGACTCATGTCTTAAAAGGAAAACCACTGCTGTACTCACTCCCTCGTTCACTGTTAAGGGCCCTTCTCTTGGCTGTGTAGGTGGCACCAGCATCCCAAGACTCAAATTGCTCCCCTTTGCTCCAGGGTGTGGGCACAGCTGCACCAAAAAATAGTGACATTTCTCACTTCAGACAGTTTGGTTCTGGTTCTTGTGTTAATGCAGTTTCCAGGTGACAGCATTTCCCTGATCCCACCGCCCTGCACTCCTCTCTCAGCACTGGAATGCTTTCGCCACAGGAGCAGACTCTGGCTCTCAGCTTTGCTCTTAACATATGTATCACGTTGTTTCTGCAGTGTTTATCAGTAGTACTTTCTCTGTTCCTCTCCAGCAGTTACATGCAGAGCCAGGTTCCCCAGGGAAGTGGACCCATGCAGGGCTGGAGATCCAAGGCTGTTCCTCTGCTGCTGACAGCACGGTGACAACGGGAAGCAGAAACGTTCACCTGCTGTGTCACCTGCAGCAAACTTGTCTGACAATTGCCAAGGCCCACAGAGATTTTCTGGGGCTGGAGTCTGAATGATAGAAGTAATGAGCTAAGCCTTGCAAAAAGCACAGCTCAGCTCAGGCTGGGGCTCTGAGCATTGATAAGGATTTCATTCTTTCTTCAAGGGGATCATGTTGGAACCTGCAATCCCCACTCATGTTATCATGTTGGGCAGTGGATAATAGAAATCAGAAGGCATTCTGTCACAGTGAAAGAAATCACAGATGATTCAGAAATTCCAGGTGTTCTAATGAAGCAGGAATGCCTGGTACAGGCAGGAAGAAAGTTTGAGTGTTGGATGTTAAAGAAAACGCCCGGGCTGGCAATGCTGAGAGCGGATATTTCTCACAGAGCAAATCATGGGTAGGGAGTTCTCATGACTTATTTCTTATCTGAGTTTCCTGCTGGGATCATTGCCTCCATGATTTCCCCTTCTTCCTTGCCCTTCCCTTTCCCATCCCCAGCCCTCTCTGGGCTGGATTTCTCTCCAGGGGGTGACCCCACCCGGTGGGTGAGAAAACGCCTCTGTGGATGTGTTGAGTGTGGTACCTACCCCATGTACAGGGATTTGGAGCTGACAGCAATAGCAGTGAGGTGGATTAAGCTCTTACCTGGCCTCAGTGCACCAGCAGAGGTGTTCTGCTCCCTGGGTGGGCAGCTCTGGGTCTCTCCCACTCTCCAGGAGTGAGGATGAGCTGTGCACAGGAGTGGAGCCCCGCACAGAGCTGGGGAGTCCCTCCAGGCTCCTGAGGAGATTCTTCACCAGCCCTGTCCTGAGCAGGCAGCTCTTGGCAGCTGTGTGAGGCTGCAGGTGGGTCCCTCAGACCTGACTTGCTCACACGGGGCTCCTCCACTCTCCCTGATGCTGAGGCTGGAGGAAGAGATGCCTTGTAAGCTGTCCGGGGTGATGGGCTGGCTCTGAGTTCTGCTGACGAGGACTGTGGTGGAGGAATTGTGTAGAGGCCTCAGCTCAGGGCAGGATTTTAGCAGGTGTTGAGGTCTCCCTGAGGCCACTTTCCAGCAGGCTGAAAGCAGCCTTTCAGCATTACCGGTGATGACATTGGATGAGAAAACATTTTTCTTTAAACAGTAGTTTCTTCAAAGCAAGATGTGAAAAGCAAAAAGTCCTTCTCAAAGTAGAATTTGCTTCCTAGAGCAGAGCACCAAAACTAATGAAAGCCAGGTGCTTTGGCCTGTCCCAGGAACAGGAAAGGAAGGAAAAACCAACCTCAGCAGCCTGAAAATCTACAGTTACAAGAACCTGCTCCAGCACCCAGCATCTCTCAAGCAATAGAAAAGCCCAGGAAGGACATGTGTTTGTGACACCAAAACATGGTGTGTACAGGCAGGAGGCAGCTGGAACTGCTGCCACAAATTAAAACAGCTTCCAGGGGCTGAATTGCTTCCAGGATTTTTCAGAAGGGGAGGGAGGGTGCTGAAAGCTGCTTCAGGAAACTCAGGGGCACTAAGCAAAGCGCATATGAGCCCAGAGCCTGCCTGAAGGCCAGCTATTGGGAAAGTCATGTAGGTGTTCCGAGTCCTTCCTGGATGGGGCAGCAATTAGGAGCTGAGCTGTGACAAGCTGTGTTACACAACCATCAAACCAGTTTGGCCACCCATTGCCCCCCAGTTTCATATGGTGGTGTCAGTGTGTAAGGCAGCACTGGGCTGGCTACACTCCCATGGTGTGATCATCCTGTTCTTCTGCGTCATCATTTTGCAGGAAAAACGTTGGGAGTTGAATGCTCGCTGATGGAATTACATGAGCATGGCAGAAATGAGTCTGACACACTTTCTGACAGACCAAGGTCACCATAAAAATGTGTGCACTTGCAGGAATATACATCTAAAGTATGTGTATGTGCATGTATAAATGTGTACACATGTCTGTGTGTATATGCACACTTGAGCTCCACTTGAGCTGGGAAATAACTAAAAGGGCTACAAATAATTGCTCTGATGGGCAAGAGTAGAAAATTCCCCCTTTCCCTGGGCTCCCACAGCCATCCTAGCTCTGCCAAAGACAATGGCAGGAAGCCAAGGGGAAAGAAAGAGATCAGGGGGAGCAGAACCAGGCTGGGCGTCCTCTGTTTCACACTGGAAGTACGGAAACTCAGAGGCTTAAGTCTTTTTTCATGAACCTTTCATCTGGGCCAAAAGTGCTTGTACAAGCCTTGCTCGCTAGCTGTGCCCCTGGGCTTACTTACAGGACTGCGGATTTTATCCAATCCTGCTGATTTTTCTGGGTGGAGATGAAACACTGATTTCCTTTCAGGAAAGCTCATCTCTTCCTGGGAATGGTTAAATAGTGCTGACTGCACGTATACCTCCTGGGAAGAATAAGGGAGGAACAAACCCAGCCAGTTCCAGGTTTTGCAAGTGGTGCAGACATTGGAGAATAATCTTTACTAATGAGGGACTGATAAGCACTTTGTTGCAGTTTATTAATTAAGATGATCAGTACTTGACTGATCCCAAGGTCAGGTATTTCTGCCCTGGTGTCCTTGTTCAGTCCAGAGAAGGATGCCAGATCCAGGCAGTCCCAGGTCTGTGTGTGTGCAGGATCTGGCTCACACTGTTGTTGCCTGCAGGAATGGATCAGCACAGACAGCATTTGGTTTGGATAGAGCCTCTGCACATCCCTCACATCTCTCTGCACACCTCTCACATCCCTCTGCCTGTCCCAGCCGACTCCTCACTGCACCGTCCCGGGCTCAGCTGCCAGTTTTTGATTAATGATTGATCCAACACCACGCAGGTCCTCCAGTTCCTGCTGACTCCTGATGGCACAGAGTCCAGCAGACACATGTGTGTTATTAACACTGCAAGTCCAGTGGAGCAAACAGCTCTTCATCATATATGCTTTTGCCAAGATATTATAGCGCAGTTTCCACTTCCTGGCGATTAACTTCATCTTTACCATTCAAGAACAAGAAGCACTCTGTTCCAGATAGGCAGGTCTGCAAAGTTTGGAAGCTTCTTATTCCAAGTGGAAAACCCCGGGAAATTACTCTGATGAAACAATTTTCCTGTCATTTAAACACAAAAAGAAAGAGCATGAGAAGTGGTTTTGGGCAGCTGACTGGGCACAGGGCTGAGTTTGGGATGAGCTGGGTACAGCCCCTGTTGGCTGTGCTGTGCTGTGGACCTGCATACTGTGACCTTGACTTAAGGTCCTTGTCTCTCTCTCCCAGCCCTGGTGTTTGTCTCACGTTGTTACCTGTGGGAATTACTAGAGGTGGTGGGGTTAGGAGTAAAACCATCCATCACATGAGGAGCTGTTGGGGAGGAAAAGGAGGCCTGAAGGTGGCTGCATTTCCTTCAGCTTCGCTGCTGTCTTTCCAGGTACTCAGTAGCATCTTCCAGGCTGGGATGGGTACCTTGGGCTTGGAATAGGCTGGGCAGATTCCACAGATTCCTGGTGATCCTGGCTATAAAGGAAGAGCCAAGCCCTGAGCTGCAGGTCTGTTGGTAGGACAGGTCTGATTTATTCATGTAGCTAAGTCCAACTGCAAAGGCTTTGCAGCCAGGACTGTTTTCAATCTGGTGGCTGTGCCCAGAATAACAGGAGCAGGATGTCAGTGGGAGCCTCCAGAGCCACTGCAGTGTAAATACTGATCAGTCCCTAACAGATAATGTTTCCTGTCTCTGGCTTTTAAGAGAGCCTCATGGGCCAAGGACCTGGAAATCTTCCTCTCTGTTTTACTGGTTGCAGTCTCCAGTCCAGGCAGGTATAACAGGGAAGTGCCTGTTCACTGCTCCATCAGCTCTGGATGTTGTCCAGATGCCATTGGGGAGACCTGATGGCTCCTGAGACAGAAAATGTGCTCACAAAGGCTCGCTGGAGTGATTAGTGCTGTCCCACACCTTGGGAAGCCAGTGTTATCTGTGGCTCTGCCCTGATGAAACCAGGTACCAGCTGGATAACAGCCAGGCCTGGGCAGAGCACACAAGGGAGCCAGGAGGAAGGAAATGAAGTCAGCCCTGCCATCCACACCAGCTGCACACTCATACCACTTCGAGCTCATTAGCCCTGACCATTACCCTGATGTGCTGCCCTGGGCTGCAGCCACAGCTGCTGGGGGAGCTGCCAAAGTTGGCACGGACCTGGCCCGATCCCAGCGGGCTCTTTTGGGCCAGGGCAGCCCCTTCCCCAGGGCCCCATGCAGAGCAGTGGTGGCTACATGAGTTACACACTACCCCTGCACAGCAGGGTGTGGGAGCATGGTGATCCATAAGGACTGGTGTGATCCAGGCTTGTGTGGGGCTGATGGATGGCCAAGGCTGAAAATGTTAGGTGGGCAGTGACCACAGAAAATATTTGCATCGTTTATCAGGCCATGAAAATGATGGGGTTTAAAGGATCTGTCCATGGAGTGCAACCAGCGTGGAGTTGCGTAAGACAGCCTGCTGCTGGGACAGGCAAATCATGGCCTCGGGACAAACTGGGAAGCAGATCCTGTTCCCAGTAGGTCTGCTGGCAGCAGTCCTGCCTCTGTCCTGAACTCCTGCAGGACTGAGATGACTGTGGTTCCAACTGGGTGCTGTGGCTGAGGAAGGAGGAGAGCTCACAGAGGCAGCTCCACAGGAGCAGAGTGAAAAGAGTAGAGCCTGGCCTTTTCATGACTCAGTAGCACCGATTTGCTGGAAGAAGTAGCAGCTGTAAGGAAAGGGAGCAGAGCAGATACAGCTGTGGGGTAGGAGGCCAAAGGAGAAACAGGCAAGACAAGGGAAGACCTCTGCTAGGAGACACATTCGGCCAAACCAGCTGCTTATATTGTGTTTTGGCGTTTCTTAATTGATTTTTACACTAACAGACAAGCTGATTTCTTTTTTTTTGGATGTTTCTCTAGAACTGAGTCATTTCCTGGGGTGGGAAGAAAGCAGCGTTTTTCTCGAAGTTTTAAAACAGAGGTTTAACATTTGGATTGAGCATGCTTTCTTTGTTTAGTTATTCTCTTTCACCGAAACAGTTACATTTTAAAAAACATGAAAACAAAAGCCAGTGGTTGACAATCCCTAAACTTGTGCCAGAGTTGCTCTTTGCTCAGATTGTCTGTACCAGGTAGCCCAAAGTGGAAGGTGAGACTGGCCAAAGCAGCCCAGCTCCAGACTGTCTTGTCATCGTGTTCACCCGCAGAGGTTGATGCTTTTTCCAGCTCCTGCACGTCACTGGTGTTGGTGCCTGTCTGCTCCTCAGCACAGTGACCTTTCTTCTGGTTTATGCATCAAAATGGAATATTCTGGCAGCAGTTTCCAATTCAGTGTGAGCCACATGCCTTTCCACTATAGTGGATGTAGGGCAAAGCTGCCTAAAGTCACCAGAGCTTATGTTTTGACCTGGGGAAACCTGCTGTGAAACAGTGGTGACTCTGGATCTCTTTTTGGACAGAAAGCTGTAAATACAATGTGCTATTTAAATCTTAAATGGACATCTGCAGTCTAGCTTATTTGATAGAGTTTAGAGCCTATTTAAAACATAGGAGGCAAATGGGCTACCAGCCTCAGAGCAGCATGCACTGAAAATAAGGGATGCACTGGCTTTTGAAAATAAACAGGAGACAACCACCTTGAAGGAGAAGTCACACCATGCAGGAAGCTCCAAGCACCAACTTCATTCTGCCCTGTCTTGCCTGTGGACTGGGGACAGGAAAACCTCTGGCCAAGGTGAAACAAACCGCAAAAATTTCTGTTGACATCAGTGGGTCTGGACTCATGGCATTTTTTGTTTGTTTGGTGAGCATGTCCTATAGTGCTTGGTTTCTGGAATGCTGTATGCATGGTCTCTCGATGGAGAAGGAAGCAAACACCCCTTTCAGAGTTACTGCCTGTACGCCACACAGCTGGCTGCACAGGGGCCATTGCTCTTGGTTGAGCATTGGAGTAATTAAGCTGGAAATCAAACAGAGTCACTGCAGTTATCTCACATCCAGAGGGGTTTATCTCACTGCGCTGTTTAGCTGGTTGTCCTCCCTAAAGAGTGAGCAATGAACTGGAAGTGGGAGAAAACCTTTAAAGGTGTGCTCATTGAATAGAGCAGGAAACTGCAGATGTGTTGGGACAATGGACCAGCTTAATCCAACTCTTCTCTCAGTTTCTCATGTCCTAATTCATGGTGGCAATGCTTGCTAGGACCCTTAGCACCATGTGATGTGCAGTAACATCTGGAATTACAGACTAGCCTGGAGCACTGACCCTTGGAAGTTGACAGGCACATGGTCAACAGCTGGCGATTGTAAAATACAGCCTGGCCCTTGAAAACAATTAGATTTCTTATCCTCAACAGATTGTATTAACCCATTCTTATCTCAGCTGATGAAGAGCAGTGATTTAATGTTTTAAAACAAAAGGAAGCTAGAGAATACTGATGACTGATTTCCTCCAAACAACGTCATGTGGGTCATCTTCCTTGTGCGTTGTTTTGCTGATTAGCCTTTAGGTAGATATTCACATATCAACTCTTATTTTCCACAGTGAATTGTGGTTTTCTGCCCAGCAGCAAGTCCAATTTCCAGGGTACTTGGGAAGCCAACTCCTTTCTAACTACGCAAAAGATGAACTGTGTTTCCTGCAACTTTAATGTCTCTAAGGTTAGTGGTTGAGTAATAGCCGGACACAACAGTGTCTTCTGTAAGGAAATATGCCAAGAGTTGCTGCTTAGAAGTGAATAAAACTTTTTTTTACTTTTTTTTTTCTTTTTTGAAAAAAAAAAAGTGTTTTGAATTATTTGAAGCTGCAAAAACAGCCCTTTTAAATCAAAGCTTATCCTTCACAACAACAGGATGCATTGCTCTACTTGAGCAAGTAATAATATTGGTTTTAGTCACTGGACATGCGTCGCTTCCTGTTGGGAGGATTGCACAGAAAACTAATTTGTTGTGTATCAGATCACTAATTCATTGTATATTTGGAGAATTTACATACGAGTTGTTTTCTAAAACCATCTGTGTGTAAGAAAATACATCATTGCAATAAGCTGGTGTGATCTGTCTATTGGCTGTACAGCATAAACCAAAATGAAAGTAAGTAGCCTCTGAAGGACTGTGTTGCTATGTTGGCATTAGCAAAACCATGAGTATTTGGGGTCTCAGTGCTTCTGATTTACAGTCAGAAAAATTTAGTCACAAACAGCTCATTCTGGTTGTACAAGACCTTTCACCTATAAACTCCCAGTTGCTTAAAAGGCAATTACTGGGAGCAATGGCAAAATTTTTGCCCAAGGACTTCTTCATTGCTCCCTGCTAATGATCTGCTGGGATTCTGCATCTCCCAGAACATAAGCATAGCAGGGTAATTCTGTTGTCTGTCATTGCTGCTTTACTTATATTAACAGTGTATTTCATGGCTAACTTTCCATCTTGCAGAGTTGGTTTCCCCATGTTAGGCTGTAGTAATGAGCTGAGAACAGATTCTGAGCTCTCATCCTTTCGGGGGGAAAAAGCCCAAACTCGGCTGAAATTAATGGAGTTGGTCTGCTTTGACCTGACATAAGGAGGATCCTGCTCTGCCTTCAGGTAAATGCCCTGGGGCTTTTCTTTCAGCCAGGCAAGGCTGCTGACACTGTCCTGGAAGCAATTAACATTTCAATCATCTTTGGGTTCCAGCAGTGCAGTTCCTGTGGGTGCTGAAGCAGGGACTGACAGGCACTGCCCTGTGCCCCCACCTGAGAGGCTGTAACGAGATCCCAGCATTTCCCTGACAGTGGAGGACAGGCTGGATCTCTGCCCTGCACAGTCGGTGGGATTCTGGGGAAGGAAATGCATATCAAAGCTGGTGACAACTTTTCTGTGTGCATACATAAATCAAGGTTTTGCTGTGCTTTTAAAGAATTATTTTTTTAATCTATCTGTATGTCAGTGAAGGATTTTCAATCAGAAAACTATCAACATCTGCAGATCCAGGCTTTCCTATTTCATCTGAAGACAGACTGAACATCTGTCAGCCCAGCCAATTGTTTTACCATTTCCCTGCTGAGCTATTTGCTGCTGGGAAGAGGAAGGGGGTGTTGAGCCCCCATCTAACCCCAAGGGCCCAGTTGCCTTGTCAGTGTAAACTGGGATCCTCCTTTCAGTGCAGCAGGGTTAGAAATAAAATCCTGGTCAGAATGGACCATGGTCTCCCCAGTGCCAACAGCCAAGAGGAAACTGGGTCACACTAAAGAGTGTGCAGATGGGGAAAAAAGAGGATCCAGGGAACCTTGTCATTGAACTTCACCTTTATCCTCTGGCCACATGAATTGTGGTCCCTGAACACTTCAGCTCAAGCTGTGTTTAGCTCCTTTATCACTTTATCCCTTTTCCATCCTGTTTGTTCCTTTGGCCTGTTCTTTCAGTGCAGTTAATTGACCTGGTTTCGCTGATTTCTGTGAAGACTGGCCAAGCCTCCCAAGCTGGAGAAGTGGGTCACTGTCCATCATGTACACTGAGGCTTCAGCAGGAGGTTACCTCAGCTCTCTCTTAACAGAGGAGCCTTTTTGCTGACGTGTGAAGCTGCATTTTCACCCCAATTTCAGCAGACTTATGAATAATTTCTATAGGAGGAACACGTGGGAGGTGCTGTGAGGAAAAGGAAGGTCTGGTGACTTAACATCTGTACGAATCATGCTTATGTTGGTTCAGATAAATTTGACTTGGGACTCACTCTGTTTGAGAAATTTCAGACAGAAAAAAACCTCAACAGATTGTAATTCCCCAGTGAGGGGTTTATTGCCAAATGGATTCACTGCATCAAGCATTACAAGGAACAAGTGTATCCAAGAGGGAGAAGTAATCCTTCTGTTAGAACTTACAGCAAAACAAAGCAAATGTTGCCATCACTGAAACTTGAACCATGAGAGTGGAATCCCATACTAAAAAAATTGCATTTTGGCCCAAAGTGGGAGGCAGAAAGCTTTATCTTAAAAAAAAACACCAAAAATTAAGAAGCCAGAGGATCTACCCTTTAAACACCCTTTTCTTTTGAAATCAAACTACAGTTATGCTCAGACTAGTATTTACTAAGTTACCTGTTCAGTTCTAAAAGAACACAGACCAGAAAAACAGGAAAGTTACTTAGCTGGATGTGGACAATTTTATTCATGTCAGTGGAAGTACTGAATTGTTTCAATTTAAGCACCAGATTACATACATAATCAGAGCTAAAATTCATCCAAATTCTGTAAGGAAAAAAAAAATCCCAATTCAGTGCAACTAAAGCACTGCATTGTATCAGTTTCCCTTTTGAAATATAGCCAGTTATTGCAATTTGTGAATACAGACACCTCCCTGGCTGATTCACTGAAATGCCTGGAAATGAACAACAGCATTCAGGTAGTGGTATTTGTTGTAAAATGACAGAACCTGACTTCACCCAAGAACTCTGTTATCCTCATGTAATGCTATTCCCTGGAGTACAGTTCCAAGTGCCTTTCTTTGCATAGTGTGAATGACTCAGACAGAAGGGTTCTTTCCTCTATTCTCCCTGAGTGACCAGTGTGCAGGAAGAGGAAAACTCTGTGTTTCACAAGGGAAGTTTTCCTGTACCTTACTGAACTTGTCAGACCTTCCTCCTCTGCTTTCCAGCTCTGCAACGCTTGTCCTGCCAGCCAAGAATGGCCTTGGTCAGACTGAAAAGAGATGGCACAGTTGGACCAGCAGATACACAGAGCAATGAGCCAGTCTTGGGCCACCTCCTGACAGTGCAGAAATCACTTCAGAGCCAACACAAAGCTGGTCTAGGCTGCAGCTCTGTCATTAGTGCAGTCACTGAAAGCCTTGCTGATGTGAATCAGGTGAAGAGCTGTGGGAAGCAAGAGTCATCTTTTGATAACCAGTGCACAAAGATCTGTCAGCCCAGTCACAGCTCTGGAGGGTTGTGAGGCATCACCTCTTATGGCATTTGTGGAACCCAGTCTTTATTACCTGCTGACAGAATGAGCACCAAAGTCCCTTTTAATACTGGACAAAGTGAAAGCAGTGAGATATTCAGATTCCTGTGGTCTTGGGAGACTAAGGAACATGTGCTTAGCTATAGGATGGTGCTCATCAAATTTGACTGTCTGAAAAGTGTTCTAATTACACCATCAATTCATATAGGATTAATACATGAAAGCCCAGGCAGGGAAACATATGCTTTGGGGGTTTTATCTTCAGCACAAGCCTCTAATCTTTCCTCAGGAAATTACCGTGTATTTTATCAGTGTCTTAGTGTTAATTTTTAAAACCTAAAGGCTTCAACCGAAAGGAGCTGACCATCCACAGTTTTATTCTTTCTTATAAATGTAGTTGCTGTTACTTCATTAACTATTTAGCACCCTGGCAGGTTTTGGCAATGAGCTGAGCTTGGCAGAACCACCAGGGTTGTAACCCAGAAGGAAAATGTCATAGCTCGCAGTATCTGATACATTTTGTTTAGCAGAGATTTAAAAGCAGCAGTAACAGAACCGTAATGAGACATATTTGGCAAGAAGATACAAAGTAACTATTAAGCTGGTTTACATCTGTTTCCTTTTTCATTCATTTTTCCTTCTCTAATTACATACTTAACATCAATCTGCTATCACAGTAGCTTGGATTATTCTCTTTTTGGGTCTAGCCTCCACGTCACTGTCACTGAATTTCATTACTGCTGCTTCACCAGTAAGTAATGAGTGTCTTTGTGCTTACATACCCAGACTCCTGCAGCCCATCTCTTTAAACACCCCTGTCAGACAAAGGCATGAAGAACAGCAAGGCATGTTCTGTATTGCCAGTGCTCACATGTGCACAGTTTGATAATCACGTATAAAACAGTGGGAGATTTTGGAAGATGGGGGACAAATCTGTGGAAAGCTTTATACACATCAGAAAAAACTATCTTTTGAGTAAGCACGTATAGTAGTACCCCGTATATATCAGCAGAAGGTGCATCACAGGTTCAGCAAAAAAAAAAGGGAAAACACTTATTTTTTCTTCAGATGGTAAATGGTTTTTATGGTTATTTTTTTATTTGCAGGTACTGTGAGGCAAAAAGAAAATTAATGCTTGTTCTCTTTGGAGAAATGTGAGATTTTCTTCTGCCTATCATGTGGGATACGGGTTGGACTAAGGCTGGCACTTTGCCCTGTGGCAGCAAAAGGGGCTCCCAAGCATTTGTCCTCTGTAGACAGGAAGGGGTCTGAAAATAAGATTATTAAATGCTTCTTAAAAAGGCTGGGCTGGCCTGACCAAGGCTCTGCGCTCAGCGCTGTGTTTGTTTCCAGCTCTGCAGGGGCTGAGTGTGTTGATTGTGTTAAAAGTGGGTAACTGCAACCTGATAAGGACAACTGTCATGGTCTCTGTAGGAATAATCAATTGCAAAGAAATGGAGTAAAGGGGCAATAGAGCAAGCAGCAGTTAGCTGAAAAGGTATGGGAGAGAGAGAACTGCAGGTTCAATGGGAACACACAGTGTCATGCAGCTCTTACTTAATAAAAGGGAAAGAAAAAAAAGGAGAAAAACGGGGCTGGGGTAGATCAGTGAAAGTGCAGTCTACCAGACATGAGCTCATCCTACGATTCTACTCACTATGAGTAAGGCCAGAGTTGGGTACCATATCCAGCCTGCTGCATTTGAGAATAGTTGTGGGTCAACTTGAGAAAGATGAAGAACAAGAATGACTCAGAAACTGATGAAGGAAAAAGTAGGAGCAGCAATAATCTGAAGAAATCTCAGAATAGAGGCAATGATAAATATGTTAATAACTGCAGAAAAGAGGAAAAGAAATTATTCTCAAGGTTGACCGTAAGAAAATCAATGGTGGGCTTTTGTGCTTGCGTGTACTGGTTTTTTAGGCATTAGGGACCAAACACAGAAGACTCTCTAGGAAATTTCTAGTAAATTTCCCCAAGACTATGAACATCAGGGTCTGACCTTTTGGAAGCCACAGTGACTAAAAGGCAATGTGGAGGAATTGAGTTTGCCCACAAAATGACTCTGAGAAGTTCAGAGGGCTCTCAGCCCACTCTCCTCTTCTCCCGTTCTCCGAATTTGTCCTTGAGTTAAAAGGAAAAATATTTGGCTTTAAGTAATGGTAACAGTTGGAGGCAGTTGGTGAGGACTGAAGCCAGGATGTCTCATTTCCGCTGCTTCCTACCACTCTTTTCACAGAGAGGAGCATCTCTGCTCATCTGTCTCTAACCACTTCCACTGGCCCCACGTGCCAAATCCACTCAGCCAGTGCTGCATGTGGAGTATGTGCTGGTTTACCAGTTTTGGTAACTTTACCTTTTCCCTCCCGATTCATTGATAGGTTCAAAGTTTTCCCTATTCAATTTCAGAACATCAGGGTGGAGAAGTCCAGATGAGTGCCACAAAACCAAAGATCATGCTTGGGACAGGCAGCAGTTCTTGATTCTGTGCTATTGTTGCCAAAGGAGGCAAAAAGTGCCACCAGCATCTAGTGACTGGTAAAGTAACCCCCAACCCACCACCAAAGAGGTTCCACAGTTCAGTTTTTTGTTTCCTCATGCACTGATAAAAGCATGTTAGCAGAACAGGCTTTATCCAGGACTTTAAGGGAGAATAGGGGAGATAATAGCTTAAAGGGAAGGAAGGGAGGAGTAGGTAATGCTTGAGAGTTGGGCTGTCTGGTTTTCAGTCTCAAATGCATGTGTCAGGTGAAAACCTGTGACCTGCTTTCAAATTTATATCTCTCAGGGAGTTGAGGGATGGTCTCAGACTAAAGGTGGTTTTTGTTTGTATTGTTTCAGAAAACCAAGTTTAAGTGATGTTGAAAAGAAGAAAAATGGATAGATGTCCACAGATTTTACATAATCACCTTTGGCCCTTCTTTGCTTTTGCTTTTTAAAAATTAAATTCGAGTTAATTTTCACGGGTTTATTCCAGCTGAAGAATATGGTTCAGACTTTGGATGTGAAGATTGACACGCAGTTGGAAGAGTGCACATGCCTCAAGAAAGCATTGCTGATTTCTGACACACAGTAGTATGCAGAAGCCAAAAAATGTTTTTCTACTTTAATTACATGACCAGTACTCATGAATGGAAGCCTGAACTCCATCTTCACTGACCTTGAAAATGTCTTGGGGGTTTATGATGAAATGAAGCATATGTTTTCTGATGATTTCTGGAAAGTGGAGAAACACAAAAACCAGTTGATCTAGTTTTAATTTCTTTCAGGGAACAGTGTGATACATCATCAGAGCTCCCACATTATTCCAGGAGCATTTGGCAGTTTTCCACTTCAGTTTCTATAACGTACATGGGATTTGGCAGTTGTGTGCAAATGCTCAGATCAGGATTTCATATATGACAGCCACAGCCCTGAATAACTGACACGGGTAAACCATGTGAACAGTCATTCTGGCTCTTGCTGATAAATCAGATCATTGTAATAGATTAATTCTTGTAGTGAATGAAATGTATGTCTATGCCTCAGTTACATTAAAGACTCTGTAGTGCTGTAGACATACCCAAATTGACTTTTAATTGATAGCTTGGTTATGGGTCTGGCCACGGTGACACAGAGCTCTGCCTCTGTCCAGATTTTGTTGATTCCAGTAATGCCTCAATGCCCAGCTTCGGTCCTGAATGAAGGCACTACCGACAGGTCTGCTGAGGAGCCTTTGGAGTGCACTTGTTACACCCACTCTGAATGCACGGGTGGGAGAGGAGTGTGGATCAGCTGCTCCCTGAAGGTCACCACGACAGCTGAAGCCCAGCTGGAAGGGCTGGGTGAGCATTCTGGATGTATCAGCAAACTAAAAATTCTCACCATGACGTAGGCTGGAAAAATGGTGGATAAGGACAAGCATGCCAAGAGAACTATATCTCTGTGAAAGTGCTCCGTGGGAGCTAATTTGTCTTTCACCCCAAATATTAGGTGATTGCAAAGTAGGTAGATAGAGTGGGTTTGATGTGGTTTCCTACAATTAATATTCCTTTTTTTCCCCCTGCTCTCAGTTTTCTATTGTCTTTCTCTTTTTTTCTCTCTCTCTCATGAACTGTCTTTGTATCCATGTTTTAACTGTTTTTCACTTTTCCCTAAGGCTTTCACTATACAGATTTATAACCCCTTTCATTTCCCAGGATACTGCTTAACATACAGAGGCTGAAAATCAGCCTTTTCCTGCCACATTATGTGGCCACCCTCCCAGCCACTCCTGAATGACTCCAGACTGTTATTCCCTTGAGGACTAAACTAGATTGGGATTTATTAAACCCTTAGCCCCCCGTTTGAATCATATTTGGCCTCAGGCAGTAGGCACTAAGGTGGATGCACACTGTTTCTTTGTAAAGGCACAGTAAACCACTACAGAGTGCAGTGCCCCAGGCATTCCTAAACTATCTTGTCCTGTGTCAGCAAGATGCCTTAGAGAGCTCTCTATAGAGCTTTCACTGCTCCATTCTCCCTCTGCTCCCACCCTGTGCATTTCAATACAGTATGGAAAGGATTTCATCCTTAATTGAAATTCCTTTCATCAGCCTAGATATAGCCTGAACAAAGATACTGACATGAAAAAAGCAGTCAAGAACATATCTTTAAAATGTCAATTTGCCAGTGACAGGCATAAAGTGCAGTCACTGCAAATCGAGACTCTAAACCCTCATTGTATATTATCACATAGCTGCCACTTCACCCTCCCCCCACCATCCCTCCCATAAGTTTTGATGCTTGTACATCTTTCTTTTCCACATGCTTCTCATACTGTATTCACAGCAAATCTGAGGATAGCTGAGTCTTGACTAAAACCCTGCAGACCTAGAAGAAAGCTGTTTTAAACCCTGAAGAGTGTCATTTGTCTTAGACTCATATTTTTGAAGAAATTGATCATTCAAGCTCCATGAGTTTTCTATTTTTCCTTTTTTTTTTAATTCAGTCTGGTAAATAATTGATACGTTTTTATCCATATAGACCAGTAAGTTTAATGCTACATGGGTTTATGTGGCAGAAAATTGCTACAGTCTTCCTCAGCTGCAGAAAGAGAAATAAATATTCCAAGTCCTTTCCGCTGGCACAATGCAGGGAAGGATACACCCAACAGTAAAAACATAAGTATGGGCCATTTACTGAAGGGTGTATTTAGCTTGCTTACCCTGGATGATTAATTTAGGTGCTATATCTTCAAGTTTTGACTATCCAGAGCCTGGAGAAAAGGAGGCTCAGGAGAGATCTTATTTTTTTCTACAGCTATCTGACAGGAGGTTGTAGCCAAGCGAGGGTTGGCCTCTTCTTCCAACTAACAAGTGATAGGACAAGAGGAAATTGTGCCAGGAGAGGTTCAGATTGGATATTAGAAAAAAATTCTTTGATGGGGTCAGGTTGTCAAGCACTGGGAAAGACTTCCCAGGGAAGTGGTTCAGCCACCATCCTTGCAGGAATTTAGAAGATGTGTAGATGTGGCATTAAGGGATGTGTTTTAGGGATGGACTTGGCAGTCCTGGGTTAGTGGTTAGACTCTGTGATCTTAAAGGTCTCTTCCAGTTTAAATGGCTCTCTAATTCTATGATCTCCTCACTAACACCAGAGTGGTGTATCTCCAGTAAGTTCTTGATGCCACCCTCTGTTGCCCACATGTTCTTTTTCAGACACACCACCTCCCACTACATTTGGTTCTCTTGTGTTTGGGAGGATCTTCTTCCATTCCCAAAGCAAATTACTTTTTCTATTTTAAATACTTCCTTCAAGCACACCTTTGTCCAGAAATTGCAAAGAGCTTGACAGTGACGTGGCTGATGAGAACACAGCCACATATGCTCGTTACTAGTGCTTCATATTTGCCCTGCACCTGAGTTTGGTAGATTCCAGTGTGATCTCTTGCCTTGTGTTTCCATTGACAGAGCCATTGCCTGCCAGTGCTGCTACTGCTTTAACATATCCTAGAACAGGCCTGGGATACACAGTTGCTAAATTACACGAGCAGTAAGAAATAATACTCGCACTCTTCACGCACTGTTTGTCCAGGAAATAAGCAAAAATGCTTTGAGGAACTTCCTAGCCTGAGTCTGGTGTTTGTAAGCAGTCGTGAAGCAGACGATAGTTGCAGGTGTGCAGGTATGACATGTGGAGTGTTTATCCAGCTGTAACAGCCGCCGGCAGCAGGAAGTCAGGCATGGTTAATGTTTAGGATACATAATCTTCACAGAGCTGCTGCCAGGTGTCTTCTTTGGCTTCAGTCTCGCTGTCTTCTGGCCTATTCTTTTGTCTGTCCAGTGTTCAGGAAAAGGAAGTGCAGTGTGAAGTGCTCTCCCCTTGCAACAGGCATGGTGAGGCTACAGGGCATGGAAATAATCAAGTTATAACCAACTATAGTGTGTTCTCTTTATTGTATCTGCCTTTTTGGTAGCTATTTGAAGATCTTCCCTGATCTCACCTGAGGCATCTTTCTACGTCCATCAAAAATTACTCAAAGGCTGATAGTAAATATGTTTTGCACAGCCCTATTAGATCAAGGAGCAAATTCATAACACTTCCCCTTTGTTGCAAAGAGAACACCTTAATTATTTAATTTCACTGCAAACATGACCTAAGGAAGGGCCAGGGTGGCGCACAGGAAATATTGTCCTTTTAATTGCCTATTCTTTGGAGCAGCAATCTACTTGCAATCTAACAACTTCTGCTGTCTGGCTCTGGTGGTGCTGCTGCCCAGAGTCCAGCTCTTATCTTAATTTCAGTGTGTGTGCAGGGAGAAGGACGCATAGAGGCAGCACTAGACAGGCTCTTCACAGCTCTCCTCAGCCAAATCACTTCTCAGGGTATACTCAGGGTTTTCTCAGGGTTGTATCAATCTTCCCACAGATTATCAATAGTGTCTCTTGTACCAGCTGAGGTGGAGCTTGAGGGCGTTTGTCATCCTCAAGGAATTTCACAGGGTCCCTCATTTATCTATTCTGTGTTTTCCTACCACAGTCTGTGGAGTAGGAGTCCCTTTCATCATTTCCTGACCCATGCACGGGTGCAGTGGCTGTCTCTGCCACCTGAAGGAACTGAGCATCAAGTAGGTAGAACTCGTTTCATTACCCTGCCTGATCTCTGGACCCTGTCACCCTCCCAGTGGGACATGCCTGCGACACGTGTAATTCAGTGGGTATTCTCTGTCCTCCAGAGGAACAGTCTGTCCATGCCAGAGGCCACAAGTTCTAGCTGGATGGAGATAACACACTTCTCCCTTTCATTTTCTCCCTTAACAGTCAGCATAGGCACAATTTTTGCTGGCTGGTTTTAGCATTTCTAAAATTCCCACTGTTAGCAAAACTAAAGACTGCTGTGGATGGGGGCTCTGCTCATTTTTGACGTTCCAAAGACAAAGGAGTACCACACATGACCAACTTTTTGTACAGAGGTTTTGAACTGAGTTTTCTTAGAGCTGGCAAGTGTTACCCAAGGAACATGACAGAGAAGGGCGTTTCAGGTTTGTAACTTTGAAATGACCCCAGTTCTTGAGTTTTTGAAACTTTGTTCCTCATAGGTAGCACACAGGGTAATGGCCACAGTAGGAGAGCAACACAAAGGGGTGAACATGCTCACCATGTCTCAAGTCAAGACGCTGGTTGGAAGTGTAAGAATTTCAAGGTAAGTACGGTTGTACAGGTGTAATTTTTCTTATATTTTCACTTTGGCTATGTGACCTTTTTTTTTTTTTCAGTAAGCATGCAATGCTGGTTAATTAGATATGTAGTTATACCTTGTGTTACCAACAGAATGTTACACATAAATATCATTTGCCCACAGTCTTTGTGTTCTGCTCGCAGGGTCAAAGCTTGCATTAGAGAGGCAGTACCACTTATCCACGGGGTCTGCCATATGCTCTAAGCAATTTGCTGATTTATTCAATGAATTATTTGGGATACGGATCATTACCCTGATTTTCTAAGGAAATGAGGCTTCTGCAATTGCACCGCTTTAAGTTTTCCGTGGTATCTCTTGAAACTGCCGGCAAATCCAGAGATCCTCCAGAGGTTTTGAGCCTGGGACGCACAGCTCGCTCGGCAGCCGGGGAGCGGAGCGCTGGGCACGGCGGAGGAGCGGCTCCATTGGCACTGCTGCACTACTCGGGCGATTCGAGGAGCGATGCTCAGGGACATGGGGAGGCCCTCACCCGGCCCGCCGAACCCCGCGGGCTGGCACTGCCCCGGCTGTGCCCGCTCACGGTGACCCGAGCCGGGGTCCCCTCGCAGGCCCCTCTGAGAGCTGGCACTCAGTGTGCCCGCTCGGGGTGACCCGAGCCGAGGGTCCCCTCACAGACCCCTCTGAGGGCTGGCACTGCCCCGGGTGTGCCCGCTCAGGGTGACCTGAGCCGGGGCTCCCTCACAGGCCCCTCTGAGGGCTGGCACTGCCCCG
>VZTB01006369.1:11727-39205 GCA_013397245.1 Thryothorus ludovicianus | reverse complement strand
GCCTGCGCGCCGCAGCCGGCATGGCCCTGCCCGCGGCCGCTCGCGGCTGAGCCTCGACCTTGCCTTCCCCTTCCTCTCGGACCCTCCTCATCCTGCTCCTCGTGCTCCTCTTCCTTCTCATCTTCCTCCTCCCGCGGACGCTGCCGGGGCCGGGCCGGGGGCGGTGGCGCTGCGGGGGCCCCTCGCTGCCTTGCGGGGCGTCCCGGGGCCGGGGCGGAGCGGGTGGAGCCGCGCGTGGTGCGCTGTGTGCGGGAAGGTGCTTCCCTGGATCCTGCATGTTCCCGGCGGGGGGCCGGCTCCGGGGCTGGGGCGCCGCACTGAGCCGCGGCATCGGGGAGTTCATTTTGTAAATGTGTACGTGTGGCTCATGTGCTGTGAGGGGGGTCTAGGGTCGTGTTTTAGAGAGTTGTATTTGCTGTAGCGTTAGTTGTTGGGAGGGTTGAGGGCTGGTCGTAGCCCATCTGTGTTTCGTGGGGTTGTGTTTTTTTGGTTTGTATAAGCAGTTTGCAGGCTTTGAAGAGCTGCATTGCTGTTGCTGAACTGTAGTTCTTCCAAGGTTGCCATTGTTTGCGTTCTGGGAGGGCAGCTGGTGGCCTCGCAGGAAGGCGGCAGGTCGCGTCGGAGGAGGGCTCTGGGGTCGGTTCCGTGTCACTTCTTTCCAGGAGAGGTTTAGCTTTTCTCCGGCGTCTCTGATGCCAGAACAAGGCCCCAGAATGAACGGTTTCTCTCTGGGCGAGCTGTGCTGGCTGTTCTGCTGCCCGCCCTGCCCCAGTCGCATCGCTGCCAAGCTGGCCTTCCTGCCCCCGGAGCCCACCTACACCGTGCTGCAGCCCGAGCAGCAGCAGGAGCCCGGGGCGGCGGCCGGGGCGGCCACCCCCACGGGATCGGGCACCTGCAGCCTGCACCTGAGCGAGCGGGCCGACTGGCAGTATTCCCAGCGGGAACTGGATGCCGTGGAAGTGTTCTTCTCCCGCACGGCCCGAGATAACAGGCTGGGCTGCATGTTCGTTCGCTGTGCCCCCACTGGCCGGTACACGCTGCTCTTCTCGCACGGTAATGCTGTGGACCTGGGCCAGATGTGCAGCTTCTACATCGGCCTTGGCTCCCGCATCAACTGCAACGTCTTCTCCTATGACTACTCCGGCTACGGGGTGAGCACCGGCAAGCCCTCTGAGAAAAACCTGTATGCAGACATTGATGCAGCCTGGCAGGCCCTCAGGACAAGGTAAATGGATATTGGGGACAAGGTATTTCTGTATCTCCCTTTAATCCTAATAAGTCTGTGTGGTTAACCTTGCTGACTGGAAGGGAAGGGTTTGTAAATGGCTTCAATTACTTTGGTGGCCTCACCAGATGTTGCATGAAGAGCTACTGTGTGATTTACTGGATGGCTTCATTTGCTAAAATGATGGGCAAACCTTCGTCCTTTGGCTTTTTCTAGATTTAGAGGATTATTCAGCTGTAATTTGTGTTAGCCGTTGCTTCGCCATTGAAAATCTCCATCTTGAGTAGGACATATTGCCCTGGTTGCAGTTTGAGCTTGCAGACTGCAATAAACCTGTTCGAGACTTGCCTGCCACTGTCTGCACTTAGAGGTAACCCAGGTGAGCAAAAGCTCTGACTGAATTTGGCAGTAGCCTTGGCCAGAGCTTACCAGGAAACTGCTGGTGTTGCGTGACACGTTTGGGGTTTTGTGCAAGCTCCTGCAGCGTAGACATCTTTCTCTTTTGGCCTCCAAACAATGGTTATCCAATGCGTGTGGTAGTGGGCTGGAAGGAAAAAGTGTTGACATCTGGAAGTAGAGCCGGGGTTTCTGCCAGGAGATGCCAAAGTATGTGGCATCCAAAGGGATGGAGCAACAGTGAGAAGGCTCTGGCAAGAGGCAGCGTGGTAAGGGGCAACAGTGAGCCCTTGGCTCCTAGAAAATGCAGAGTTGCTGGCTCTGGCTCCTTGCTACAACCGATGGCTGTCCCTGGGCCTCTCACTTCTGTTCACAGAAACCATGAGCTCCTTTGGCTGTTGCATAAGTGGTTCTTAAAGTATGACCTCACAGAACATGTCCTGAAAGAAAGAGCTTTAAAAAGCTTAAATTGTCATAGGCCAAGAGAAAAGAGCTATGAACATTTTCAGCTCTTGGCTCTGATGTTGCATAGACAAACTTGGCTTGCATGAAATGCGTATTTAATGTCTATCTTGGGGATACATGCCAGCTTCAGAAATAGTGACAGGAGTTGTTACTAATTTAGATAATTGGCTTTGCAAGAATCCAGGGATTGGTTAGTTGTGGAGTCCAAATGCCTTTTGACATTGCTGTGCCTAAGTCAAGCGAAGAGTGGGGGGGAGAAAGGTGTAGGGAGAAATTACCTTTCCATAGCATGTGCTCTGTCTTCTTGGTGAGCAAACCAGATTCTGGGCTTGTTTTCCAGAGCTTTAAAAAAGATTTATTTCCTTGAATATAAATAATATAGTCTTATATAAAGAAATAATTTTGATATGCTGTATGCATAATAAATTAAGCGCCACTACAACGCATATGGGTGATGTAAATAAGATTCAAGGGAGAAAAAGTACTATGTCTAAACCAAGCCTGGTTAATGTTTGTCCTTTGGTTGCTGTGTTTTCTCTCTTTCACTCAGTGTTTGGTTGATGATATTGTTTTATTTAAACCTCTTCAAGCTCTGAAAAAGTGGTTTCTCATCTTCTTGGAGGTGCTTCTGTACTGATAGGAGTTTAGTATATGGTTAATTTCTACATAGGCCCAGAAATAAGGGGTTCCTTCACATAAATCTTTTAAGAAACCTGACCCAGTAGGTGATGCCAACACATGCCCAACTTGGTCTGAGAGGATCTGGCTTCTTCAATAAATGTGTGTCTGGGCAAGTTTGTAGTTTTCCATTAGTGTCCCTTCAGTGCTTTTTACGAGATCTAGGCTCTGCTTTCCACCTTAAACCGTGGGGTTGAAATTTCCCAGCTCTTACTTTGCCATGTTTGTTAATCCCACATTTTAGTGTACCTTGAGGGTACAGTTAGAGTAGTTACCATTGGTTAGGTTTTTAGGAGCCAAAATCCATTGGAGCTGGGTGCCCAGGGAAGTGGTGGCATCACCACCCTTGGAATAGTTCAGAGGGCATGTGAATGTGGCACTTGAGGATGTGTTTTAGTGCTGAACACTGGTGCTGCTGGGTTAATGGTTGGACTCGATGCTCTTTGAAGTCTTTTCCAATGTTAACAATTTTGTGATTTTATGATTACAGTATTTTAGGTGCCCAGTAAAGAAGTTGGTCACTGTAGGCTTCAGCAGAAAGTTAATCAATTCTATTAACAGATGGCTGTATTTGTAACAGGTATGAGCTGAAACCTTAGCCTTTCTGCTGATGAATTCTCAAAGTAACAGTGTGAGCTTTACATGACTGATCATTTGCTAGTCCTCAATCCAAGTGGCTCACAATTAAGGGAAATATTCTGCAGCAGAAATACAAGTATGCCTCTTGAGGTAAAATGTCATGTTATAGCATTCCTGCTGCAGCAGTTCCTCGGTAGCTCCAGGAGATTGTGTATGCTTTCATTCTTAATGCAAATTCCTGGCATTTGGCCTCCAGTCATATGGTAGTGAACTGTAATGCAAAGTTAAAAGTGAAGTCTTAAAATAGAGGTTCACTGTGCCATCAAAAGCATTTAGTCATCTGTGCTAAGTTCCGTGGGAAGCTGTTGCTCTTCTGAATCCACCAGACGTTCCACCTGGCAGCAGAAAGGAATCATTAAAATGTTGAAAGTCTGAGACTCTTTTCCTTTGAAATTGTGCCTCTGAAGTACCACTGATACTTAGCAATCGTTAATTTATCAGTGTGTTTTGAAAGTTGCCTTGAGGAAGGTGGGAATTAGCCCTGTGCTTGGAGAAAGCTGTCAAATTCCAGAAATAATGGTGAGCTGGCAGGGGTTGCCATCATGGCTGCAGATTCTGACTGTATTTTTTTCAAGGTCCTGAAACAAGGATCTTGCTATCACATACACATTTAGGAATCAAACCTTACATAACTGATGATTATAAAACTATCTGAAAACAGTGGATGAAAAAATAAAATCATCAAATTCTTTTGTTCAGCTTCAATTATCAGCCTGTCTTTGCAAAATCAGTCTCAACTGTTCTCCATTCTTTTAGTCTTTGTAAAGAAAACTAATTTTCCTTATTTTAAAGGAATTTAGTATTTCTTCTCATGAATAAACTATATCTTAAAGGATAATTTTACTAATTACTAATTGTGAATTCTAACTGTCTTTCAGCCCAGTGAAAATGTTGGCATACAATTTTGTTCCTTTAAAATGAGTTTCTATAGATTTTTCTTCAGAGGCTGTAATTGTACCATTGGTTGTTTTCATTCCAGTATCAAGTATTGATCAGTGATTCATTTGGTCTTTTATATTTATTTTTTTCCACTTGATTAATAAATTTCTATCTAGTATCTCAATGTCTCTCAAAAAGAATTTTTTGTCTTATTGCTGCAGATTTTATTTTTGTGTTTTATTTTAGGAAGATTGGGCTGATTTTGTTCTGTTAGTTTTAAAATCAGAACTAAATTGAAGAGAGTGTGTAGCAGACTGTCTTCTCTCACTGTCCATGAGGTTTTAAGTTGCTGCTTTTTGTTCAGATGTGTTTCTTATCCTAATATCTGATTGTCTTAATGCAACATCTGTGCAAAATGACTTGATTGTCCTCCTCTTCCCCTCATTTCCTGAATCCCACATGGGAAGATTGAACTTTCTAACACTTTTACATTAAGACAATGTACAGTACTTAAAAACAGGATGCACATGTAGGGCTCGGGTTCAGTGCTCAAGCACAAAACCATGGCTGCTTTGTCAATCATATGCTATTTATATTAAAATCAATTTGTACATTCCCTAAAAATTTGAAGAAGGTTGGTGAGGTGTTTTAAAATCCCAGTCAAAAGAGAGAAGGTGCTGCTGCCCCACTACCTCTGCCTCTGTATTGAAGTCTCAAAGAGCAGAACCTGTTAGTCCTTCCTTTGGATCCTGAAAGGAGGTAAAGAAAATGTAGTTAATAAATAGCTTAGAAGAGCTATTCTTGTTACATTTAACAAGATACAGCTTAATTTGTTTTGCATAGTGCACAATATAAACTATTTTTTAAACTTTTAATAAATGATAGGTGTTATTGCAATGTTTAAATCCTTAATTCTCAAAAAAGGTGCCCTTGAATTTGTCTTTCAATCCATAGGAGAGCACTGGTTCACTTTTAGTTTTCCCTATGCTTCTTGGCCAATACAGTATGATGGAAGGAACTGAATTGTGAAATGGTGTAGTAAAATCCACAGGCTTTTGATCAATGGGTAGCAGATAGAATATTTAAATAGTTTTTAAAATTATCTTGCCAAATTTAATGTTAAAAAAGTGTACACCAAGCCGTTTATTATGCAGGAATTTCATTATTTGTGGTGCTGATTATCAGGAGATTATTATGAGATTATCAGGATTGCTGTTTCCTGTGTGGGAGCAGGTGGAGAAGCCTTACAATGAGTAAAATCAGGAAACACACCTAATTGGATTAGGCCAGAGTGATAACTAATCTTCTGAGGTTGTGTCAGTTTAGTTCATCTCTATTCTCATGTGATTAGGTGCTTACAGCTTTCCAGGTGAATAACAGCTTCAAGGTTTTGCTACCTTTTCTAATCAAAATAGTCAATTTCTGCTTTAGTGTTTTTCGCAACAGAATCTTCTTTCACCAGCACCATATTTTGTGCATGGTCTAAACCAAGTTCTTTAGATTGGATGCTTAAAGGTTTTTATCAAAAGTAAAACTTGACATGAAAGGCAGTGCATGGCATAGTCACAATTAATAGTCCTGGAGTAATAGAGTTTCCTTTCTTCATGGAGCATCACCTGGTAGATGGTTCAGTCATTCCAGCTTTTCAGTAATATTGTTACAATGATTCCAGAGAATTGTTTAAAGCTCCCATCCTCTAAAACTAAAGTTATTCACTCTGCTGTGGTCAGTACTTCAAAAAAGGCTGCATGTAACTTTTGAGCAAAAGCAGAAGCATCCACAGTCCTCTGCTGTTGTGGTCTGTGCAATGAGCAGAGATTAATTCAGATAATGAGTGTCCTTGGGACAAATACCAACAACTGTTCAAAACAGGTGCTCTGATGTTCAAAGTTATTCAAAATATTTACTGAGCTTTGGTGTTGTGTTATGTCTTTTAGTCACTGAAGTTAATGTAGTTTTGTTAAATATTTCCCTGTTTCTGTCAGGACTACAAGATCAAAGCTTGTTTAAAAAGAAAAAAAAAATAGGAAACTTTTCACTGTAAAGAATGTTTTGCAACTGGTGTTATTTGGGAAGAAAAATAAGCTGCCAAAGAGCCTTTGGCTAACAGCACATGCTCTCCTGAGTGTGGATAGTCCTGAAATTCAACTGCCTGAACTGGAGATATTGGTTTACCCTGATGTACAAAGGTTGTTGGACTTGGTTCTCCACATCATCAGAGCCTTGAACATAAAAGGTTCCTAGAGGAGGATATTTTTAAACTCTCCATGCTGAAATAACTGTCTGCTTTTTAGCCCTAAATTACATGAAGTGCACAGGAAAGGCAGCTTTTTCTCTTTCTCTCTAGATAGACAAGTGTTGCCTTTTGAGCTGGTGGTTGTTCTGCCATGGCTGTTTGACCTGTGGGTGTTGCTGGCAGCTCTTAGATTTGTTCTTGACAGGGGAGTTTGAGCTGGACTGTGTGAACCTCAACACCTTTGCTCTGAAGCCAGGGTCAGTCTCCAGTCCATCACAACCTCACAACCAAAAAAAACTCTCCAAAATTCACCCTTTATGTTACTCTGCTACTTAGACACATTCTGAAGTGCCGGGCTGAGTTTACACTGGTTCATTACTTCTGAACATAAGTAAAAAGAACAAAAGCACTGCTGTCCAGGGCTGAGATAGCTGTGGGAATGGATAGGTGGAAACCATTTCAGGGTATACAAGTGGTTATCTGCCAGCAGCTGGCTTTGTGGGAAAAACTGACAGTTAGAAAATGGATATTTCTGTTTCCATACTGAATGAAGAAAATGAGTCCCTTTCAGTTTTCTGGAGTTTTTCAGTCCTGTGGTGTTTCCTCCTGTGGAGATGGGCAGTGCCAAGTATTGGCTGTTTGGAATCTGACTGCTGGGACTAAGGTCTGAATTTCCTATTTCCTTTTAATACGATGTGCCAATGTGATGATAGTAACTTTGCATCCCTTGCCCTAAACCCACTTCTAAGTTCTACAGCCATATTCTCTGTTGGTTTTAAGGACAACAGTCTCAAGATTATGCAGCGCTAGTAAAGAAAATGAACAAATAACATAGAGATTTGTTTTTTCCCAAAGTTGATAATAAATTTAATGAATAAGTAAGAATCCTTTCTGCCTTCCTTCACAAATGTAAATCAATTATAAGGCTGTGTTGGAAGGAGTTGAAATGAGTCATAAAACAAGATGCAGATGTGTTGTACCTAACATGCTTGTGTACACAGAGGCTTGCTTTTGCCAAGTAGCCCCTAAGAAGATCAGAAATCTTTTCCTGTGGATTAGGAGATAGCTTCAGTTGCCACTGAACTTGAGAGGAATTAAAGCCACCTGTATACAAGATGAGGGGTTCCTTGTGTTTTCCTGAATCTAGCAAAAAAAAAAATCTTTTTACAGTTTTTGAATGCTGGTGGCTCTTGGGTGTCTGAAATGAAGTGATTAAGAATTGGTTTTTGTCTAACTCTTAAAGCTTGGGTTTGTATATCTAAAATACAAACCCAAACCAACTGATAGACAGTATCTCCTTGTGTCTCCTGTGTCAGTTGGTGGATAATTGAGATTGCTGCAGACGAGCACTGGTGAATTGAATGAGCAGTTGCAGTGACCCATTTGCTCCTGCTTCATCTTGGCTGCCCTGCTTTCCAGTTTTTACATGAATGACTTTCACTGGTCTTGCATGCTCAGCCTGACATCTGATGATGAAGCTCAATTTCATTCCTGACTAAAACTGAGTGTTTTGTTGGCAGTGGTTTTTTTCGGTGTGTCAGGATTTGGGAGCAATGGGAAATGTGGGATTGTAAACCCAGGAAACGCTGTGTGAACACAGCAGAATAAAGATGCTTTTACAGAAGGCTAAGAATGTAGAATGAGATAGATGAATAGTGCACAGTGTCAGCTTAAGGACAGAGGAACATCTTTGCATTCTTTATTCCAAGGGCTAATTTGAGAAAAATGGGTTACTGTTATTTGCACATTAAGCTCTGCTGCCCACAAACAATTACAGAAAGGTGCAGGCATAGGTCAGTTGTATAATGACAGAGTTGTACTGGCATTATCTGTATCCATATCTTTATATTTTTAACCACTATGTTGGCTTTACAGAACAAAGGTTGTCCTGTTAGAATTAAACATTGTGGTTAGATTTGCTGACTGTGAGACCAAATGATAAAAAGGCACAAAATTGGGCTAAACAGCAGGACCTGGCTCAATGCCCACCCACCTTCCCACCCTTGGTTTCATGTCTCCTGATAAGCACATGCATGTCTTTGGGAAAATCCCTACAATCATGAAATAAATCTGTAACCTCTCAACTTTCAAAAAGGGGAATTCCATGTGGGATAGCAAATGAAGCGTGATGTTGATGTGGAAGATGAGGTTTTTAAATTAGTACACTTGCCTCAAAGTCTAGAGGGAAAAATGTAAATGAGAGGTAATCTCAAAGTATTGCCTCTGGTTTTTATTTTGTATTGCAAATTTGTTAGAAGAACTTCATATATGCTTTACTGACTGCAACATTATTTATTGGTACAGTCTCTTGAAGTTCTTTCTAGGTGTGTCTTCAAAATGCAAATTCTATTTTCAGCTGTTGATTGGGAATTGGTTGTTGCATTAGACAGTTTGGGCTATGTTTGCAGGAAGATTAGTGTTACTGTGCCTTATTAAAATATAGAAATGTTACTTTAAGAACTTTGACTCATGGGAGCCTTATTTATCAGCCAAGGCATGCTGCTAAATGAGCTGCATAGCTCAGTGTCTGGCAAGAGACCCTTCTCAAGGCATGCAGTGCCAGCTAGAAGCCCTAAATACTCTTTTTTCATTATTATTTTTTACAGGATACTGCCACATTTCTTAAGATCCCAGTATCTTAGACCAGTTAATTTTAACTTTGTGCTATGGCATGGCCATTTCATTCAGTGTGCAGCAGAACAGCAGAATTGTGGAGTAATGAATAATGGGAACCAACAAATCTGAGAGGTCTGAGGCCAACTGCAACATATTTCTCAGGAAAGCACCCTTTAATAGTGTGACTTGAAAAGTTTCTCCTTTAATAAGGTTGTTTATAATGGGTTTTGCACAGATAAACTGAGATTAGGTTCAGATTATTTTAGCATCATTCCATGCATCTTAATAATTCTTTATAATAAATTAAACAAGACATTTTGTCTTAACTATTGCACTATACAATATATTGCAAGCCTTAATAATATGCAAAATAAAAAGCCAGCAACAATACAAAGTGAACTTCTGTTGAGCAGTTTATAACCAAAATGATGTATAGAACCATTTATACTTTAAAGGCAAGTTTGAGAAGTTGGCCTGCTGCCTTAAGCATTGGACCAGTTTGGGCAGAACTTAATCATTGTTCCAACTCTGTAGAGTCTTCCCCAACATCTGATAAATTTGTTTAAGTGGGATTTTGGCTGTAGGACAGCCTGGGGAAAGTGGCATCTTTCAAGAAAATGCTCTTGGTTTTGGAGCGTGTTCTCCAGGGCAAATTTACAAAAGTCTTTTCCAGCGTGCTATTTGTTGTTTAGAACTTCATTTCTTACAAAGGTGTTTGTATGTTTAAGTGTCGTTTTGGATTATTTTTTAAAGAAGTGGCTAATGTTGTAAAATATTTACTTTGGAGGTGTTCCCTGGACAATTCTTACCTTGAGGCAGCTACTCGAGCCAGTTTCCTCCTTCTGCTAGGACTGAAATGTACCTCACTGTGCATATTTAAGATGTATTTCACCTTTTGTTTGTAGTATATTTTGTTGCAGCTCCCTACAGCAAAAACCTTGTCTTTTTCTGGTCAAGCATGAGCTTTAATGTTACTGTTTCAGTCTGGGTACCAGCATCTCATCAAGTTTAACAAACTGTAAAAGCACCAGAGTTGTGGGAAGAGGCGGGGTAATGTTTCAGCCAGAGTTTTGCTATTTTTATGCATAGGGTTTATGAACGTGTAACCTTTGCTCACACTGGTTAATAAATACACTGGGAGGTAACCATGTGTTGCAGGCAGCACTTTCTGATGCAAGAAGCAGCAGCAGCCTTTCAGGAGCCAGGCAGCAGTTTAGGATACTAAGTGGGGTTTCAACCTTAAGCCTGTCCAGTGTGCCTAAAAGGTTTTGACTTGCTGTATCTCTGCCAGCTTCCAACCTTCTGTTTCTGTGATAGCAAAACCCTCTGCCCTCTCCCCTGAACTCTTGCTAATTATTCATGTAATGTGGTGTTCACTTCTAAAGACTGCTGTGCATAGGCCCAGTACAGTTAGTTCTTTATCCTCTCTTTGAAATTTGTACTAAAAATCAATCTGATAATGCAGAAAGGACTATCTGTAAAGGAATACAGGCACAAAGTTGGCTTTTAGAAAAAGAAATCGTTCTGATTTGTATTTACATTAATAAAAAATGAAGATGACTGAACGTACTTGAAGATAATTTGGATCTGAATATTTGATAGATCTCGAAAGATAATATTGTCATAAATCCTGAATGTTCATAGAGTTTTGTAGTGAGTGAGTGGGTTGTAAAGTCTCCTTGATTTATTGAGTTCTTTTCTATCCTGAGATGAAGGAATCTGGTGCCAAATATGCCACCCTTCCAAACTGGATGTCCTTCTGTCAAAGCTCATCTAAGATCTGTAGATCATTTTGTGTAGAGCATTGAACAGACACTATTGACACAAATAGGATCTGGCACCTTCTAATTATTTCAGGAAATTACTCTTTCCATCCAAAAATTCACTTTAATATTCATAATAAAGAACATAAAACCAAAGTACCGTGGATATTTCTTACCTGGATATAGCTCTAAATTTGTTGTCTTTCAGCAGCAGGAGAAATTGCACTAAAGATCATTATTCTCTTTGGTTGACTTTCACAACAATTTTCTGTTTTTCTTTTTCAGTACATGAATTTGTGTGTTAATTTGAAATCAAGGAAGCAGTGTTAGCTTAAACTTAGTTAATTACTGAAATTTTGAGAGGCAGGGGAGGATTTTGCAGGCATCGTTTGTTGTCACTCTGTTTTTCATCTTTCCACTATTTCTGGTGTTTCTGGGTTTTGTGAACTGTGGTTTTTTTTTTCCTATTCTTCACAGGACTGGCTGGACTTCCTCCTTAATTTTTTTTTTTTAATTCTCATTCCATATTTATCTTTTACCTCTCTCTCAGAAACTTTATGGTATTAGGAGAAAGGGAAACACTCTATCCATGGGAACTGTAAAATGGAACTGTGCAGAGCTGAATAGCAAAAAATGTGTGTTGGGGGAGTAAGGAGTAGTAGCTTGGAACTGAAACATCCGTGTTGTAATATGGTGAACTGCAGAAAACCAACGTGGGCCAAGTGCCAGCTTGGGTAGTGATATTAATGCACTTCTTTCCCAAGCACTGTGCTGTTATCTGTGATAGCAAAAATAGAAACTCCAGCAGTACAAGACTTCTTTATGCTGTGCTGGTTTATTGGGAGGCAGTTAAGTGCTGGTGTGGCAGAGACTGGAATTTCTAACATTTTTTCCTGCATAACCAGTTGTTCCCTGGTGATACTGCATGCAGTCAAGTAGGGAGCCTACATGCTTTACAAGGACTGCATCAGAGGCAAATAGGGGCATGAATAACATCTGGAAGCTGCTTTTCTTCTCATTTTTATTTTTTTTAAATTACTAAGGTGCACCTGCAGATCAGTTTCTACCTTTAGCATCAGCTGAAATAATGACCTTAAGTGATTGCATTAACAGTTGTCCTTGATCCACTTCGAGGTACTTCTGCTTCTTGTGGCATAGCTGGTAATTGCTTGGTAAGCACCTTTTTTTGAGAGGAAAAAGCTGACTAGCAAGAAATCTTTCACTAAAAAACCTACAAAAGCAATTGTCCCTGTTAACTGGGTGTGTTGACAGAAAACAAAGTCTCCAAGTGTGCTGTTTGACCATTGTTAAAAATCCTCATTTACACAATCAGTCCATAGACTCTGATGATCCCAGATAAAACAGCTGGATTAGCTGAACGAGTATATGTGACCTGGTTTCAGGACTGAATTTTCTCATCTGAGTTTCAGAAAGTTAGTACTTTTCTAGATGCACAGATGTACTCTTCCCATTTTTTAGAATAACATTTGTTGCTTTAAGACAGGTTAAGTTTGCTGATGCTTAATGTTTCTACATATCATTAAATGCAGATATATGTTTCTGTAATAAATTGCTTTTTTTGTGCTATCTTTTCAGTTTCTTAGTGAGCACAAGGCAGGTTTTATAAACATTTCAACCAAACAGAAGTACACAGAAGAAACTTCGTGCTAAATTTTATTGTACAGCATTCTGAGTAGTATTTACTGGGAGAAGGGAAGAGGGATTTAGTCCCTGGGTTTGTGGTGATAAAGGCTGTGGCTAGGAAATTTGATTTTTAAGCTCTGAACTAGTTATCTGTGATCTGCTGTTCTAAAACATATGGTACTGTTAATCCTGGTGATTGCTATATATTTTTTTAATCATCTTAGGTTTATATTGACTGTTACTGAGGGTTGAACATTGATTGTGCTAAAAGTTCATTAAAGGAACATGTGCAAGATGAGGATGCTTGGGAAGAAAGGAATAGATGAATCTGATTTAAAAGTCAAGAGTGCCAATATAAAAATGGCAAAGAAAAAAACCAGAACACTGAGTTTTCTTGTCTCTGAAAAGATACTTGATGAATCTTTTCAGGTAATAAATTACTTTCATGAAATGACTGTCATCTTCCATTTGCCACTTATCGTTCTTTGGTGGAATATTTAACGAATCCACTTGAAAATGGATAATTGAGAGAGATGGGAGAGACTCATCAGAGAGTTGTGTTTCTCTCTAAGGCTGTGAATTTGGCACTTTTTGAAAGCAGATGTTTAAACGTATGCAGATTCACACTGTGACAAAGCTCAGTGTTTTGAGCAAATAAAAAATTGGTATGTGTTTTCTCCACTTATTGTGGGGAGGAGAAAAATAGAGGTTACAGTGTCATTTATCCAAGTAGGATTTTTTCCTATTTATGATTCACGAGACAATGTCATTGCAGAGGAAGAGCCTATTGTTTTTATTCTTAATTCAAAAGAAAATACTGCCTTTCTTCAAGTCTGTGGAAATGGTTAGAGTAACTCAAAGACACATGAAATGTTTCCAGGGAATTGAAGGGGACTATCCAAGGGGGATGTGTGGCTTCCTGTGTAACACAAACCATGACACTTCTTCACTGGGCTTCTCTATAGAGCCCTTCAGCGTTTATGGGACACTGCCTTTCTTTGAGAGGAGCTCATTCTTACCTAATAACTTGGTTTTTCTACAGTGCTTGAGCATATTAATTTAGTCTATAAAGGGGAGAGAAATCCTACTGCCAGCTGAGTCATCTTCATACAATGCTGGCTGCTAAAAGACTCATGTTCTGGGGACAGATGCCTTCATCTGCTGTTGAATCTTTTTAGGAACATTGGAGGAATTTGCTGTCATGGGTCACGTTTGTATCAGGACCTCTCTGCCATCCTTGTTCTCCATCCTGCCTTTCTGCTCTCCCGTCTCTTTTCTGTTGGAGGCTCAAATCTCTGCCTGAGCTACACTAATGCTTCTGCATGGAAGAAATGCTGCATCCAGTTTGTCTCCTTGCATTCCTGCAAGGCCTTATCCGTTCCAGCTCCCGTGTAATCCTCTTGGACTCCAGCTCTGCTGCTCTGTGGGAGAGACAGCGTTCAGATTTGCAGGGGTCTTTGAAGAACAGTGTGAAAATGTCAGCTATAATAGGATTTTGAATACGAGCACCTGCTGTTTGTGTAGACAGTTCAATTTTTTTCTTTGTTCTCCTCTGTTAGCATTATGGAGGTAACACTTGAATATTTTTTTTTTTTTACCAGCTTATGTTTTAGATACAGCTACAGTTGTCTGTAAGTGATGTAAGGAAAATGCTGTATCAGTGCCACTTACTTCACATTTAATGGCTTGTCAGCTATACAAATAATTGTAGCAAACCCAAGCCATTTAATGCTGTATTCTCAAATATATCTCTCTCAAATAATATTTGAGAATGTTTTATTCTTAGTAAGAAAATTCTGTAGATGAAATTGCTTTTACTTAGAGATTGGAACATAAACAAAATTATAATAAACAGATAGAAGAGCATGCAAAAAAAAGCAAGAATGGAAAAAAGCACAGACAAGACAAACCATAAAACAGAAGCCTCCCACACAAAAGAAAATTCAAAGAGTGGTGGGATTCATTACCTGAGCAGTTCAAGGACCAAGATCTATAGGTATCAGTTTCTGAGTGCCGTGCTTTGAATTTTTTTCACTTAATCTTCCAAATATCAATCTCCAAAGTATGAATTCCAGCGTGAGCAAACCATTTAATTCTGCTATAGCATCCTGACAGCTAACTGCCTTCAGCCAAATTTACAGGTATACTTCTAGTTTAAGATCCTTAGGTCAGAAATACTTTTTCTATGAAGTTACAGTGTGTGTTACTAACCAGCTGTGCAAACCTTCTGGTGAGACATTTTCAGTGAGCTTTGCAGTTTGGTCCATTACAGTCTAGGTTAGTTTTGTTTCATTCTGTGCTTATACAGTGATAGTTATTTTCAGATACTACAGCCTGATACATTGAAAGAGAACTGAAACCATTTCTTTTTGTCTTGGCTGTCCTGGTTTGTTCACTGGAGCAGTTATTTCCTGCTTTGTGGGCAGCTGGTCTGTAGCTGGTGGAAGGGGAGAAATGTTGGTGACGAGTGAAACGGGCAGCAGCTCTGCTCAGAAGCCACTCTGCTCCTCCCATGAATAATCCCAGCTCATGAGTCAAAGGCTTAAGCCTGGCTTAGGTACAGCTCATGGCAATTAGTGCCACAGCAGGGTGGCCTCACCTCAGCCTGGTGCTTCAGGTGTGTAGGGGTAAGGGAAATGCATCAAGGAGTTGGTGTTTGATGTGAAGAGTCCTGGCAAGAGCAGTGCTCGAGACAGGTGTCAGAGGGGCTTCAGTGAACAGATGGAAGTACTAGAAAAAGAAGAAGACAGTGCTCCTGAACAAAAATGGAGGAGCTGCAAGATTGTTTCCTCCAGGCATGTAAACCCTCAGTTTCCCAGTGCTGAGCCAAGGCTGGTGAGGAGGGTTATGTGATGGGCTTGGGAGCTGGGTCAGAATTCATTGGCTCACTGGGAAGTTTCAGCCTCAGGAATAAGGCAAGGCTCTCCAGTTTGGAAGTAGCTGACATTGAAGAAACAGCTATGAAAGCACAAAACTTGTGGGAATGCATAACTGGTATTAGTATTTACACTCAGGTTTGCTCAATGTCTCCTAGGGAATCAAATTCTGTGTTTGTTGACACATACTTGTTTTACTGAAGTCTTTACATGAAGACGTAATGTGTTAATGTACGTGGATATCATCAAATCTTCCTTGTTTTTCATAACAGCCCTTACTAGGCACGCAATTTTAGGGAGTAGTTTACCTTATTTTTCAGGTTTTGAGTATAGGATGCCCAAAAGTGCAGCCTTTTCGCAACATTAAAAAGATGGTTGAAATTTCAATGTCACATCAAGTGTTAT
Organism: Thryothorus ludovicianus; assembly: GCA_013397245.1. NCBI lineage: Eukaryota > Metazoa > Chordata > Aves > Passeriformes > Certhiidae > Thryothorus > Thryothorus ludovicianus. The sequence goes on along the minus strand of VZTB01006369.1, from coordinate 23,383 downwards.
GAGGAGTACACCCATCTGTCTTAGCTCTGCTGTATTAGAGCATAGGGTATGTGTACAATTGAAGTAAAAATACCCCATCAGGAGAGAGATGAGATAATGGATTCCTTTAGAAGATGATGTAGACTGAGCTGCTCTGTGAAAGTGGCTGAATTTTTTCTATCTCAATTTGTTTAAATGTACCTCAGAGAATGACTGTGTAAGTTTTGTACACTGCTTGCAGTGAAGAGTATATACTAGAAGTACAGAGTATATAGAAGTAGCTGACTATTTGTGAATTATTGATGCTGTAATCATAAATACAGTGCTCACTGGCCAGCAGAAGTTTCCAGTCTTCTGTATTCCAGGCTTATTTGCTACAGAGCATCTTAATTAAATGCAAAATGCTTCATTAAAGCTAACTCCAGTGCTGTATTTTTAGAATAACTGGAGTAAAAAAATTGATTTTATATGCCATTTACCTGTTGTGTCATGGGACCAAATGGTGTGAATCAGGATTGGTCTAAGAAAGCATTTTGGAAGAAGCAGGAAACTATGGTGAGTAGAGAGCTCCCATGTTTGTTCAAGTCCAACACTAATCTTGTGCCAGTGCTGTCTGCAGAACTCCAGTTGATTTTTAAGGGTGCTAAAGCAGAGGAAGTTGGGGGCAGTGGGAATTATATTTGAATACATCCATGTGTTATAGGTCCTATTTGCATTAGCTTCTCGTGTTTCAACTTACAATGGCTTTGCTTTGTATTTACCACTGTGATCAGAGAAATAAAACCACTCCCGACATTTAGAGGCGGTTATTTAGGAATTAATTTAGGAAGATGCTCACTCCCCCTCATTGCATGAGTGTGCACTGAGTTTGGAGTGTTACTCTCCTTTTGTCATAAAGCAGTGCACTGAAGGTAGGAGTTCAACAGATGGCTCAGCCACACCATTGCTTGTTTTTCTTGGATGTTTTACAGGAATCCTTTTTGCTTGTCAGTGGCCTTCTTGCTTTCACTCAATATGAAAGAATTAATGCTTGTAGGGGCTAAGTTATTCTATTATATCAGCATGCCTGTGGCACAAGTTCCTGCTTAAATTTCAGTGCACATTTAATGAAAACTTATTTCCTGCTTCCCTGCTATCTAGGGAAATAAAAATCAAGCAACCAAACAAAAAAAAAACAAAAAACCAACAAAACCTTTGTCAGGCAGAAACAACTGCTCCGAATTTGTTTGTTGTTTATACATAAAACTGCTAGTTCATGTGGTAGACAAATGAGCAATGTATCACAAACCAAACACCAAAATCAGTATCCTGGGTTATTGTGGCAGAGAAAAGTTATGTTATAAATACAGTTGAGTCCTCAGTACAAGAGAAAACAAAGGAGGTTTTACTTTTTAGTTCCTCAAAAACATTAACAGATCTGCAAACACAGATTGCCTATATTTTGCCTGGGGGAGAAGGAACTTCCTTGTAATGGTGAAGCTGGGGGAAAAAAAAGAGAGAAGTGGATTTTACTGTTCAAGAGCACTTGGCTTGCTCTGAGTCCTGAGCAGTTTTACTTTAGTCAGAGAAGGTGTTTCCCACTTTGACAAATGACAACTTCAGGAGCCTATGTTTGAAGCAAATGAACAAAAGGTGGCTTAAGGTTGCATTTCAAAAAGGAACAATTTTTAGACAAATTGATATTATTTGGATTAAAAAAAAAAAGTCATCCAACTGTCACCCCAAAGCCACTCAGTGCAGATTGGCATAATTCAGTTTATTTAAAATGTAATCTCATTACAATTTGTTCTAGGGAATTCGATGAAATACCATTTACCTTTACCTACCCTGGTTGTTCAGGGCAAGTTTGCAGTGGCTTCAGTACTCAGCAGCGTGTAGATCTCTGCTTTTGTCATGGATGCTTGAGCTCTGCAGTGATACTCAATATCCTTGTCAGGACTCGGTTGAACTGTGAGCACAGTTCCCAGTGTTTGATAACAGATTGCTGATTGTCACAGGACAGTAATCAAGAACCAATTGCAGTGATTTCGTGCTTTGGTATAATGAAGTTACTGCAGGGCAAATGATCATCCTCAGAAGTGCCTAGAAGTTGATTCTACTTGATCCATTTATTATTAACATGAAAAGAGCAGCTGGTACATCACTGGATTAGTGCTGCAGTCAGAGTCCACAAGCCTAGGAGTGTGATATTTGCTAATAACTTCCAAAATTGCCTGTAAGAGTGCATTTTCAAGAGTCATAAGTTCATTCTGTAATTCCACTATCAGCTTATGTTGGTTAGCACTGGGGTTTCTCCATGACATAATCAAATGACTTTCTGGTGTGGTAGTAAAAGTGATAGTGATAGAAAACTGTGGTGGAGTCCTTGATTAAATTTCTCTGTCAGCCATTTAAATTATTTTGAGAGTGAACACATTTGTGGAATTACTTGTCTGCTCCTGTGACAGTGTGCTGGGACATACGCCAGAGAAATTGGTCTCTCTCTTTTTCATAAGCCAGAGTAGAACTGATGCTTGTGAGAGGCTGACCTAGAGCAGAGACCAGACAGAGTTAAAAGAATATAGCAGATATTTATTAAAAGGCCTTAAAAGGATGGACCTTGTGCCATACAGGAGCCTGGCCAGGGCTGCTCCCAAGATGGAACTGGTCAGGAGCCCCCATCCTTTTAGAAGTTCTGGGCCATTTACATATTGGGGTTAATTGTCAGGTTCAGGTTATGATGTCCCATCTTCCTGATTTGCTTTTTTCACTTTACTGTTGTTTATGCTTTTTGGACCTCAGGTTGTAAGAGTTGTCCTTGATTCTCAAGCTGGAAAAGGATTGTTTTTTCTAACTAAACTGTGAAGAGACCTTAAATATATTAGTTCAGAGTCACTCTAAGGTAGTACAGAGTATGAAAAACATGAAAGCTGAAACTCAAGACATCATTTCCCCACTTTAGAGGCTGACAAGGCCTTTACCTTGTAAAGTCTCTTTTCTAAATATCAGCTAATAGTAGGTATTTAATAACAGATAAGTATCTAACGATAGTAAATAACTAACAACAGATAAATGTCTAATAATAAATAAATGTCTTATAGTAAATAAATATCTAACAATAGAAAAAAGTATCTAATAACAGTAAATATCTAGCAGTAAATATCTGATAATGGATAATAGTAAATAACTAACAATAATAAATAATAATGAACAGTAATAAATATCTAACAGTAGTAGTGTCCTGCACAGTCAGGTATCATGCAAAGAAGGATAATGATTATTATGAACAGTTCTTTGGGCACAGAAGAAGAATCATTTAAAGCAAGTTTTTGTCTGCATCAGTCTCTGTTTTTTCAGTGAGTTGTTTCAGTAGCAGAAGCCTTCTTAATTCTGTCTAGCCTCTGTTCCAGGTCAGCCTCTCCAGGCATCAGCCTGGTTTTGGCTCTCAGCTCCATGAAAATGTGAAGTGAACTGGAGTGTGGGGTACCTGAACTTGAATTGCATAGTACTTGTAGGCCTGGGGAGGAAGAAAGTAGAGAAGGAGAAAAATCTCATGATTTAAAGAGCCAGTGTCAGTAAAACAGTGAAGAATTTTAGACCTATATTGGTGTGAATTCAAGGAAACTGGAGAAACTGGCACAGGGACACTTTTTGTGTGCCAGGGCTTCCTATGAATCTCAAAATCTGATTTTTTTTTTCTCATTTGACAGTTCTTAAGGTTAACTCAAAAAAATCTTTAATGGCTTCCTCTCAATTTAATGTTGGCATTTAGGCTGAAAATCTGCTGTAATTTCTCTGATATTTTGGCTGACATTCTGAAGTGGTACTTGCTGAAGCACAATGCAAAATTCAATGTTCTGTTCTGATATTGTAAATTTCTTGCAATATTCATTATTGACTAAGTTGCTAGTGTTCATTTATTTTCATGTAAAAGTCACACAACATAAAACCTTACTCAATATATGCAATCTGCTTGTGTGACTTATTTGAAGATTTTTGTTTTTCTTTCTACCCCCAAAATTAGATTTTTAGATTCATAGAGGATTAATAGCCACTTATTTTTGAAAATGTACATGGATATCTTATGGAAGTGTATAATGATTCTAGAAAATTGCTATCTGTGTTTCTTAGCAAGTGATCTAAATTTCTCTGGATTATTTAACTTAGAGATAATGCATTTTGAAAAGGTGATAAATAGTATTTTGTGACACATGGGTTTGTGTAAACAGAAAGAAACAGACTCGAATAGGTTATGAAGAGCTGCACACATGTATGTTCTAGTCACTATCTCCTCCTAACTGAGGCATGATTTGTGTTATTCATGATGTATGCTGGATTTTCTTTGTGTCTTGAAAATTATTTATTTCATTGATGTTTGCTGGAGAGGGGAGTGCCCAGTTTCAGACTCAGTCCCCCTGTGAGAATGCAGGAGCTGGTTACCTCATTTTCCTGGCCTTGTAAATTTATGTACTTTATGTGTTCTAAGGAAGAACTCGCCCATCAGTCCCTGCCTTAGCTTAGTGGCAGTTAAATATTAAATCTCAACAGTGTTATGGAGTGGGGTTTGTGCCATCAAAGTGCTCTGCATAGACACTTTCTGAAAACTAATTTATTGCTGTTGCTGTATACAGACTGCTCTCTATGCTTTCCTGCTCAGGTAAGGGATAATGGGACAGCAAATAGCATAACAATTCAAACTGAAAATACAAGGTGAGGTTAACTTCATGGGTTCTGTGAGGCTGACAGAAGGACTGGCCTCGTTAATGAATGTGAATTTGGCACTTTGGAGGACTGGCAGCTTTGGCCGTGAACATTGCTTCAGCTGAGACACGTCTGAAGTCCCCAGCAGCATTCCACTGAGCAAGGAGAGAGTAAAAATAGCAATGGTAAACTTTCCAGCTCTATGGCCCGAAGCTGGAGCCCTGCGGGGAGCAGGGATTCAGTGTCTTAGGCTCATAATTAAGGATGCTTTGAGGTAATCCATAGTTTGCACACAGTGCTGTCATCCAGGAAGCCTGAGGTGCTTTGCATGGCAGTCGATGCCATCACCGGTGCTGTGTGAGGAAACTGAGGAGGGACATGGCCCCAGCCACAGCCCTACAGCCAAGCAGAGGAGCTAAAGTAGTGTCTCACCCTCCTTTGCTGTGCTGTCTGCCAGCAATATCCCAGTGTCCTGTATCCCACTGATCTGCTGACATGGCTGAGGTCTCTTATTACTCTGTGAAGGAATAAGCAGAGGGGTCTGGGGTGTGGATTCTTCATAACCAGCTTCTGTGCACACAGTTCATGCTGGCATGGGGATACTAGAATTGCTGGTAAAACTCATTTGTATTTCCTGAGGCAGTAACACAGGGGGAAAAGCCCCCAAACAACTGTTATTACAGACTGTGGGGTGTTTTGGGCCCTTAGCTAGACCTGGCCTGAAGCTTAGAGAGCTTCTAGAGAGCTGTGCTGCCTGTGAAGGTTGCTGGGGGTTTTTCTGTGCACACAAATGGAATGTGTAACCCACCACTGTGTACTTGTGTGTTATTGAGACTGGAATTGGCTGGAGAGCTGCTGGAGAAGGGGGAGCAGAAATACTTGCATCATTTATACAGTAGTAGCTGCAGTTCTCAGTAATGGAGTTCCCTTTGGGGAAAAAAGCATGCCTGCCCTTTTTAGTTCTCTTTTTTCCCCCCTTTGTCAAAGCAAGGTTTTGCATATGCCCATGGTAACCAAGTGGCTTCCTGCTTTGCTGAAGGCTGGTTTCCACATTGCTGTGTTGTCCTGCTTGTTTAGAACTCTCTGATGGGGCTCCATAGAAGAAGTGCTCCAGCATATCCAGAAATTTTATTTGGCTCTCCTGCTCCATTGGATGGAGCTCTGTTTCCACAGAGACCAAAGCTTGTGTGTTTCAAGGAAGTTATTTTTAGGAGCTGCTGTTTAGCTGGTGGAAGGACTTTCTTCCTTAATAGGAGAGCAGACTGGAACAGGATTCCTCTTTTTCCAGAGTGTCTTTTACCTTTTTCTACCATATTCTTTCCCTTTTTCTGTCACCCAATTTCCCTTTCATTACCGCCTTTTTACCCTTGTCAGCTCTTCCCCTCTTTCACTTTCTGTATCACTGCTCCTGTTGTGCAAGGATCTAATACAAGGAAGTTTGCTGAGAGTGAGGGAGGGACCCAGCCTCTGCTCTGAGAATGTTGTGTTTTCAAGAGAAATCCCCCAGGTGGGTTTGTGCCTGGGCTGAGCAGTGCTTGCTGAGTCACCAGGGGCAGCATTTGTGAGGATGCAGAGGATCACAGAGCCAAGCCCTGGTCCTCAGCTCTGAGGACCTTGTACAGCTCAATTATTCATGGCCTTGGCTCATGAGTTGTCCTGTGTCCTTTGGCCTCACAATAAATAAATATTAGATGTGGCTGTTTTCTGCTGATGTTTGCACTAAGCTTGATATCTCGCTTGCTGAGTGATGACCTAATGGTAAAGGGCTTAAAAAGATAAATCTGTTACAGTAACTCTTCTGTCTTGAAAAGGGGAACTGACCCTAAATAAAAAAGCCCAAGAGATTCTTTTAGTTGTCAGTTAGTAGGAACATAAAGCAGAAAAGACATTTGCTCTAATGATAGGCTTAGAGTGCAGTAACTCAGTGTCCTAATACCCTTTTGCAATTATTCATTTTGTCCAGATCGTCACATTTCCTTTCTGTGGAGTTGGATACTGAGTAGTTGTAGTGATGAAGAGCTACTTTAAGTTTGGATGTATCTCTGGGCTTTTTTAATTACGCTATAGATTGTATCAGACTTTACCTGGCATACTATGAAACAGATTTTTCTCTAGAGTGCCCATTGCCACTTACAATATGAGATGTTTTCAGAAACAAAATGACATCAAAAGGAGCGAGTCTAAAGCAGATCAGTGTTGGAGAAAATGCCATACTAAGGCCACTGGATATGTTGAATTCTCTTACCACCCTGTGCTGTCCTGTTATCCTGTGATTCTCATTCAAACATGTTTTCACATTCTGCTTCTATTGTAAACCTTTTAGAAAGGAAACTTCACATTTACCATGATACTGCAGTTCAGGATGGCATTGCAAAACCTACCAGCTTTAATATCATTCCATGCCCACTGAAATGCCATGTAGATGATCATGTTCCAGTCCTGTTTTCCTGTATATCCCTGATGCTGATGCTTTTCTGCCCGTCTTTGATATGATGCAACAGCTGGCAGATGGGCTGGATGAATGTGATACCTTTGGGGTGCCTGCCTCCAGCCCTCCCCACCCAGCAGCTGGAACCAAGTCTGTGATGACAAGACCTTGTTCCAAGGTCCTGGTAACCCAGTCAGCCAGGCCCTGCTGTGTGCTGGACCATATCTAACACTAAGGGAGAAAAAAAAAATCTGCTAAAAGAGCTGCACAACCTCTCTTTAAAAACATCAGTGGTGACAGACCGCCAGCGTCAGTGCAGCTTGGTTACCAAGAGGATAAAATTTTACTCCTGAGAGATATTTTTATACAGTTGCTTATTCATATAACAGTAGATGCCAAAAGCACCCTTATGCTCAGCGGTAGAAAAATATTAAGAAAATTTCAGTTTCACAGAGGCTACAATCCAGTCTAGTTATACTTCATCATGAAACAAGGCAGTCTTGACAGCCTGTAATTGGACGATTAGTACTGGATTATTCTTAATTATTAATTGATCTTTCTTCTGTTGTAATTTTCTCTTTTGACACATACTGAATCATTTAGCTGCTTGAAAGTCAAGTACTCTTCCAGGCCTGCTATACACCTTGCAAGCAGCTTTGCAAGGAAATTGAAACCTTCCAGGTGTGCATGGGGTATATCCAAAACTGCAGGGTTTACTTTTCATTATTACAGCAGTGACCACAGGACTGTAGATGGTGTAGACTGTCAAAAAGACATATTTTACACAAATTATTTTCTACTAGAAATGTGTTCTCTTCTGTATTCGATTACACCACTTGCAATCTTCTGGGTAAATACTTTATAACTGAGTAACAGCTTTGATTTGCAGCTTCCCTAACAAGTTCTGGTGGCCAAATACTCTTCACTTCCTATCCGCTGTCACCTCCTCTTGTGCCCCATCCAAATTCCTTTCTATTTTGCATACGTTAAATGAGAACTGAATTAGTCTCATTCTCAGCTTTTTTTGCAGTGTGAAGCAGCACACAGGCTGGGACAGTTTTGTAGACTTGATGGGAATGTTGGGGAGCCATCCAGGACTTGCTATGAGCCCTGCATTTTAGAGAATGATGAACTTAGTTTAAACTCTCACAGAAAAATGAGGAATATTTTGTACTGATCAGTAACTGGAGAAATGAACAGACCTGTTGCCTTTGCTGTCACTAACAAAGCAGTTTTGTCTTTTTATTCCATTGTATGGAATTAAGCTTGGGCAGAGGAGTAACTGTATTTTGGTGTTTTATGGTGGAAGGGCTGTTAGTCTCTAGGACATCCAGTTGAAATTCCTGAGAGTTACTCTGGGTAAGAGGAAAGTCTCATTTAATTTGCTGTGCTGTGGAGTGAAAGACAAGAGGTGTTCCTGAAAAAGGTAAAGATAAATGACCAACCAGCCATTGCTTCTTTGAGGTTAGCTCTCTTCAGCCTGTGTAATATTTGGGTTGTTTACTTTGCTAGGCTGTTTTAATATTTAAATTTGTAAGTTCACGTCTCCTAGGAATAGATTTTAAGGACCAACAAAGGATAAGGAGGGATACTTTGGGTTTTATCCCCCTCTAGTTCTGTTGGTTTGGTTTGATTTCTGTATCCTTGATGTGAAATTGATGTGAAATGTGTTGTGTTTTGGCCTTTTTGTTTCAAAGGGATCTTTCTTTTGTCTGCAGGTATGGTGTCAGTCCTGAGAACATTATCCTGTATGGTCAGAGCATTGGTACTGTCCCTACAGTGGACCTGGCATCTCGGTACGAGTGTGCAGCTGTGATCCTCCATTCTCCCCTGATGTCTGGACTACGGGTAGCTTTTCCTGACACCAGGAAAACCTATTGCTTTGATGCTTTCCCAAGGTATGTGTCACTGCTGCAAGGGGGGGTTTCTGTGCTCACCATGCTCTGTAGGTGTTTGAAAGGGACTGGTGGTGTAAGCAGATGCCAGGACTTGTATTTGTTCCTCCCTTGTGGGGATGTTGTAGGGTCCTGATTTTGTGACCAAAACAAAGTCCCTGTCCCATCTTTTAGAAGATATTAAGCTTTTTTGAAGATGCTCTCGAAAACTCTATACAACTGGTTTTAAGATAAAACATTGCTTTTGTAGTTGGTTTTCACTGGGAAAACAATTGCAGCAGACCTGGAGTACCCAAATATTTGGGAATGGCAGAGGTCATGAGAACATCAGATATTCTAGGAATTTTTGACAACTTCTCATTTGATCCAGTTTAAGTTATGGAAGAATATGAGAGGGGAAGCCAGTGTCTCTAAAGCAGGGTAGGGGGGAAGCACAGGTAAAAAGCTTAGAATCCATGGAAGGGAGAAGATAAAACAGACATTCACTGAAGTCTTGGTCAAAACCTGGCTTTACTTCAGAAAGTCATGCTTGTGATATACTAAGTAAGAAATATGATGTAGTATAGTAAGGAATATTCATTGCATTTCTTATTTTTGTTTTATTTTGGTTACAACAGATTAAAATCAGCAGCTGTGGGAGGCGGTAGGTATAAATCCATATGCCAGCAGGAATGATGATGAAGTAACAGTGGCTCTCACAGTCCCCACAGTTTTGAATTCTTTCAAATTGATTATTAATTAATTAACTTGTTGGAGGTGCAGACTAAATTTGAAGCACTTGTACTCCAGCTCATTCATCATCCTCAAACCTTAAATCCAATATTTACAAATGCTTTTGGAGAGAGGGAAAAACAAAGCCTTAAACATAGCCCTGATTACAGAAGTAACAGTGATTAGCTGTTACCAGCCAAATCAAATAAGAGTTTTAAAAAGAAAAGTGGGAAGAGGAACAGTGACAGCAGATGTGCTGTAGCACTTGAGTGTTTTGTTCTTGCCCTACTGAGCTGTTCATTGCTGTCAGTCTGGCTTCCCTGGTACTGGGAGCAGTGAAAATAAACAGCAGTGCACTTTATGAATGTGTGCAGCTCAACTGTCTGTCTTCACAGTGGGAAACAAAATAGTTCTGTGTGCACCTACAGTGAGTTGCTATTATGTGCATTTTATGTTGGGACTCCATGAGAATTTGGTCTCTGTAGATTTTTCTAGCTGCAGAGCTGTGTGGCTGAGAATACAAAGTAAGGCTGATGTGCAGTTTAAATACTGCTTTATGAGTCGCTGAGTTGGCAATGGGACACCTTCCAGTTCTCTCCAAAATATAAATATTATCTGGCTTAATGGTCTGTGAATATATGTGAAAAAAAAAATTGTTTCATTATATGAATACTGAAGTGAAAGGGGTTTCCCCACAATAAATCAGAACTTAGTGTCTAGCCACAAAAATTATGCATAAACATCTCTGATAGGTCTATTACACCACACCTTTCATGGGCTTAAAGCTTCAATTTATACAGCATATTGATTATGAAGTGTTTACATTTGGCTGTGATACTAATTTTGGGATGAAAATTATGTGGGAAAACAAGATGTGCATTATTGTGATGCCTCTTTTATGCTGAGATTTTATTTTTTTTTATTCAGCATAGTTGCACACAGTTCAAGTTCCACACAGGAAAAGTGAAATAAGGCTGCATTTTAATTTTAGATAGTACCTTAAATTGCATGAAATATCTTTTTTTGAAAGATAGAGAGACAGAGACAGAAATGTGTTTACACTCAGCTGTTCACTGGAATACCAATGGCAGTTCTCTAGAATAACAAATGCTGAGGTTTCTAAGTGTGAGGCTTAGTGCTTCAGTTTACATCTTTTTAGTTAACTTTATATCTTCATAAAACTTTCTTGAACTGTTTTTAAGTCAGGATATTCGGGAATCTGTATTTTTTAAATAATTTTAGGCAGTCTTGAGCATTTTGTAAAGTCAGTGGTCATGCCAAAATTGCACGCCTTCTTGTTCTTCAGGAGCAGGAAAATCCAAATACATTTTAAAAGAAATAGATTTGTTCTCCCATAAAATTGAGTAGTATCAGCATTCATTTTTCCACATTCCTCCATTTGTTGATGGAAGTGGAGCTCGTAGGAGGCTGAGAGTTCATTTAGCACGTGGTGTCTCTGCACAGACATGGAATCATTGGTAATGGCTGCCTGGAAATAAAAGCTGGGGTCTGCATGAGGAGAGTCAGGGAAAACTGCTGTTCACTGCTTTCAAGTTCTGTGCTACCAGGATGTCTCATAATTGGGGTTTTCTGGCCTGACCTCTTAGGTGGGAAGGTGCCTTTGTCACTGTTCCCTTCCCACAGAACCCATTTTCCTCTGACAGGTAGTCTCAAGCTATACTGGTCTGCAAAAGGCAGCTGGACAAAAGGAAAAATATTCTAAGGCCACTTTGCAGGCACAGCTGGCAAAGAGGCTGGTTACATAAAATAAAATACTGTGTGATTTCTGATTACAAATATCCCTGTGTAATGCTCTTCTCCCCCAGTTTTCTATTTCATTGTTTGAACTTAATCAATCAGTACTTAGAACAGATTTTCCTTTAGCTGAATGTGCCTAACATGGGGGTTTAAAGACAGGTTCAAGCTCTGTGAGCCAAGGCCTTTTTTGTTTTGTTTTTTTTCT
>VZTB01006368.1:320970-331338 GCA_013397245.1 Thryothorus ludovicianus | reverse complement strand
TCAGGAATTCTCCATTCCCTTCCCAGCTCCCTCAGGGATTCTCCAGTCCCTTCCCAGCCCTGTTCCCTGCTCTGGACTCATTCCAACCTCTCAGAGTCTTTTCCAAACCCGGCTGGCTGATCCCTGGCTGTCCTTGTACATCCCAAGGGATTTGATCCTAAGTGATGATCTCTGAGCAGATGAGGGGTGGAAAAAGCAGCAGCTGTTCCATGCATTAAAGACTCAGCAAGCCCCTCTTCCGACTGGGGGGACAGGAGCTCAAAGAAATCACCTGGAAGGCTGGGAATGAGTGGGATTCTGCTCTGCCTTGCTTGGAGCAAGAGATTCCTGCTGTGTGGGCAGGGAAATGCTGTTTGTACAGCAGGAAATCTCCTTCCACCGAGGCTGGGGGCTGCAGGGGAAGAGGGAGAAGCTCTCTGGGAAGGACTCAGCAGAGAGATGGAGGAGCAGGTTGGTGAGGGGGGTCCTCTGCCCCAGGAGAGCTCAGCCCCTGCATAGGTGGGATGAGGAGCCACCATCCCAGCTGGCCCAGGGAATCACAGAATCAAAGAATGGATTGGAAGGGACCCAGTGCCACTCCCTGCCATGGGCAGGGACACCTTCCACTATCCCAGGTTTGTCCAAACCCCAATGTCCACCCTGGCCTGGAACATTTCCAGGGATGGGGAGTCCATCCCTGGGGTTTCCTGTGTGCAGGTGAGGATGGTGTCACCTGAGGGATCCCCACCTGCTTGGGCACAAATATCCAGCCTGGAGGGGTGAGACAGGTGATGGACACACCACAGATTTCCACCCAGGGTGGTAAAGAGACCCCTGAGCCCCAAATCCCGAGTGCATCCATCCCGTGTCACACCCCAGCTGCAGGCTGTGTGTGGATCCCAGTCTCTCCACCCAGCACCCCCAAAACAGGACTGAAGGAGGACAAAGGATTTTGTTTTCCTCAGGAAGCTGAGCAGTTCCAGGTGCCACCTTTGCCAGGTTGATGCAGGCTGCCCTCACCCAGCCTCCCCACCTGGACTTTAATTTTCTTTTCCAGACCCTCAACCAATGGATCCTTCTTCCCTCCATGTGGGAAGGCCAGAGAGCAAGGTCCATCCTTCCTGCTGGCTCCTTTCCATCCGTATTTTGCAGCAGCAGCTGTTGCCCACTTTAGTGCACAAAGCTTTGCTCGTTTCTCTCTCCTTCCCTTTCTCCCTCCCTTCCTGACTCTTCCTCCTCCTCCTCCTCCTCTGGCCCTTTGCCGATGCCAGCCCAGACTCCAGACAGTCCAAGGGGCTCTGAAATTGTGTCCCTGGCAAGGGAACGGCACAGTCTGGGCTGTCTGAGGACAGGCACAGGAGGAAGGAGGGAGGGGAGGATGGGATGTGATTTGGAAAGCTCATGGCTGGTTTGGAGGGAGGGGTTTGTCCTGCCTGGGGATGTGCTGGGTTTGTTCCTCCAGGGCTGGAAGGCCAGGATTTGGGGGGGGTGCTCCCCTTGGGGGGCCTGGCTCCAGTCTGGTTTGCAGTGGCCTCCCTGGGGAGGGTGGGTGCTGCCGTGGGGATGGGAATGGGAATGGGAATGAGCCCTCCTGGGATGGGGATGGGGATGGGGATGGGAATGGGAATGGGGCTGGGAATGGGAATGGGAATGGGAATGGGAATGAGAATGGGAATGGGAATGGGAATGAGAATGGGAATGGGAATGAGCCCTCCTGGGATGGGTGTGCTTCCCTCAGCTCCAGCCAGCTGACCCTGCTCCACGCAGGTGACCCCGGCTCTCCAGGAATGCCCACGTTGAGTAACTCCAGGGGTGGCTCTGTAATTCCAAAAGGTGGAACGGGAGGTGTGAACGAGAGGAGCGAATGTGTAATTGGGCTTAATCTCCCTGCACTCAAGGAAGCAACAAAACATCTCCGTGTGTCTGTTTAGTCAAAACACAGCCACATCATTGCTCTGCTGCTCGGGAACAATAAAGATGCAAATAAAGTCAACATCTCCCGGCTTTGGCCCGCTGGATACTGGGGAGAGTTTTATTGTGTTCTGATTGCTTTGGAAGGAATCCACTGCCGCACGTGGCTCTGCTTCCTCAGGATGAGGAGCTGAAGGGGAATGAGAATGAGGAGCTGGGCGGGAATGAGGATGAGCAGCGGGGTCCCTGCAGCCCCAGGCCCCGGGGCAGAGGGCACGAGGGGCTTCTGCCAGGCTGGGGAGGGGTCTGTGCTGGCCGGAGGGGTGACCCTGCAGGGACTGTGGTCACTCCATTCCCAGGGTGACCCTGCAGGGACTGTGGTCACTCCATCCCCAGGGTGACCCTGCAGGGACTGTGGTCACTCCAGCCCCNTCACTCCATCCCCAGGGTGACCCTGCAGGGACTGTGGTCACTCCATCCCCAGGGTGACCCTGCAGGGACTGTGGTCACTCCATCCCCAGGGTGACCCTGCAGGGACTGTGGTCACTCCATCCCCAGGGTGACCCTGCAGGGACTGTGGTCACTCCATCCCCAGGGTGACCCTGCAGGGACTGTGGTCACTCCATCCCCAGGGTGACCCTGCAGGGACTGTGGTCACTCCATCCCCAGGGTGACCCTGCAGGGACTGTGGTCACTCCATTACCAGGGTGACCCTGCAGGGACTGTGCTTTACTTCAGGTCCATCCCGGTTCTGGGTCTGTCCCACACAGAGGCAGAGGGAAGGGACAGCCTGGCCAGGGGAATGGGACAGACTGGCCAGAGGGATGGGACAGACTGGCCAGAGGGATGGGACAGACTGGCCAGAGGGATGGGACAGACTGGCCAGAGGGACAGACTGGCCAGAGGGATGGGACAGACTGGCCAGAGGGATGGGACAGACTGGTCAGAGGGATGGGACAGACTGGCCAGGGCTCAGGGCTGTGCTGGGTGGGGATGCAGGAGGTCACTGGGATGGACTGGAAGGTCACAGGACCTGTAACCAAGAAAGGGCAGAGCTTTTGTGTCCTCGGTGCTGAGGGAAGGCTCTGGGGCAGGGAAGGAGGGAGAGTCCTGATTTCTTGTTGGGGGTCCCTAAAAACAGAGGCCGGACAAAATGAAGGGAATAAAAATCAGTTGTATTTATTGGAGGGCCTTCAGGTACATTTTGGGCAAAGCCCCCAGGGGCTAAACCTAAAATGGACCACGGGTCACAGATTTTCACACTTTTGTAAGTTTGGTCCTTTTGCATATCGGGGGTTAATCTCCCAATTAGAGCTTCAGGTAATGAAGTAATTTACCCCAAGTTTGCTCCCCCAACTCAGTTTTGTTTCCATCTCTCAGGACCTGAGGCAGTGAGGTGTCCTTGATTCCCAGGAATTGTTGTGTCTGACCAAAATGGGAGAGCAGCAGCTCACACTGAGTGTGGAGTTGAGAGTTGTACACCAAAAAACTGCAGGATTACAAATGTGTGAAAAATATAAAAGCTGAAATCCGAAGGCCTCAGTCTCTGCAGCCCAGGAGCAGCGGGCTGGGGGATCCCAGTGCCTTTTCCCTGGGAGCCTGCAGGAGCTGGCAGTGGAATTACACTCAGCTCCTTCCCTGAAGAACCTGTTACCGTGACAAGAGGCACGAACTGCTCATCACCTGGGATGCTGAGAGCTTTAATTGCTGCTGAGAGGAGACAGTGACAGCCATTTATCCCAAAAAAGAATCCACTGCTCCTGAATGAAATGTTTAGCTGAGGAATGAATGGCACCTCTGAGAGAGGAGCAGGAGAAAAGTCAGCGAAGGAGGTGAAACAAAGGATGGTAACCCATAAATACCCGGCACAGGGTGAGGTTCAGATCCTGATCTCCAGCGTGGGAGGGTTCTCACTGCCGTGGGATGCTCTGGTTCTGCAGGAGGAATCATTTCCCAGATCCACGGGCTAACAGGCAAAAGTGGGGTTTCCACTGTTCCCCCAGAATTACACCAATAAAAAATAGAATTAATCTTCAATGGAAAGCTTTGTGTTTTGCCAAGTTCCAGACAGTAAGATGTGCCTTGAGTTGGGGTTGAGTTGAATTTCCCTCATTTTTAATTAGCAAAAAGGTTTCTCTGAGGAAGAAAGTGAAAGGCATAGGACTCATATTTGATTTGCAAGAGTTGTCCTGGATAGTTCAATAGTTCCAAGAACAAGAATAAGAAAAGATGAAATAGGAGAGATTTCTCATGCAAACAAAATCACACCAAGAAGTTCCTTTTCAAGCACCAGCATGTTTGCATCTGAAATTCTATTTGGCTCCACCAGACTGACAGATCCTGCCTCTGCTCCTTCCCCCTTGCTTCAGCTCATGTTTCCCTCTTGCTCTTTTGATGGAGGAACTCTGTCATAAATATTTCACTCAGCTGTGTCCCAGCCCAATGGGTTTCAAGAGGACTCTTTGATTTGTTTGGTTTATTTTCCTTCAGCTCTACAGGAGCCGAAGGTTGTTCCATGGCCTGTGCCTGCACTGCTGACAGCTGGCAAAAAGGCCTTGGAAATATGAAGGAAAAACCAGTGCAGGTTCCCAGAAGTACTCTTGGGATGGATTTAGGCTCCTTAGGCTGTTTCTGTGCAGGCCTGCTGAAAACCCTCAGTCATTTGCTGCCTTCCCCCTGGAAATCCCAGCTGCCCTCTGGAGTGGCTGTGCCCAGGCCCTGTGTCCAATTCTGTGTCCAGTTTCTCTGTCCAGTCTCTGTGTCCAGTTTCTCTGTCCAGTCTCTGTGTCCAGTCTCTCTGTCCAGTTTCTCTGTCCAGTCTCTCTGTCCAGTTTATCTGTGTCCAGTCTCTGTGTCCAGTCTCTGTGTCCAGTCTCTGTGTCCAGTTTCTCTGTCCAGTCTCTGTGTCCAGTCTCTCTGTCCAGTTTCTCTGTCCAGTCTCTCTGTCCAGTTTATCTGTGTCCAGTCTCTGTGTCCAGTCTCTGTGTCCAGTCTCTGTGTCCAGTTTCTCTGTCCAGTCTCTGTGTCCAGTCTTTCTGTCCAGTCTCTGTGTCCAGTCTCTGTGTCCAGTTTCTCTGTCCAGTCTCTGTGTCCAGTCTCTCTGTCCAGTCTCTGTGTCCAGTCTTTCTGTCCAGTCTCTGTGTCCAGTCTCTGTGTCCAGTCTCTGTGTCCAGTTTCTCTGTCCAGTCTCTGTGTCCAGTCTCTCTGTCCAGTCTCTGTGTCCAGTCTTTCTGTCCAGTCTCTGTGTCCAGTCTCTGTGTCCAGTCTCTCTGTCCAGTCTCACCTCTGGCTTTGCCCTCTTGCCCATTCCCTGACCTGTTCATGCTCCAGGCTCTGTTTTTCTCCCTCCCTTTCACCCCCAGCCCTTCCCTTCACCCATTTTTGTCCCAGGTGAGATCTCTGGAGCAGGATCACCTGCACAGGGTCAGCTCCTCACACCTGCACAGAGCCAGCTCCTGATACCTGCACAGGGCCAGCTCCTCACACCTGCACAGAGCCATCTCCTCACACCTGGATGGAGCCATCTCCTCTCACCTGCACAGAGCCAGCTCCTCACACCTGCACAGAGCCAGCTCCTCTAGGCACCGTGGCAGTGGCACCTGAGGCTCTGCTCCCTGCACTGCAGCCAGGATTGGATTTTCCCCCGGCTCTGCCAAGGAGCTCTGGTGGTGTCTGAGTGGCTGAACACACCTGAGGGATGTCAGCTGAAAAGGGGGACAGCTGAGTCAGTTCTTCTGCTCCAAGTCTGGGAGGAGCACAGAAAGGGTTTGAAGTTTCCCACTGGCTCCAGGATTGTCAGAAACTCTGGGATCAGGGACCTGGCTCCCCTCTCCGTGAGGAAATGACCTCAGGCTGCACCAGCGAAGGTTAAGGACAGATACTGGGAAAATTTCTTTGCCGAAGCTGTTTTCCAGCACTGGCCCAGCTGCCCAGGGCAGGGCTGGAGTCCCCATCCCCGGGGGGATTGCAGAGCCCTGTGGGGGTGGCACTTGGGGACACGGGCAGTGGTGGTCTGGGTTGGACTGGGTGATCTCAGAGGGCTTTTCCAACCTGAGCAGTTCTCTGATTCCAAACTCTGCAGTGGGAATCAGAGCCTTGGATGAGCCCTGGGGATGTCCAAGGGTGGGCACTGAGGTCAGTGGGTTAAACCCCCCTGGGGAGCTGTGCTCAGCCACTCTCACCCCCAGGGGCACCCCGGGGATTCCCTTTGCTGGGAATTCCCTTTTTGAGCAGGAAGGGAAGGAACAGCCCCCTCTCCCCCATCTCCACCTTCCAGGGCAGGCCAGAGCCAGGCACAGGGCTGGGATCCTCCCAGGGAGCTGGCACCGATCCTGCAGCATCCTCAGACACCTGAGCTGCTGTTGGAGAGGCACCACCCAGAGCTGACTGACCTGGCACGGGTGTGTTTGGAATTCCAGAATCCTGGAGTGGTTTGGGTGAAAGGGACCTCAGAGCCCATCCAGTGCCACCCTGCCATGGCAGGGACACTCCCTCTGTCCCAGGCTGCTCCCAGCCCCAATGTCCAGCCTGGCTTTGGCCACTGCCAGGGATCCAGGGGCAGCCCCAGCTGCTCTGGGCACCCTGTGCCAGTCCTGCCCACCCTCACAGAGAACAATTCCTGCCCAGGATATCAGATGCCCTCTTACCTTCCTCAGAGCGTTATCAAACTGGAATGCTTCCCTAAATCCTTGGCCACTCACACTTTTCCAGCCTCTTTGTGTTCCCAGCTGTTCCCCCCCATGACAAACCTGTCCTGCCCATGCCAGCTGTTCCAGCTGTGCCCACCCTGCCCTGGGCTCGTGTCCTGCACAGCCCTGAGCCTGCAGGGGAGGCTGTCCTGGAGCCTGCCGTGTGCAGGAGCAGCACATTCCCTGCTGCTAATTGCCAAAGCTCCCTGCAATTTGTTGCTCATTATTTCTGTTTGCTCCCCTAATTAACGACGGTTTGTACTCTCTCTGCTGCTTTCATGGCTCTCACTCTCTTTCCCAACTCAGCCTCTGCTGCTTTTCCTCTCTGCTGCTGCTTCCCTCCTCTCCTCCTCCCTCAGCATTATCTGTTTGCTCTCCTGGGGGGTTCCTTTCCAGCTAAACGCTGCCATTTCCAGCACACCAATTTTTTTTCCACATCTACATCTCTTCTTTTTTTTTTTTTTGGTTGTTGTTGCTGTTGTCCTTTTGATTGTTTTCTCCCCAACTGTTTCTTAAAAACTCCTTGCATTTCTGCCTCCCGAGTGTGCAGAAATTGCCCAATCTGCTCCAGTTTGCACTTGGGTTTGCATTTATTGAAACTACCCAGGTTTCGGGTTGTTTTATTTGTGCAGACTTCCAGTGGGTGGTGTTTCAGATCAGGGATGAGGAACCTTGGGCATGCAACAAGAGAGTGTTCAGAGGGCCAAATGTGTCATCCTCCTTCAAACCGTGGATGTGACAGCAGGATATGGAGCCTGGGATTCAAAAGGACATTGGCCACTTGGAAAGCATCCCGAAAAGTGCCAGTGTGAAATCCAGGCTGTGACAGCCTCGGAGTCCAGGGAAGTCCTGGAGTGTCAGTGTGGATGTCCTCCTGTCACTGCTCCTTGCTGGAGTCAGCTGCACCCAGCTCCAGGGTGGACAGAGGCAGATTTGGCAAACTCGGGGGCTTCCCCAGGTTCTGAGGCTCGGCCTGGTCTGGGTCAGGGCTGGCCTGGGCGTGGGGAGCTCAGCTGTGCCCTGAGTGCCAGGGGAGCCCTGAGCAGGGACTGCCACCCTGGCCTGGTGTCCCTCCCTGGGCTGTGCCTCTGCCGGGACCCGCGGGTCCCTCCCGGCTCCTGGGATGGGGTGACAGAGACTCCTCACTCTTCCTTCCCTTCCCTCCTCTTCCCAGGGGTTCCCCTCTCTGCTGCTGCCCCCCAGGGAAACGTGGGCAGAGGGGCTTCAACAGGGATGAGGCTTTGAGGCACAACTGTTGTGTCCCTGTTTCCTCAGGGATTTCTCCATGGAAAGGGGGCCAGGCCTTGAACTGCCCAGGGAGGTTTGCGGTGCCCATCCCTGGAAGTGTCCAAGGAACATCTGGAGGTGGCACTGAGTGCTCTGGACTGGGGACAAGGGGGCACTGGGCACAGCTTGGACTCTGTGACCTTGCAGGGATTTTCCAGCCTCCACAACCCTGGGATTCTGCAGAGCTGCCCTTGTCCCCAGCACCCCCAGGCCTGCTATGCTTGGGAAGGAGCAAAGCTGGTTTTGGGAAGGAACACCCAGGGATGGGCTCTGCCTCAGGCTCCTGCCCTGCCCTGGCTGAAGGGCCCAGCAGGAGCCCCATGGTGGCACCATGGGCTGTGGCAGTCCGAGCTTTTTCCCTGGGCAAATGTTTAGCATTCCCATCTGCTCCTTTAAAATAATGCAATTTAGCCTAATTTTTGGTGTCAAGACACTTGGTTAGGGAAATTACATTCTGTCACCAAGGTGTCAGGCTTGTCTGGGGTTTAATAAAATTATGACACCCCGTGTGAGCTGGGAAATGAGCATCTCCCTGCTGCAGCCCGGCCTCGGAGCAGGGACATTTCCTGCAGGGCCCAGCAAACACGGACAGTGCTGCAGGAGCACAGCAAATTCCCTGGGACTCAGAATCCCCTGGACCTGGCCAGAAATGCGGGACACAAATGTGTTCCAGCACTGACAGCAGGGCCCTTGGAACAGGTTTTGGGAGGGAGAGCCTGGAACTCACAGGTGATTTATTGTTAACCCCTAAAGGAAGGGGGGAAATGTCTGAGCTGGGAGCGTATCCTGAGTGGCCGGAGTGAGGCAGGAGGGAACTGGGAGACTGGAATTCCTAAAATCTCGGTTCTGTCATAAGGGCAGAAAGAAATGGGAAACCTGAGGGCAGCATTTCAGTCATAACTGTTCTTTGGGTGTCAAAATTGAGGTTAAAAATAGGAGCTCAGTCCCTGTCTGCTGTAAGAACTTGCCAAAGCCATGGATGTGGAGCCCTTGGATGTTCCCCAGGAATTCCTGCACAGCCCAGGCCGGGGGACAATCACCCCACTCTGGGAAGAGGAGAGGAGTTTGCTGCACCCTGTCAGTGTCAGCCAGCCCTGACCCAGGCTGGGACTGGGAGGTGACGCCGGGAGGAGCAGCAGGATCCGTGCAGGATCTGCCGAGCCTGCCCTGCTGCTCGTGCCCATCTGCTGCTCCCCAGGGTGCTCCTGATGCAAATCCTTCCTCGCATAAAACACACCGTGTCAAGAAGGAACATATGGTGAATAAACCCCGATTGCCCAAATGCAGATTTAGAGCCTGTTCGGGGCCAGGGCCAGCTCCCTGCTGGCTGGAGCTTGGCACCGTCCCGCTGGATTTGTGCTGCTGGCAGCTCTGGAGTGGCAGGGAAGGACCTGAGCCTCAGTCACTCCTCATCCTGGAGCTGCTGCAGTTTGTGTTCCAGAGGCTTTGGACGGGTTTGTCACTGGGAAACATCCCCCAGTGCTGAAGGGCTCCTTGGGGTGGGGCTGGCTCTGTGCAAAGTGGCCAAACAGGTGAATTTTTGGAGAGGGCTTTCAGGGTTACCCCGGTTCAGGTTTGAGCTTCAGGCTTGCCATGACCCCTCCTAAATCCAGGATTTCCAGAATTGTTCCTGAACTCCTAAACCTGACCCAGGACTCCTGGGTTCATGGGAAAGACGGAAATTTCCACCCCAGAATATCCTTTTCCTGGTGTTTGCTGCTGAGCAAGGGTCCCTTTTCCAGCTAACTCTGCTGCTCCCAGTTCTGTTTGAACCCTTTTTCCTCCCAGCCTTCAAACCTGACAGGTTTGAGGTGATAGGGATATCACTGCTTAGGGGGACCCTGGGATAAGCCCCATGATGCAAAGGAAAATAACCTGGAAAGGATTTCAGAGTTCCCTAAGGATTGAGCCTGTAATTTACAGCATCTTCCATTCTTTTTGTCTTTTCCTTGTGTCTATTCTGATACAGATCCCTCAAGGAAAAATGGAATAAAACACACACACGTTACAGGGCCTGCTGCATCACCAGTGCTTAGCTTGCTCAATTGACTGGAAAATTCAAAATTCACATCCAATTTCACCAGTGAAGGGGAAAAACCCATCCCTGTCAAGAGCCTAATACTGCTTAATATTAGTTTCAAAATTAGGTTGGTAAACAAATCAGCAGTGGATCTGCAAGAGGCAGAGGGAACCACGGGATTTGTGTCCCTGGTCGAGTCCTGTGTTGGATTCTTGGCTTTGATCCCATCCCCAGCTTGATCCCATCCCCAGCTTGATCCCATCCCCAGCTTGATCCCATCCCCAGATTTGATTCCATCCCCAGCTTTGATCCCATCCCCAGCTTTGATCCCATCCCCAGATTTGATCCCATCCTCAGATTTGATCCCATTCCCAGCTTTGATCCCATCCCCAGATCTGATCCCATCCCCAGATCTGATCCCATCCCCAGATCTGATCCCATTCCCAGATTTGTTTCCATCCCCAGCTTTGATCCCATCCCCAG
>VZTB01006368.1:259816-283775 GCA_013397245.1 Thryothorus ludovicianus | reverse complement strand
CAGCAGCCCTGTCCCCATTTCCAGTAGCCCTATCCCCGTTTCCAGTAGCCCCGTCCCCATTTCCAGTAGCCCTGTGTCCCCGTTTCCAGTAGCCCTGTCCCCATTTCCAGTAGCCCTGTGTCCCCGTTTCCAGTAGCCCTGTCCCCGTTTCCAGTAGCCCCGTCCCCCTGGGCTCGTTGCCCACCCTCCCAGTGGCCCGGAGCCTCTCGGGTTCTCCGTTCTGCTGCTCCCCGGCGCTGCCCGGGGCTGTCCCGGCCCCAACGCGAACCCTGCGGGGGTCGCTCCCTCCCGGCTCATTCCCGCAGCCCCGGGACCCTCCCTCCGAGCCGGACAAAATCCAATCCCCGGGACACGGCCCCGCTCGGACACGAACGGCCCCGGCGGGAGGAATGTCTCTCCCTGTGTTAGCAGCTGATTTAAATACTAATGAGCCAATAACCACATTTGAGTAGAATAATGGGCACAGTAATAGAAGCCATAAACCCCGGAGGTACCTGCGGCCTCTCAGGAATGTTCCCAGGCTCCTTCCCGCCCAGGTTAACCCTGCCCGCAGCAAGCAGAGGGGAAGGGATGTCCAGCAGTGCCCAGGGCAGCTGCAGAAAGCTGCTCCAGGGCAGCACAGCTGGCAGGAGCTGTGGGTGGGTTTGTTCTGTGTGTGCTAGGAGGAGAATTCTGCCAGGTGTGGCTCTCACTCTTTGTGGCTTGGTGACATTTCCGTGCTGAGGTTTGTCCCCTCACATGGAGGTCAGTGCAGACATTTGGAAAATATTTTATAGACCACAGAACTATGGAGTAACTGAGTCTGGAAAATCCCTCTGAGATCATCGAGTCCAACCATCCCCAGCACTGCCACGGCCAGCACTGAGCCGTGTCCCCAAGTGTCACAGCCACAGGGCTTTGAAATCCCTCCAGGGATGGAGATTGCACCACTCTCCTGGGCAGCTGTGCTAGGGCTGGACAGTGATTTCCATGGAGAAATTCNTCTCCATTCCCTTCCCAGCCCCATTCCCTGCCCTGGTCTCACTCCAGTCCCTCCAGGGCTCTCCAGAGCTGTCCCAGCACTGGAAGTGCCCCAGCAGTGCCAGCACAGGGACAGGCACTGCCCTGGCTTTGCTGTCACCCCAGGGCTGGCCCTGGATGCTGCGTTGGAGGAGGATGAAGGGCTGGATGAGGTTGGAATTCCCCACATCCTCTGCCCCAGGTTGGATTTCCATGGCCTGGCAGTCCCTTGGGCACTGCCCCAGGCCTCTGCCAGCAGCTCTTGGCAGAGCCCATTTTGCAGAAGAGCTCAAGTGCCTGAAATCCGTGGATTTGATGGATAAAGTCTGCAGAGTGCAGTGGAGGATGTTCACATTTACAGACCTTGGGATCAACCCATGGCAAACATCAGCTCTCAGTGCTGGTGTTTATGGACAGTTCCCTGCCTTTAGCCTGCTACAGCTTTTCTACTCTTGTTGTTGCTATTACTATTATCAATATTATTATTATTACTATTTTAATTTTCCTTCTCAGATTTATGAATCTTGTCTGTGAGCAAGGGCTGGAAATGGGAAAATCCACTCCTGGGTTACATCAGAGAGCCAGTACAGCAGGAGAATGTGAAATGAGGAGCAGCAATAAAATGGATTATTAAAAAAAATAATACTCCTGTCCCTGAGTTCCTTGGTCAATTAGTAAAACTGCAAGTTATTTTAAGAGGAATAAGAGAATTAAAAAGTGAAATCAACTGAGGGATAGGAATTTATTGGAAAGGAACAAAACAATGATAAATAAATGAGACGTTAGGGAAAGATGATCAGGGGGTGGGAAGTGACACATTTGCTCCTTGCCCCAGCAGTGCCAGTCACAGGACCATGGGACACTCAGGGACACTCAGGGACACTGAGGGACACTCAGGGACACTCAGAGACACTCAGGAGCACAGCAATGACCCTCTAGAGGAGGAGCCACTCTGGAGCTCAGGCCAGCTGGATGCAACATCCCATCCCTGCAAAAACCTCTGAGTCTCTGTGAGCTCTTTCCTCGGGGTGATGATAAATTAATTGGAGTTTCAGAGGAGCCTGGGACTCATCTTTGATCCCCAGAAGAGTCCCCAAGCATTCCCCAAGGTCTGTCTGTGTCACAGGAGGTGCTGAGGAGAGAAGAGGAAGGGGCAGATTTCCCCCAGGTTTCTCAGCAGAAAAGGGAGCCTGGGTAGGGGCCCAGGGCTGGATCTGCTGCATTTATTCCTGACCCTGAGGCACAGGAGCTGTTCCCAGCAAAGCTGGACCCTGGCTGAGCCCAGCCTGGGTGGGGAAAGGACAGTCTGAGGGGACACTGCAGGGTCCTGCAGGGTTAGGAGCAGGGCAGGGTTTAGGGGCTCAGCCAGGTGCTGGGGTCTTGTTTTAATATCCCAGTTGTGAGCCTGACCCCCAAGCAGCTTGAGGGGTTCTGAACTGGGGCAGTTCTGGTGTCTCTGGGATCAAACACTTCTGGCAGGGACAAGGGCTTCAGGATCCTTCATGTGCCCAAAGCACAACCCCTCCTGTGAGGAACACCTGGGACAAGCCTTTGTGCAGGGACAGGGCAAGGGGAAGGGTTTTAAACTCCTGGATCCATTTAGATCAGATACAAGGAAGATGGATTTTACAGTGAGGGTGGTGAAACACTGGCCCAGAGAAGCTGAGGCTGCCCCATCCCTGGAAACATTCAAGGTCAGGTTGGATGCAGCTCTGAGCAACCTGGCACAGGTGAAAATGTTGCTGCTCATTGCAGGGACTTGGTCTAGATGACATTTAAAGGTCCCTCCCAACCCAAATCCTTCCACGATTCCCTGATAGCTGCATAAAAGCAGCAGTGAAATTACTGATTTTTTGGCCCAAATGAGAAGCTGTGGGTAGGAAATGTTCTCTGCCCCAACAGCTGCTGCTGTGGCGCGTCCCGAGGAGGAGCAGCCAGCTGTGATGACACAGATAAGGCACAGGGAGCCCTGCCGAGGGCACTGCGGGTGGCTCGGGCCCACCGAGGGTGCTTATCACACAGAAACACGCTGCCAGCCTCTAACTCACCGTGGGAAGCTTCTCTTTAAGCTGGTTTAAGGGAGAACTGATGAGTTGATAGAGGAGCCCAGCTCGCTTGCAGTGACCTTTAGAAAGGATGAGCCGGGTGTCCGGGCGGTTTGGGAGCCACAGGCGAGCCAGGGCCAGCAGAGTCAGCCCAGGAGGGAGGGAGGGACGGAGCTGCCGGGGAACAAAGGCTCAGCACATTCCCCCTCCTGCCCCTGGCACCCATCGGGCTGGAGCTGGACCCTGCCAGTCCCAGCACTGCAGCCTCGCCCGGCTTTGTGCCCTCCAGGACAGCAGGGCAGGGGTGGCAGAGCTGCTCCTGCTCACAGAGGGGACCCAGAGCCAGAGCTGGGGCCTGTGGGTCCAGAGTCACTGCACAGGCAGATCTGCCACAGAAACTGCAGGAAAAACAAAAATTCTCCAACAACAGTTTTTAGTGTTAGGGAGCCAAGGCACCTTTCTTGTGGCTGGGATGTGCAACAGAAACCATTTCATACACACACTGTCCAACAGAGAAAATCATTCCATCACACGAGGCTCTTCCCAGAGTTTCAACACATTTACACACAAAAACCCCAGGGAAATCCATTGCTGCAATGGTCACTGCTCCCAGGTTACACCCTCCTCCATACTTGGTGTCCTATTGGTTATTGATCCCTTTGGTTGTTGGATTTTGATCTCTTTGCCTTCGATGCTAATCAGGTCCTCACTCTTTGTTCTCCTATCGATCTTTGGGCTGTCACCGTGTCCCAGCTGTCTCCTGGGAATCCTGGGAAGTCCCTGGCATGCTCCTGTTGGAGGTTGCCCATGGGCTGGTGGAGTTGCGTGCCCTGTCCTGGGCAGTTCTGGTCTCCTCAGGGTGTGGGGCACCTGGAGTCCTGTGGGGGACAGGGACAGGGACGGGGACAGGGACAGGGACAGGGACAGGGACAGGGACAGGGACAGGGACAGGGACAGGGACAGGGACAGGGACAGGGATGGGGACAGGAGGGGACAGGGACAGGGACAGGGACAGGGATGGGGAGCCCCCAGATGGAAACCCGTCCCACCAGGAGAGCATTTTCAGAACTAACAAAGTGCACAGAGAAAAGAGTCCAGAACAAGAGCAGCAGCCCAAACCTGTCCATCCCAGCCCTGCCAGGCCACCCAGGGCTGCTGGGGCCACCCAGGGCTGCTGGGGACATCCGGGGCTGCTGGGGACACCCGGGGCTGCTGGGGACACCCGGGGCTGCTGGGGACACCATCTCCAGCCCTTTGGGGCTGCAAAGCCAAGCCCAGGCTCTGCTGTTCCCAGTTTGTGCACCCTGACTGCAGGTGACAGACTTTGTTACCAATGCCTGACTCCAAGTCAGGGTTTTTCACAGCAGAACTTCACTCTTTCTGCTTGCTAATGAAGATATATTTGTGGGTAAAAAAAAAAAAAAAAAAAAAAAAAAGGAAAGGAAAGAAAAGATGCAGGCTACCCCAGAGACTCCCATCATTTTAAATCTGGGCTGGGCAAACCTAACTGGAAAACACCCAGTGGGGGACAAAGCTCTGCGAGCAGAGAGGGAGATGAGACACTCTAATAAGATCTTTTCCCATCTCTAATTTCTCTGAATCGAACTGCTCATGCAGAAAGCAGCACTGGGAGATTTGGAAAGCTATTTGTGTGGGTAATTGACATTATTTTCTCTGCTAGGCACTACGCCCAACTTCCAGTGTTAATATAAACATTTTTTTTTTAAATGATAGCTTGTGCTTTTTGGTGGGCATAAAGCAGCATTTGTATTTACAGCCAAAATGCATAATAAATAAATGAATACATTTGGTAGAATATTTTATCTCTCTGGATGAAAAGGAATAAAATCTATTCAGGCTGACCAGAAATGCTTGTTCATTCTGGCTGGGCTTAGCAAAACATTTTGGTTAAAAAGCACATAGCGAAGATGAGAATTTTTTTGGAAGGATGTAAAATGGATTTTGATTTCTAATTCCAGCACAAAATCCTTCCTTTTTGGAGGTTTGAAGTGATATTTCAAATTTGACCTCTATTAGCCTGTATTTTTAGAAAAAGTTGAAACAACAAAAGGTTTATTACAGGTTTGGTTCAACTCACAATCAAGTGCATTATTTATGTTTTTTTCTGTATTTTGTTTGTGGAAGAACAGTTTTTAAAAGCTGGAACTACACCCCCACGTTTTTTCTCCCATGTGTGCCACGGGGGGCCGCAGCTGCAGTGACTCTGTGGGATGGAAATGGCTCTGGATTCATTCCCTCCTTCTCCAGCACTGCCCACCCTCCTCACCCCACAGCCACGCCGGGTTCTCAGGCTGAACCCCACACCTGCTGTGGGGCTCTGTGCTCCTCACCAGCTGTGCAAGGTGATTTTGCACTCCCTTTTACACAGAATCACAGAATTTCCAGGTTGGAAGAGACCTCTAAGATCATCGAGTCCAACCCATGATCCAACACCCCAACTAGATCATGGCACCAAGTGCCACATCCAGTCTTTCCTTAAACACATCGAGGGATGGTGACTCCACCACTCCCTGGGCAGATCATTCCAGTATCTGACCACCCTGTCTGTGAAAATCTTCCTCCTTAATTCCAGCCTGTGTCTCCCCTGGCGCAGCTTGAGGCTGTGTCCTCTTGTTCTGCCTGTTGTTTCTAAGGTCTCAGACCAGAGGAGGGAGGGAACCCGCTGTGCAAAGCTGCCCTGGCCTGCCCTCACTCTGGCAGAGGTTCTGTCCTCCAGGGCCACCTCCCACCCTGGCACCTGCCCAGGTGGGTGCTGGTGGGGTGGGACCCTGCAGGGGTGCTGCAGGCAGGAATTCCTGCCTCTCCCCTGTCCTGCTGCTTCCTTCCACTCCTGCCCTGCCCACTCTGTCTCCAGGTGATGCTCTGAGCCACACCTGAGTTCAGTGTGGGATCTCTTCCTAAACATTTCCAGCAGAGCAGGATGGAGAGCCCAGGCAGGAAGAGAAGGGAATAATCCTGGTGACGGAAAGACAAGTGGCACCTTTACTTTTTCCTTTTCCTTTTCCTTTTCCTTTTCCTTTTCCTTTTCCTTTTCCTTTTCCTTTTCCTTTTCCTTTTCCTTTTCCTTTTCCTTTTCCTTTTCCTTTTCCTTTTCCTTTTCCTTTTCCTTTTCCTTTTCCTTTTCCTTTTCCTTTTCCTTTTCCTTTTCCTTTTCCTTTTCCTTTTCCTTTTCCTTTTCCTTTTCCTTTTCCTTTTCCTTTTCCTTTTCCTTTTCCTTTTCCTTTTCCTTTTCCTTTTCCTTTTCCTTTTCCTTTTCCTTTTCCTTTTCCTTTTCCTTTTCCTTTTCCTTTTCCTTTTCCTTTTCCTTTTCCTTTTCCTTTTCCTTTTCCTTTTCCTTTTCCTTTTCCTTTTCCTTTTCCTTTTCCTTTTCCTTTTCCTTTTCCTTTTCCTTTTCCTTTTCCTTTTCCTTTTCCTTTTCCTTTTCCTTTTCCTTTTCCTTTTCCTTTTCCTTTTCCTTTTCCTTTTCCTTTTCCTTTTCCTTTTCCTTTTCCTTTTCCTTTTCCTTTTCCTTTTCCTTTTCCTTTTCCTTTTCCTTTTCCTTTTCCTTTTCCTTTTCCTTTTCCTTTTCCTTTTCCTTTTCCTTTTCCTTTTCCTTTTCCTTTTCCTTTTCCTTTTCCTTTTCCTTTTCCTTTTCCTTTTCCTTTTCCTTTTCCTTTTCCTTTTCCTTTTCCTTTTCTTTTTCTTTTTCCTTTTCCTTTTCCTTTCTTCCCTTTCCCCTTTCCCCTTTCCCCTTTCTCCTTTCCCCTTTCCCCTTTTCCTTTCCTTTCCTTTCCTTTCCTTTCCTTTCCTTTCCTTTCCTTGTCCCTCCAAGCACAAGAGCCACCCCAGACTCTGCAGTGTCCTGGAGCACCTGGGACAGTGGCAGGTGTCCCTGCCCATGACCTTTAATGTCCCTTCCAACCCGAACCATTCCACGGCTCTATGGTCCCAAGGGGAAACTGGGATGGAAGCAATATTTAAGTAACGTCAACTACAATCTCCACTCTCTGGCTTTGACTTCCAACCTCCCCAGTCCGATGGGAAGAGCAAGCTCTGGAGAGCAGGAGGAAGTTCATGCAGTGCAGAAAAGCTGAGCTAACTCAGCTCTGGAGTTAAAATGTGCAATCTCCTCCTCCCACTGTGAATTCCCCACTTGGTGCAAGCCAAGGATCCTGTCCCTGGATCCATGGAATTCTGTCTCCAGCAGGAGATGCCACAGTTAAGGACTGTTTTCCATTTGGCCAGTCTCAAGCTGAGGGCCATGGGGAGGCAAAGCAGGGAGAGCCCGGGGCAGGCAGGAGCTGCCCTGGACGGGGGGAGCTGGCGATCCCAGGGCTGTGCAGCTGCTCTTGGCTCTGGAAGGAGCAGCCAAGATTGGGCCCTGGAAAAGGAAGAGCAGGGCCTGGAGCAAGCAGCTGGAACAGAGACCTGAGGGCTTTTCCCCCCTGACAGGGGCAGCTGTGAGTGTGGGAGAGGCAGCCCCGGCAGCCCCGTGCTGGAGCCAGGACGAGTTTCTCAGAAATGGAGCGTGCCCAGCACTGGGAAGGGCTCCCAGCAGGTGACACACCTGGCCAGCATTGTCACACAGTCCCTGTGGTGCTGCAACAGCCAAATTCTCCCTGTGGATTGGCCAGAACCAGAGATGGGGAAGAATGGAGCAAAAGCATCAGTTCCTCTAGAGGCAGAGAGAGCTGCTCCATAAACCCCTCTTGACCAGAGCCGTGGATCAGAGGAGGGGCCTGAGCCAGGCTCTGCCTCCGTGGCACATCAGCCATGCTCCAGCCACCTCAGCTGGCATTCCAAGGACTGGGCTTGCAGGGACTCCTCCATCCCATCCCAGCAGCTGCAGGGTGGGCACGGCCACGCACAGCAAAGAGCTCTCTGCAAAAGGCAAAGCACAGATCAGCCTCCTCAGGTAGGAAACATCAGAGGTTTGGGCCATTCAGACTTTCAAACCATAGCAAAGGACCTATTTTTATGGTAACCTCATGGGTAATTTCTAAGTCACCAGCTGAGTCTGGTCTGTGAGCCCTGGAAAAAGCTCTGGTGGTGCAGCAGTGCCCAAATGCTCCCCTTTGCCAAAGCCCCGGCCCCTCTGTGTGCCCAGGCTCCTGTGGCCTTTGGGACAGGTCACTCTGGCAGGGACACACTCTGCAGGTGGGATTAAGCAGCATCAAGGGCAGGTACAAAAAGCCTTGAGTCATGTCTCTGGTCCAAGACAAGGGACAGAAGTGACCCAGTCATGAACATCCTGCCTCACTGCAAGGCATGAGTGGAGGCTGATGAACAAATAGAAATCAGCTGGCAAGAAAAAGAGGGGAAAAAACGCAACTGTCACGAGGTGAAACTCAACCTCCCCCAGTGAAATGCAGAGGTGAATACATTAAACACAAAATAAACCTCACTGTGCTTCCAAAGGGAGGCTGTGAGCCCATGGCTCCATCCTGGGACAGGAATGTATGAAATAATGTTTATTTTCCTGTGAAGGTTGAATTCTGGATTTCATTACCGCCCTGCCTTCAGACCCAGTCAGGAGGTGGCCCCTGGAGATGATTTAATGCAGGCTGGGAGCACAGCAGGGTCCAGCCCCGGGGTGCTGCCCACCCACAGACCCCTCCCCAGCAAAGCCCAGTGGCTCAGAGGGACTTTGGAAGGGCAGAGGGTCCTGTGTGAGCAGAGGGGACCCCTCCCTGCTCAGCCCTGCCTTCACAGCACCTGATCTCAGAAAAAAATCCTTGGGAAATGTGACCTGCCACAGGACACACCATTCCTGCATCCCTGGGCAGGAATCCCAGAAGCTGACACTGCGACTACTGTTATTAATTGTTATTAACTGTTATTAATTGCTATTAATTGTTATTAATTGTTATTAATTGTTATTAACTGTTATTCCTGCTGTCAAAATATGTTAAGGATTTCATTTGAAATTAAAAAAACCCAACCCCGTAAACCACAAAGCACTCACCTGTGGGGAGGTTCCCATTGAGCAAGATTTGATTCAAGCCACAAGGAGAGCACAGCCTTTCTGGGACCTTCCAAGGAACCCTTCCAAAGAAGGGACTGTTCACCAAACACGGGGCAAGTTTAATCGATCTGCTGTAAAATCTGGGAGGAGCCAAGGTTTGAACTGAGACCTTTTTGATCAGCCCAGTGCCACAGTGCCAGCTGGGACAGCACTTTTTGGGTATTTCCTGAGGGGTGTAACTGCCCCAGGGTCCCCCCAGGTGCTGAAACCACCCAGCTCCTTGGAGGAGAAGGGGATTTTCAGCCTCCCATGAGATCATTGTTCTTGCTGCAGTTCCCTTGCAGTAAAATAGAGATAATACAGCAAAGAAACAATACCACCAAACTTGTTATCAGTCCTTCCTTGCTTATTCCTCCCACCAAACATTTCCTATCAGCATTCACCAGCTAATCTTCTCTCTTTGTCACTGACACAAAAACACTTGCTCATTTTGTGTCATCTCCAAATACTGCAACAATAGAAGAATGCAGCCATTAATTACCGAAATTACCGTTACAAGAGAAAATTATAGTCATTAAAATTGAGGTAAAACTCATTTGTACTTTCCTCAACTTCTCCTTTTTTGTGAAGTTACCAACTTAATGCCTCCTGTAAAGACCCCAGAAGGAAGCAAACTGAAAAGTTTGGGAAATGTGAGAGGTGCTGTCACTGCGGGATCTTCTCTGCTTCACTGAGGCAAAGGCTCCTGTTCTGTCTCTGAGCTGTGCTCTCATCACAGAACCATGGAATGGCTTGGGAGGGATCTCAGAGCCCACCCAGTGCCACCCCATCCATGGCAGGGACACCTCCCACTGTCCCAGAGAGCTCCAATCCCAATGTCCAGCCTGGCCTGGGACGCTGCCCGGGCTCCAAGGACAGCCACAGCTGCTCTGGGCTATGGGCTGAGATGGTCTTGAGGGCCCATTGCAACCCAAACCATTCTGGATTCGATGGTTCTGTTTCTGTAAATATTGGAATGACTGTAGAGGCTCCTGCTGCTGCAACTCAGCTCTGTGGCAGATCCAGTGGTGCAAATTCTCAGGGGGAATTTTGCCAGGAGGAACAGGATTTTCCCAAGCACTGGAGCTGTGGAGGTGCTGGAGTCAGCAGTGCCTGAGCCTGCTCAGGTCACACCATCCCCAAGGGACAGTGGCTGCTCACGGTGGCCAAGGGGGACTCTCGAGAAGCCAAAATCCACCTTGGGCATCTCCTGACCCTTAGCAGGGGGTCCTTGCCCTTTCTCCTGGGAACAGGATGCCTCCAAGGACAGTTATAGCCAATCTCTCAGAGTCCTTTGGTCCATGACAGGAATCCAGACAGGACCTAAACCCCTGAGCCAGCCTCAGCCAGGGACCAGCACCAGGAGCCGGCGCTGACGTGGTGAGCTCAGCTGATATCAGTGCTGATAGCAGGAGTTTGGGAATCCTGACACCATCCCCTCTCCCTGCTGACAGCAGGAGTTTGGGAATCCTAGCACCATCCCCTGTCTCTGCTGACAGCAGGAGTTTGGGAATCCTGGTACCATCCCCTCTCCCTGCTGACAGCAGGAGTTTGGGAATCCTGGTACCATCCCCTCTCCCTGCTGACAGCAGGAATTTGGGAATCCTGGTACCATCCCCTGCCTCTGCTGATAGCAGGAATTTGGGAATCCTGACACCATCCCCTCTCCCTGCTGATAGCAGTGCTGATAGCAGGAGGTCAGAGGATTCTGATTAATTCAGCTGATGCTGGGTGATGGATCCCTGGCTAAATGCACATGCAAACATCATGCACACGCATACAAATTGAATTTGCCATTTTCTGCAGAT
Source organism: Thryothorus ludovicianus (assembly GCA_013397245.1). Taxonomy (NCBI): domain Eukaryota; kingdom Metazoa; phylum Chordata; class Aves; order Passeriformes; family Certhiidae; genus Thryothorus; species Thryothorus ludovicianus. Next base: position 272,919 of record VZTB01006368.1, on the reverse strand, counting down.
TCAGCCACAGGCAAATCTCCGGAAAAAGAAGAGCATGAGCAGTTTATGTGATGAAGATAAAGGTTAAACACCCAATTATCGTGTTTGGTACCAAGGTTATGGGCCAGCACAACGAATGGCTTGGTTAATATCTGCCTGAAACTCAACCCCACTCCAGGCACAGAGCTGGCCTTTCCTGAACGCTGCTCATCAGCAGCAATGCTCAGGTTCTGTTTCAGCAAATCTCTCTCCAAAGGATTTTCTCCACTCTTGGCTTTAACTCTTCATTTTCATTCTCATTTAGTCACAGCACAATAAGAAGGTTTGATGTTCTGATTTTCTGCAAGGCTCTATGGGCAGTGCCACCCCCATCTCTCAGTGCAGGTGATTCCTTGGTGCCACTGTCCTGCTCTCAGCCATTTCCCTGCCTTTGGTGAGCAAGGATCTTGAATTCCAGGGCTTCTGCCCGTTCTGATTTTGGACAAAGCTGCATGAACACAACTCCAGCACATCCCACAGCTGGTGTGTTGGGCAGTCTGGGACCTTTCCCCAGAGGGACTGGCAAATACTCTTCTAACTGGGAAATTCCCTTCTCATTGAGTCTCAATGTCATTTTTCCCCAGTTTTTCCTCCCCTGTGTTTTATTCATTATGCAAACCCCTTCTCTTTTTCCCCTGACTTTCTTTCAACAACCTGTAATGAAGTGTTTCCATGAAAGAAGTGCCCAAGGTTTGTTTGGGTTTTTTTCCTCATCATTGGGATGAGCATGTGGTTGGAGAGTTCACAGGCTCCTTTTAAACAGACGGCTAATTGCTCAGGAGCAGCCACCAAAGTTAACTATAAATATGTAAATTGGGGAAGAATAAAACACTCGTTAAACATTAGGCATTTACTATGGAAATTAAGTGTCATTAGATGCATAAAAGGCTTTCCCAGCGTTTGTTCTCACGGCGTTTCCCTTCCAGCCTTCATTAGTGCACTGATCCCAACAAACACAGAGGGGCCACCCCATCCAAACAACAGCAGAGCCATCCTGAATGGGTGCCCAGAACTCAAACCCAAACATTTTTAAAATCAGTTTTGAGCTCTGGAGATCCTCCACAGCTTCCCCTCTCCTCCCAGTTTGCATTTCCCCTTTGCTCCTTCACGGGATCCCACAGGGGGAGCAGAGGCTGGAACATCCCAGCCCCAGGAAAGCTGCTCTCATCATCTCTCGGCTGAGCTGGAGCCAGAGGGGACAGCACCAGGAAGTGTTTTTGGGAAAGGACATAGGACAACACTTATTTCAGGGCTTTGGAGTAGACAAAGTTGAGGGTAGAGCAAAAGTCCTGGAGAAAGGAGGGGAAATCCATCTCTGGGTGCTGGAGAGCAGAGCATCTTCCCGAAATGAGGTGGGCATGGATTACCCTGCATTCATTTCCAGTGACTCTGTGAAACTCTCCTCAGCTTCACTCTTTTCCAGGCCAACCTCTCCTATCTCTGGGGGACAGGAGCCAGGGAATGGCTTCCCAGTGCCAGAGGGCAGGGCTGGATGGGATATTGGGAATTGTTCTCTGGTACAGAGAAGCTGTGGCTGGCCCTGGATCCCTGGTAGTGCCCAAGGCCAGGCTGGACAGAATTGGAGCACCCTGGGACACTGGAGATGTCCCTGCCCAGGGCACTGGGGGGGCTCTGAGTTCCTTCCAGCCCAACCCTTTCCATGATCTCCATTCAACGTCTTCTGTCCAGCTCACTCCATCTATAATTAGCCTTGAGTGAAAATGCAAATTACTCCTGTCCTCCACAGCCTTTCTGGAATTTAAAGGTACTGATGTGGAAATCCTCATTTGGAAGTGCCCCAGAAACCCGGAACAGGTTCCTGAAGGATTTCCTTGGTGTGGTCCTATCAATCCCTTCCAAGCCAGTGTGCTCATGAGGATCAAAGTGCAGAAGTATTATCAAATGCTGGAAATTTCCTGAAAATCATCTTCAGCCGACCAGATAGGAACAGGAGACATCTGTGAATGGGTGGTGGGGCTTGGCTGAGGTGACTGTCCCTTGTGCACGCCTTGGGACACTGGCAGTGGGACTGGGAGGGTGAAGTTTTCCCTCTGCACCCTCTGTGCAAAGCACAGTCCCAGCCCATACCAACTCCAGCACTGCAGTCCTGCTCTCAGCCAAAATACGCCATGGAAAGGTGGGAATATTTATTTTTCTGTTGTCTTTTTTTTCCACAAACGAGACTGATGTGTCAAAAGAAAACTAAAATAAACCAGGGAAAATCACAAACTGGGAGAGCAGAGTGATTTTTGTCCTTTCTGTAACACCCACCCACACGGAGCCAGCCTGTTGACAGCAGCAAATGATGATCAAAAATAATTGAGGTTTTCTCATGGAACTTTCTAGATTGTCCACCAGAAATCATACAGATATAGCTGTGAGTTCTGCCCAGCAGCCAATTCCAGCAATGCCCCCCCAGAAACCAGCAGGGGTGCTGGGAATGCTGGGATGTGCCCCCACAAATCCCACGTGCTGCTCTCTGCCCAGCACAGCCCTGAGGAGGAGGAAAAGTCTCCCCATTTCCCTGACAGCCATGACACAGGAGATAAAGACATTTTCAGGGATTTTTGAGACACTTCATGAGCTAAAATCTACTCAAGGCTTTGGGTGCCCACAATGTGCATGTCTGCATTTGCCATGCAAATCCAGCCAATATAAAGCATTTCTTGTGTCACGTTGATCCTTTTTATTGGTTAACTCTTTGTTTTGCAGCAGTACCAGGCTAGTCTGGAGAATCATCATGGGATTACTGGATTGTCAGGAATGAGCAGGGACACCCCAGAGCAGCTCAGCTCTCTGCTCCCTGCCCAAGGGAACCCTCACCCAGGGACCAGGGCACTGCTGGGGGATGTCCTTCACCATCCCATGCCCCCTCCTTCTCCAGCAGGTCCCTGGAGTCACAGAATACAGAATAATTAAGGTTGGAAAGCCCTCTGAGCCCATGGAGCCCAACCATCCCCCAGCAGTGCCAAGGCCACCACTGCCCCATGTCCCCAGGTGCCATATCCACATGTTCTAAGTGTTTAAGTGGGGACTCCAGCCCTGCCCTGGGCAGCTGGGACAGGGTTTTCCAGGGATAAAAGCTGCTCCACTATAACACATGGTTTTGCATCTCTTGATTTCTTCACAAGCCCTCTCTGATTCAACCCTTGCTGCTCCTGTGGGGGCTCTTTGCACTTGGGCCCTTCCTGCCCGGGCCGTGTCCCTGAGGATGTCTGTGCTCTGTCCCTGTGTCCTGCTGGGAGCCGTGGGAGGGAGCCTGGGGGTGCCATGGAGTGGGATCTGTTTGGTGGGAATGGGAGCTCATGGGTAGGAATGGGATCTGTTTGGTGGGAATGGAATCTCATGGGTGGGAATGGGATCTCTTGGGAAGGAATGGGAACTCCTTGGTGGGAATGGGGTCTGTTTGGTGGGAATGGGATCTGTTTGGTGGGAATGGAATCTCATGGGTGGGAATGGGATCTCTTGGGTAGGAATGGGAGCTCCTTGGTGGGAATGGGATCTCTTTGGTGGGAATGGGATCTGTTTGGTGGAGGTTGAAGAGCAGAACTGGGGGGTGTCTGGAGTGGGAGCTGCAGTGGAACACTGAATTCCATCTCTCCAAAACCCATCAGCCCTGGGGACCAGCGTTCTCTGGGTCTTTGTCTCTCAACAGAGACAAGTAACCATAAACTCCTCCCTTCCAGCCTGTCCTGCCCTGCAGGGCCATCAGTCACAAACCATCACTGTCACCTCCACTCCAAGCCAGCGCTGGTGGCTTCAAGAGGGACTTTGGTGTCTGATGCATCTCTCCAAAAAAATGACACCTTGAAGTTCAGTGGGCCAGGGCTCGAGGCATAAACACTCTGTGACTGCACACAGATGGCTGCAGACCTGGATCTGCTTTATTTATGCTTCTTGGAAAGAAGTTATTCAATATTCTGTTGGAGATTTAAATGTTTATTCTGAGCAATTCCCAGGCAGAATTTAATGAGCAGTCAATGGAGGAGCTTAATAAGGGGTGGGATGAAAAAAAGTCTTTTTCTGTGTCTCTGGGCAATAAATCACAAGTCTTGCAAGGGCCACAAATCTTGGCTTTTTGTGCCATTTAAGCTCAGCTCCCTCGCTGCCGTTGAAGGAGATTTAAAGGCTGCCAGTCAGCTCCTGTGAGACACAGCTGTGCTGATTTGCTTATTCTTTAAAACTGAAAGAAGTTGGAGGGCTGGTAAAAGCTTCCACCAGCACAGAATTGTGTCCTGGAAAGGAGCAATGTGTTCCCCAAGCAAGCTGAACGTCACCCAGGACTTGGGGCTGAACCTGCAAAGAGCAAAAAAGTCTCCTGTCCTCACATCTGCTCTCAGCCTGGCTTAACCAAGACACAGCTTGCTGTGCAAATGTTGAGATATTGTTAAATTAATTGGGTTGATGATCAAGTGTGTCCTTTAGGTAAAGATATGGTTATTCCTTATTCCTCCCCAAAACACACCCAGGATCCACTCTAACTATTAGATGATACACTCTCAAGTTCAGAAGTGAAACAAGTCCAAAAGTCTGCCCAAATGACCAAAAAACAAGCAGATTCTTATTTTAAAAACTCAACAACCAAAGTGCCCTCATAAAAGAGTTTTGTGTACTCTTTTTATTTCCAAAAGTCCTGAAGACAAAGAGATTTCTCCTTTTGAAGCCTCTCTAGGCCCAGTCCTCCCAAAAACAGCTTTGTGCTCCCTTTCCTCATTCCTGGGCACTTTCCAGGAGTTCTTTCCACCCCCCTGGCCATGGAAGCAAAGGGAGGATTTAGAACTTTTTACATTCTGGGGGACAACAGTGAGTATAGGCAGAGACAGCGCTGCACTGGGCCCGGCAGGGCCAGGCCCGGGATAAAGCCAGGGATAAAGCCCAGGATAAAGCCCGGGATAAAGCCTGGGATAAAGCCTGGATAAAGCCAGGAATAAAGCCCAGGGTAAAGTCTGGGATAAAGCCCAGGATAAAGCCCAGGATAAGGCCTGGGATAAAGCCCAGGATAAAGCTTGGGATAAAGCCCAGGATAAACTCTGCTCAGGCCTGGCAGCCTGGGCTGTCCCTGTAGAGCAATGCCTGAGATAAAGCCCAGGATAAAGCCCAGTATAAAACCTGGGATAAAGATCTGGACAAAGCCCTGGACAAAGCCCTGCTCAGGCCTGGCAGCCCCTGGGCTGTCCCTGCAGATTGGCAAAGCTCTGTTAACTTGCCAGGCCAGGGCACAGTGAGCGGGGCCATGGCCCAGCCCCAGCGCCAGCCCCGCTCTCGCCAAAGGCTGTCCCTGCTCCCAAGGTGACATCCCAGCCCTTGGACAGGGAGCTGAGTTGGGGCTGTGGGGGCAGAGGAAAGACCAGCAGTCAGTGCTGAGGCAAACCAAGAGCTTCCCCAGGATAAAAACCCCAGCTTTGAGGAAAGTCCAGTCCCAGTGCTCCTCAATTTTGCGGCCAGATTGAATTTCTCCCCTTTTTTACTGGCTTTGGCCTTGGAGCTGGCGGAAACAGCAGCTACAGCTCAGAGCTCTTTGCTTTTTACCAGTTCTCAGGTGGGCATCAGGTCCCCCATCCCATCCCATCCCATCCCATCCCATCCCATCCCATCCCATCCCATCCCATCCCATCCCATCCCATCCCATCCCATCCCACTCTATCTCATCTCATCCCATTCTGTTGTCCCCCTCCTGCCCCATCTCACCCCACTCCATCTCCATCCCATCCCANTCCCTGTCCCTGTCCCTGTCCCATCCCTGTCCCATCCCTGTCCCTGTCCCTGTCCCTGTCCCTGTCCCTGTCCCTGTCCCTGTCCCTGTCCCTGTCCCGTCCCTGTCCCCAGGACACCCCTGTCCCTCCCTGCAGCCCATCATTCTGGGCTGTGCCCTGTGCCAGCCCTTTCTGTCCCCCTGTGGGTGCTGCCTGCCTGAATCTCTGCCCTGGCACACCGAGAGCTCAGGAACTGCTCAGGCTCAGTTCTCCCCCAGGCTTTTGTTGTACACGGCTCAGACTCCAACACCACATAAATAAATGACCTCCAAACACCGAGCTCTGCTATTTTTTAAACCTGAGAGACTTCTGGGCAGGTGTTTAGGAGGCAAGTTCATTGCCCTGGGGGTGTGATTTGTTTGCACACATGACAAGATGCTTTATTAAGGGACAGAGGCCATTTGGTGGTGGTGTTTTATTTGGTGGCAGCGTTTCCCTCTGGTCCTCTTGGGTTCCCTTGCCCTCCATGCCAGCCATGATTCAGGCAAGGTGAGAGGGAGAGAAAGGCTTTCAAACTCTCTTCATCGACTCACCTGATGAGACCTGCAAGGACCTCTGTGTGTTGTGACATGCATGTCCCAAACTGGAAAATTCCCCATGAATGGGAATTTCTTACCTTTCCTGCCCCAAATCTCTGCCTCCTTAGTGCAGGGAGGAAACATCTGAGCCTCTTCAGAAATGTGACTTTTAATCTCTCTGGGTCTCCAGAGATGGTGGAGATGATAATTTTAAAGGCACATTCAAGGCCAGGTTGGACAGGGCTTGGAGCCAAATTCCACCATGGCAGGGGTGGGACCATATGGGCTTTAAAGTCCCTTCCAAACCATTCTGGGACTCTATCATTCCATATTATTTACAGAATAAATTCCTCACCTCTTCCTGATTTTATGCTTGGCTCCCTGAAGCATAGGATGTCCCTTCTCACTGTAAATTTTTATTCTTGGAAACAGTGGATGGGCTCAGACTGTAACTTATTCCCTGTGGCTCCTCCTCTGGGGACCTGGAGCTGGGATAATGGGAATAGCCTCATGCAGGGAGCCTTTGGATGGCTGCTGGTGCCTGGCAAAGCACCAGCCCAGGAACACCCTGCAGTGACCTCTGCCCTCCCTACCTGGGTTCAGGTGGCTTTTGTGCAGCTGGCAACTGTCCTGCCCTCAGGGACAGCAGAGAGCTGCTCCTCTGCCTCCCCCAAATCCATCAGCACTAATTAATGAATCACACTGCTCAAGCACCAGGCTGCTGTAAGCTCTGCTCCTGATGCAACCTGCACCTCAGTCATTAGTTACAACTCAATTAATGAATGATCCTCTCTCTGCCCACCTGTGCTGCTCTGCTCCCTGGCGCTGCGTTCCTGGTTCTGGACACAGACAACTCCACCAGCCCCCGGCTGGGATCAGTGCCTGGGGTCTCTGGGAAATGGGAATGCTGAACGAGCCCTGATTTACTGAGGGGCAGTGAAGGGTCAGTGCAGCAAGAGCTCCTTGTCCAGGAGCTGCCCTGTGCTTTGTGACCTGCCCATGGTCACCACATGACCGGGACCTTTCCTGAACACATCACTCCCCTGCCTGAATGTTGACGAGGGCTGCTTTCAATTATTTCCTTCCTTCACACTCCGTATTTCCAGCTGCCTCCAATGAGCAATTTGTCTACCCTATCAAATGACTTACCAAGACAGATTTCACGTACAAGGCAAATAGATTTTGCCTCCCCTCATGGTTTCACAGCACGATTTTTTATAATTCTGCTTCCCGCGCCTTATTCCCAGCAAACCTTTCCCCACAGCAGAGCTTTCCATCTGTGCAAGGTGGATATAAAATGTCATTGGATAAGAAAAGTAGTGTTTAATGTTATTTTGCCCTGACTCTCGTGGCACAGCATTTCCCATGTTATTTGAAATATAGAACAGGGTCAGAAAAATACTGGGGCTCTTGCACTGAGCTGCAACATCACCCTACCGTGGAGCCTTACACTGCTGTGTAAGTCCAGAGTAACTGACCAGTGTGGGCTGCACATAGTGGGCTTTACCTGTGCCATGGTGTTCACAAGGCCACCAACACCAGGGACGCCAAGATAATTAAAGAAAAGCTCCTTTCCCCCATATATTTATACTTCAGGAATTGTTGATGCCAATCAATTAAAAACAGTGGGAAAATTCAGGGAGTCGGTGCAATTAATGGATCTGGATTAATTAATCAGCCTTTATTTCTCAGTCAGCACAGGGGGGAGCCGGGGGGGGATAAAGGAGTGAGGGGGCTTGGCAGGGGCTGGCTGGGAGCCCAGGTGGGCACGGACACTGCTCTGGGAGCCCAGGTGGGCACGGACACTGCTCTGGGTCCTGGGGAGCTGAGCCCTGTGTCAGCACAACCACAGAGAACATCCAGGAGAGGAGCACGAGCCCCCAGCAAAATCCATCTGCAGCTCATTGAGGCAGCACAGGGAGAGTTCACGGGGAGTTTATCATGGGAACTGTTGAGGGTTAATGGCCAGCAGAGCAGATTGAGCTGTGGGATTACTAAATAATGAACTTTTCTCTCCAATAAATTTGTCCCTGACATATAAAAAATCAATAACCTGCTACACTTCGGACAATTCTTTCTTCTTTTGTCGGGGGAGGAAGGTGGGCTCAGAGCAATTTTTAAACTACTCTTTCATATATATATAAATATATTTTACCCTGACCATTTATACGGAAGCTCTGATGTGCCACATTTATTGCAGCTTCATCACCCAGATAGATTTTTATGTGGGTGCCTGGCTATTGCTTTGTTTAATCATTCCTTTCTCTTCCCTCTCCAGTCCCTCTCCTCATTCCCCTTCCATGCTTTTTTATGGCACTATCAGCAGTGCAGATCTGCAGGAGGGTTTTCATGGGATTTAGGATGTCAGCAAGGTCAGGTCAGATGGGACAGAGCCAAAAATATCAGCACTTCCCAGCCACGGAGGGGAGAAGTTGAAATCAGGTTCAGCACACACAAACTGGCACATTTTCGGCTCCAAGAAGATGGAGAGTTTTTTCAAATTGCGTTTTGTTTTGTTCCTAAGGGTAGAGGAGATGGTTTCAGTTCCTGGCTGAGGGGCAGACTTTCACCCACTGGGCTATGGGCTCGTGTTGGGTTGAGAATGGGGATTTGCCAGGTACCTGCTCTTGGAGCTCTGTGTTTCCTGCATTTTCAACAATCCTGCTTCCCTGCAGCTCCACAGAGAGGTGCCTCAAGTGACTGCACACCTTGGGCTCCCTCCCAACACCCACCCCCCTCAAAGCAGCTGGAAAAGTGCCTGAATTGTCCCAGGGAGAAATGTAAATCCCAGAGGAACATTGCCTGGCTTCCAGCTCCCCTCACACCTGGGGTATTTTCCAAATCCTGCCTGTCCCTCAGGACACCAAGGTCCAGGTCTGTCTGGCCCTGGGGAGCTGAACTGGTCCCAGTGCAGAGTTGTGCAGGGGGGCAGGATGCCCTCCCTGCCCTTGCCCACCTGGGCTCATGTCCAGCGCTGTCACAGCACCCCAGGGCCTGTCCCAGCCCCTCTGCCCCAGCTGCAGCTGCAGGGGCTGCTGTGAGCCAAGTGCAAGACCCAGGGCTTGGCTGTGCTGAGCCTCACCCCACTGGCCTCAGCCCAGACCCCTCTGCAGAGCTTCTGCCCTCCAGCAGACCCACATCTGACCAAACTGACCAAGGGTCCCCTCATCCCTTGTCCAGATGTTCAACAGAGCTGCCCAGCCCTGAGCCCTGGTGGACGCCACTGGTGGATTCCCAGCTGGGTTTAACTTGCATCTGATTTGCTTCATTCTGCAGCTGGTGCTGCCCTGCGCTGCAGAGGCAAACTGGAGCCGTGGCAAGGGGAGCCCAGGGCTGGGCCCAGAGAGGTGCTCAGCTCTTCCCTGTCACACCTGGTAATCCCTGGGCTACGTGGTCCCAGTGCTGCTCCCCTGGGGCTGTTTTGTGCAGGACCAGCCACTTAGCAGTGATCTGTGCCTAATAACAGAGGAGCAAACGCCTGGGAACAGCAGCTAAAGCCCAGATACACAATAAAGCATCCTGTGAGGGATTAAGGAAAGTGCTGTTTGCTGGGGATTATCCAAAAGCAGGACAGTTTTATCTATTACATTTCTACCTCGCTGTGTCTCTGGAAGCTTGGGAATCACAGCTGTCCGTGGGTTTAGTGCACTCTGTGACAGAGCTCAGGGAGAAATTGTAGGGGGTGCAAGGTCTGAGGAAGATGAGAAGGAAGCAAAATCTTTTCTGTGCTTTGCATCTGCAGGAGAGATTCCCAGGAGCAGTGACTTTGGTAGTCTGATTCATAGGGAGATGATTGTCTGGAGGCATCAACCCCGAGAAAGGAGAGAAACAAGAAATAATTCAGAGTTTGACAAATCCATCTTGTCACAGTGAGCAGCCAGCTCCGTGCTCCGGAGCTCCCAGCCCAGGGAGTTCTCTTTCTCTTTCTAGGATGTTAATTAGGGTCAGCCTTTAGGCTGTCAGGCACTGCCCTCTTGCTTTTCCATCTCATGCTGTAACTGTGCAGCTCCCGGGATGGCCTCGTCCCTGCTCCCACGCACAGAACCATTAGGGCTGGAAAAGACCTCAGGTCTCCCAGCCTTCCCTTTCCCTTCCATGGCTTTGAGATCTTTGCGTGCAGGTCTCAAACTCCTCAAGGTCTTGGGTTCCTGCTTCAGCGTCCCTCCAGGGCAGGTGGGAGGTGACTCTTCGTGCCCAGCTCCAGGAAGGGAGCCTGGGAACACCCTGGTGTCCCATGGAGGGGAGAGGGTGGCACAGAGCAGGGGTGGGACCCCCCAGGATCACCCCCCAGCTGTGGCTGATTTAGTGATTCCAAAAGTGTGGAGATGTCTCTGGGCTCGGAGCCAAACTCATGTGTGAGCAAGGCCAGAGAGGATCAAAGAGCTCTCTCTCCCAGGCATGCCCAGAAAGCAAAAGGATCAAGAACTCCTGGACATGATTCCATGGAAGAGCCTCCATCTGGAAGGGTTTTCCCAGGACACTGTTCCCTGGCACTGCAGAGCTAGGCAGGGGTTTCTGCACTCTGCTGGGTGTGGATCACACCCAGGGTGCCTCCCCTGGCCCAAAGGCTGGGCCATTGTCCCTTCTCATTTGCTGGATTTCCTCTTTACAGCAAAGGTCACATCACTGGAAACACTGGGTGGCATTTGGGAGTTTCTTTCCAGGAGGAACAGAAGTAAATAAGGTTACACAGGAACAGTTTTTCAGTATTTACTCTGTGCTCACACACACACCGCACGTCAAGGTAGGAAAGCATCCCTCAAGAGATGAAAGGAAAGCAGATAACAGTGGTGTTCTTTATATAATTCAGGCACAACGATCTGTCAGCAGAGCAGGGTAATTATCCCAATAAGATTTCACGAAAGGAGAAAATATCATGGATTTTACAAACCTTATTAACATGCAGAATGAATGCAAAACAACAAAAGGAGTCTTAAAACAAAACATTATGTTAAAATCAATATTGATTGCCAGCGATAAGTGTTATATGAGGCAGTAAAATTCCATAAAATTCCCCCCCAAAGCAAGGCTGGAGACAAATCAAAGGAGAACAAATGGTTCTAAAGCAGAGTAATCGCTTTGCAAAGCAGGGAAGGAGCATCAAGACACCGATTAGTTCCAACGTCAGTGAGCTTTTCCAAAAAAACACCCTGCTCTTGTTCTCCTGCCCCCCTGCAATAATCCCACATAACAGCCCATTCCTGCACGCACCACAATGGTGCCTCCAGGGCTGGGACTAAGCAAAGTGCCAATTTGGAAATGCACAGCTGGGTTCATGGAGCAGAGCCTGGCTCAGGGAGAGGCAGAGCATCAGAAGGACGTGGAGCTGCTGGAGAGAGCCCAGAGGAGGCCCCGGAGCTGCTGCAGGGCTGGAGCCCCTCTGCTCTGGAGCCAGGCTGGGAGAGCTGGGAATGTTCCCCTGGAGAAGGGAAAGATCCCGGGAATGCTGGGAGTGCCTGCAGGGGCTCCAGGAGAGCTGGAGAGGGACTGGGGACAAGGGCTGGAGGGCCAGGAGCCAAGGAATGGCTTCCAGTGGGAAAGGGGAGCTTGAGCTGGGATCTTGGCATTGAGGAATTGCTGTGTGGGAGGGTGGGCAGGGGCTGGGCTGGAATTGCCAGAGCAGCTGGGGCTGCCCCTGGATCCCTGGGAATGTCCCAGGCCAGGCTGGATGGATTTGGGACAGTGGGAGGTGTCCCTGGCTGTGGCAGGAGGTGGCACTGGGTGGGATTTAAGGTCCACCCAACTCCAAGCATTCCATGACTCTGAATCCATGGCCAGCAGCCCTACAGGAGGTGCTCCCCCCGCTCAGTGAGGCTCTGCTGAGGCAGGGCACAGATCCTCTCCCCTCTGCAGCACCAGCCCCAGCTCCTCCAGCGTTCAGCAGTGAGGTCAAGTTTGGTACTTCTTGTCCCCTGGGGGTTTGGGGACATCTCCAGCCTTGCTTTGGGGATCTGCAGCTCCAGTCCCACCCCTCCCATGCACATCTGCTGAGCTCTCAGCTGAGAGTGGAGCCATAAAGCCCCAGATTCCGAGGTCACCTGGGCCAGGGGCTGGGCTTGGTGAGCTGAGAGCGCCCTGGATGTACCAGGCTCTTCTGGCTAAACATCCACATCTACAGAGAGCTGGAAGTTCCTCAAATGCAATAAAAAGGAAGGTAAATATTTATAGCTCAGCCTAATTTAACAAATAAGTGTGGTGAGAGGACTGCCAGCAATTCTTTTTAGTGAGTAAATCCCCTGGAGGGAGAAAGAAGAGTCCATGAAGAGTGCAACAAGTGCTCAGAGCCAGGGCCCAGCCAAGAGCCCTCTCTGCCCTCCAGAGGTTTCTCTCACTCCTCGCCTGCCTCCTCTGTGCCCTATGTCCCCTGGGAAAGGACACAAAATGCCCCAAACTCTCAGCAGCCCTTGGTGTTGGGATGTTAGCGGTCTGATCTGTGCCTCAGCTGTGCCTCAGCTGCCAGGGCTGGCAGCACTCCCGTGTCACACAGGGCAGTTGGAAAGGAGAGGAAACCAAAGCCACTCGGATTTTGTAAATCGCTTCCAGCTCTAAAATCTCCATCTGCTTTTACAGGAGTTTGTCTGGGATGCAGAGGGAGGGAAGGCCTGGATTGGGGCTGATCTGAAGGTGAAAATCCACGGCAAAAAGGGAATGTCTGTAAAATACCCCTGGGATATTGGGGTATGTAAATGAATGGGAATGTATGGAAAACATCTTTGGGATGGGAGAAAGGAGTTCCTGCATAGACACATGGACACACGGACAAAGACATGGACACACAGACAGACAGACAGACACACACACACACAGACAGACA
>VZTB01006368.1:239249-254879 GCA_013397245.1 Thryothorus ludovicianus | reverse complement strand
AGAGGAGAGGAGAGGAGAGGTGTTTTGGGGCTTTGGCCCTGGCGGGGCTCAGCTCCCTCGGTCCCTGCTCCAGAAGGAAGCTCTTTCACAGGACACAGCTCGGGGAAGAGCCCCGGCAGCAGCTGGAGGTGCATGGGAGGGGATGGCAGCAGCAGGGGAGGACACACCCGAGGCTGGGAGGCTGCGCTGCCTGATCTGTGAGGAAAGGTGAAGGGGTAATTTATCATTGTCTGCGAGGACCTGCTCAGGAACACTAATCTGAGGAGAGAGAACTCTTCAGTTTGTGGCACACAAGGATAACGAGATCCACTGGCTGGGAGCTCTGTCAGGTTCTGTGTTTTCAGAGACAGAGGAGAACAAACGGAGTGGAGGAAGGGCAACCCTGGGGGACAAACGCTCCAACCCTCCACTGCCAGTGCCTACAGACCCCTCTTCTGTAACTGAGGGATCCTCCTCCCATTCTGAAATGTCAAGGCTCCTTTCAGCAGAAAAGAATGGAGAATTCCTTCCCCTCCCCAGGAAAATACCAACATTGGCTTTCTCTTGCAAATTGGGTCAAAAACATTGATACTCCAAATTTTTCTTCAGCACAGTACTTCCAAGGAACCCAGATATGCCAGTGATTGGATTCAGGAATTCCAGCCCACTTAAATTCCCAAATGAAGACTCTTTGAGTTTATCAGCACATTTCCCAGCCTTCTGCTGGAAGTCACGTTCCTTGGAAATCCGTCTTTGGTCATTGGACACATTCCTTAGGATGCTGTTTTGCCCACTGCCATCTCTGTGCTCTTGACCTTGCTCCTTGGCTGAACTGCACCACAGCACAATCAGCCCTTGGTTCTCCCAGGGCATCACTCAGCTCAGGCAGGAAAGAAAAGCCTTTTGCATTTTGAGAGACAAAACCCTTCAGCAAAGTCAGCTCCCAGTGCAGCTCACAGCCTGGAGATCCCGCTTGGCTCCTGCCATGTCCACAGGGAAGAAAGATGTCACTTGGGATGGAAATCACAATGGAGTCCCTTTTCCATGTCACAAATGTAATGAAGATCAGGCAGAAAATGAGACATTGCATTCTCATGCCATATAAATCAAAAGCTTTTCTGCACCACACTTAAATGTGGTGAAAATGCCCCTCTGGGTCCCTGTGTGACTGAAAGGTCCAAAGCTGGTTTCCAGAATGATCCATTCAATACAAACCAGGTGATTTTTCCATGGTGGGTAGCTGCTGTAAAAAAATCAGTTTTGTTTGGTGCATGAAATAGAAGAGCAGCAGCTCTGTTTAGCTCTGACTTCTGGGTCTGTCTGTGGGTGTTTTGGGGAGCCCTGTCCTAAAACAGCTGGAAAGGTCCCACTGCTCCTCACTAGAGGCAGGAGCAGGAGCTTGCAGCAGTGAAGGTTGTGCCATCACTCTGTTCAGTGCTGCAGGTCCCGAGGTTTTGGCTACCAGGCCCTCAGATGGGCAATGAAATGTTCATCCAAACACAAGGTGGAAAGCTCCTGGGCAGCTGAATGTGACCAGTACCAGAGCAAGGGCTGCTGTGGGAAACATCTGGGCTGAGATGGGAGCTCCCTGTGCTCCAGTTGTTCCCCGGACTATTTTAGGATGGTTCCCCCATGAAATGCAATCTCCTCCAGTGCCCCAGCTGGAGCTGGGGATGCTCCCTCCCACAGGGATGGAATAAAGCAGTTTTCACTTAGGCTCAAACCATCCAAAGGAAATCTTGTCTTCCATGGCCTGATCCTGGTTTCTGCCACCTCACTGGAAAAGCTTCGGGTGACTTCAGTGGGAGAAGGAGAATCTCTGCCTGCAGTGCCTGGGGCAGCAAGCCCAGAGGGTGCACAGCCTCGCTGAACGTGGCAAACATCTGGGCACTGAGCAGCATCCCAGGGAGAGCGCCTGGCTGCCAGCTTGGCTGCTGTCCCTCACCCCTGTGCAGCTTCCCCAGGGCTGGAACAGCTGTCCCTCTGTCCCTCTGTCCAGTGTGGCTGCACAGCCTGGGGACACCTGGCCAGTCCCAACACAGCGCTGCAGGGAGGGGACGGTGCTGTGCTCAGGGACACAACGCCAGCCCAGAGTGTGCTGTCCCAGAGAGGGGCACGGCTGTGCCAGGCACCCCTGGAGCTGAGGGACTCTTCTGTTGGGCACTTGGAGGTCAGCTCTCACCAGGGGACAGTGCCTCTTTCACCAGGGGACAGTGTCCCTTTATCCAGGTGACAATGTCCCTTTATCCAGGTGACAATGTCTCTCTCCCCAGATGCCAGTGTCCCTTTGTCCAGGTGACAGTGTCCCTCTCACCAGGTCACAGTGTCCCTTTATCCGGGTGACAGTGTCCCTCTCTCCAGGTGACAGTGTCCCTGTCTCCAAGTGACAGCGTCCCTCTCTCCACATCACAGTGTCCCTTTATCCAGGTGACAGTGTCCCTCTCTCCATGTGACAGCGTCCCTCTCTCCAGGTCACAGTGTCCCTGTCCCCACTGTCCCGTTCTGTGCCCTGAGAGGGCAGTGTCCCCGTTGTCACCCCTCTCCCCTCTTCCTGCCAGTGACACCAGCTGCTCCCGGGCAGCAGGTTGTTTTGGCTGTGGCGTGGCTCGGGCTGTGCAGAGCCTGCCCGTGCTGCTGCTGGGGTCAGAGTCAGCCCTGCAGGTGCCCAGGGAATGCTGATCCCAGCCCGGGACAGCAGCAGAGCCCTGCCTGTCCCAGCACAGCTCCCCTCCCATGTGCTGGTCCATGGGGCAGCACCTCCTGTCCTGCTGCGGGGGTTCTGTGCCCTGGCTGTCTGTCCTCTGTGCTCCCAGGCCAGCTCCAGCAGCCCCTGCCCCAGCTGCTGACCAGGAGAGCGCCGAACTCTCAGGGGCAGTCAGTGCTGACCACTCTGCTCTCTGCGGGCTGGACCCTGGAGCCAGGCACCACTGAGGGACACTCTGAGTGCCAGCTCCAGCGCCACAGAAATGTCACCCCAGAGCGCAGCAGGGCCAAGGGAGGAGCTGCAGGCCCCAGCAGGGAGGCTGCTGGCTCCTTCCTGAAGTACACACTGCTCAAGGACCTCTCCAAGCCAGCCTGAGCAGCTCCTGGCCTTTAGCAGGGCAGAGCATGGGGAGACAGCCCAACTGGGAGAAGGATTTATGGCCAGACAATGAGGATTTTTCATGGTGTGACATTTTATTGTGTGCTGATGTGTTGTCATGAGTCCCTTGAGTCACCACAGAGGCTGATCTCCGACTTCTCAATCCTTAGCTCCTCTTTTGTCTGCTGGGTTTGCCTCTACGAGGGATTTAGCACTAATGAAATTAAAGTCTTTTGCTTCTGAATGAATTCATGCCTCTGGCTCATGCCAGGACACGGGGCCTGCAGGAGAGAGAGGAAACAGAAGCATCAGATGGGGCTGTGAGAAGGGCTAAGGAATCAGAGGCAATATTTTCTGCGGTAACAGGGTCTGAATTTGCCCTTTGAGAGTTAAATTTGTTAACTCCAGGAGACTCCGGCCATCAAATGCAATCTACAGCCCAGGGGGGCCTGTGCTGAGGGATCCCTTTCCTGTAAATGAAACATTAAAAAGTGTCTTCATCATGGAAAGCAGCAGAGGGACAAGTCACAAATTCAGAAGCCACTTTGTACTTGTGGCTTTTGCCCCGAGCAGCTGTGGCTGCCCCTGGGTCTCTGGCAGTGCCCAAGACCAGGCTGGACACTGGGGCTGGGAGCAGCCTGGGGCAGTGGGAGGGGTCCCTGCCCATGGTTATCTTTAGGATCCCTTCCAACCCAAACATCCTGTGATTCTGTGGTTGGATTTGTCCACTGCCTGCTTTGGCACAGGATCCCCGGCTCAGGTTGGAAACCCCTCTGTGATGAAGATGATGAAGCAGCTTAGCTGATTGTGGTCCCAGAGGAGGAAGCCCAGAGTGTCACAGATTCACTTCTGGGTTTGATGCACAGTGGGGTAAAAACTGAGCTTTTTCCATCACACTGATCTGCGCTGCATGTCCCAAAGTTTTGGCTACCGAGCATTCATTTTAGGTGGAAAAGTGCAAAGTTCTCAGAGAGGATGGTCCTCCTCCAGGCTCAGGTTGGAAATGAGGTGATAGACCCTGGGACCCTGAAGGAGCACCCTGCAGCCCCTGCAGGGGCTGGGAACAAGAGGGGAGAGTTCCTTCCTCACTGCAGCTCCAGCATTCGGTGTGAGTACCATCAGCCTTGGCTGCATCTTCATTAACCACCAGATGTGTGCAGGCTCTCTTTTCCTGAGGATTTAACCTACACAGGAGCACTCTGGGCCCGGCTGGGGGCAGATCATCCGTGGGAGTAGCCATGTGGAAGGAGGTTTAGAGACAGAGCAATCAGGCAGTTGCTTTGTAGGAAAGCCTGTGCCAAAGATGTCGGTGTTGACATTGTGTTTATCCTAATCCATAACAGCTCCAGAACTGTGATCCAGGAGCCAAGCAGGACCCAGGACTTCAGAGAGCACTGAGGGCGCTGCTGGAGTTTTATACAGATGTTTTACAACAGGTGTGCATTGACCTGTAACTTGAAAACCAAAAAAAGGCAAGCAGATTTAGAACTCTGTTTCAAACAGAAGCTCTGTTTGTAACAGGCCCCGGGGGGTAATACACAATTATGCACAGAAATGCTGCTTACAGCCAGCAGAAAATGACTACAGATGCATGAAGAGTGAGATTAATTCAGCACTAAACAATTTACCACTAACACATGTAGTGCTGTCTTCTGAAATGATGCTCTGGAAGCAGCCTGTGACCTGGAGCTGCAGCCCAGCTGGGCAGCCCAGGCAAGTTGAGTTTCCCTCGTCCAGGATGGGACGGGGCCTTTTGCAGGAGCCAGGAGCAGGCAGACCTGGGGGGCTCTGCCCCACTGCTGAGGGGCTCTGGATGTGTGCTCATGGGCACCCCCAGGACAGAAGTTTGCATTTCCAGAGCTGCAGCTAGGCAGGGCGGGCTGAGAGTCTCAGAATTCGGGTGTTTCCAGTTCACACACTGGGACTCAGTGTCTGGAGTCTCATTCCCACACCCCAGCCCTTGTGGCAATTGCTGAGTGCTCCATTCTGCTGCTGCTCTGACCCAGGGAAAGGGTTTCAGTCAGAGAATCAGGGAATGGTGTGGACTGGAAGGACTTAAAGCTCATCTGCTTTCAGTCCTCCTGCCATGGGGCACCTCCCTCAAGGCCAGGCCGCTCAAGAGCCCTAGGAAAAAAGAAGAATGAGGAAGAGGAGGAGCTGGAGGGAACTCATAATTGATCTGTCCCTCTCCTCCTTGGCTTTCACCCAGTTCTGTCCTTCCCAGGTGCTTTTCCCCTCCAGAAGGGGAGGCCTTGAACACGCTCAAGGTCAGGCTCCCCCTCTGTGCTCTCTGCCCATGGCACCTGTCCTGGATTTGGGGGCAGCTGGGGCAGACAGGGCAAGGGGGCTCCACCAGCACCCCCCTCAAGGGGAGAGACCCCAGAGCCACTCTCAGCTCTGTGCCCAAGTGCTTTGGGTGCTGCTGGAATGGGGGAGACACCTCCAGCCCTGCCCGAGCTCCCTGGGGTCACTCAGGGACACAGCCCCATCCTCTGCTCGTGGGCAGAGCCCACAGCTCTCCCTGCCCTGTGCTGGAGGAAAGTTGTCAGCTCTGAACAGAGGCAAGCCTGGCCCCTTGCTGTGCTGTAAACGGGGTGAAAATGGGGAAAAGGGGGACAGGACGTGCAAGGCTGGGCTTGCAGTGGGCTGGAGCCATCCCAGATTGGTGGCACAAAGAGCAGCAGCTTGTCAGGGGCGTCCTTGGAGGGCAGCAAAGTACCCCAGTCCTCCAGAACCTTCCTGGGGTCCCCTCAGGTGGCAGCTGCTGTCTGTCACCAGCCACAGGAGCCTGTGGCTGCAGCTGAGCTGGAGCAGCCTTTGCTGTGGCTGTTTCTGCACGAATTCACCCCAATACCTTCCCCGGCTCTAATCCCTGTCCCCAGAAGAGGAAAGCGCTCAGGAGAGCACTGCAGAACATTCCATCTGCCCTAGGAGGCGGCAGCCAAGCCCCAGGTGACAGGGAAGGTGTCACCAGGAGATGTGATCCCCATCTGCAGCTCCACCGGGTCTCTGTCACACCCAGACCCCGCTCCCCCACGGCCCTGAGCCCTCCTCACTGAACCCTTCTGGAGCAGCTGTAATTTATGAATCAGATGATAAAGAAAGGAAAAAGAGTCCTGTCAAGGTTCTCTGTGTGTGTTGTAAATTGTCCATATATCAAAGATATTGCCTACATTCAGCATTTAATGCTATCGGTAAAAATATAATGTGAGAGGCCGAAAAAGAAGTTGCTCACAGGGAAGGATGAATATTCGGTGTGAAATATTAAGCCTGTAAAAAAGGCATTTCTCTTTTTGGCTGGAGTGCTGGTATTTCTTCCTATTTAATTTACATAAATCAATGATGAAAAAAATGTAATAACAGGACTCAGATTCTGTAGCTGCAGGGAACCGGAGAACCTGGAGAAGGAGTTTGGGGATTATAGACATGCTCCAAAGAAAGCAGCATGGAGCAACTGATTTTTCTAAACTTTTCTAGTTTGCCTTGCTTAGAAAAGTTAGCTCCTGTTTTCTACATCCCAGGGGTGAGATCATGCCAGGAAAAACTAATAAAATTGTCATTGCAAACTCTGTGTTTGTTGGTTCATTGGTTTGATTTTCCACAAAATTTTGTCTTTTACAATGGTGACTCAACCATTTCTGGCTAGTAAAAAAAACCCAACCCAAAACAGAAGATGGAAATGCTCTGTGTGATATTGGAAAATCCCACTGGAAAGCCACCGAAAGGGACCAGTGACACCTTGCTATGGCCTCAGGATGAGAGCAGAGACCCGAAGGGGCAGAGATCAGGGCTGGAGATCAGGGCCCTGCACCCCAAACCTGTGAACCCTGCAGAGCCATGGCTGGAGATGGTCCAGGCTTCCCCCGGGGGGCTGGCACAGGGCAGGGCAGGAGGGAGGGATCTGGGGGAGCTGTGGATGCTGCTGGGGGTTCCTGCCCCTGCCTTGCAGCTCCACGTGCAGTGCTGCAAAATGAGAGCGTTTGGTCAAGACCCCAGAATTCCAAAAGCCCCTTGTGCAGGGGGGCAGAAATGGGCTGGAACTGCATTCTTCTAAGGGCCATGGGGAAAAAAAAAACCTCCGTGTACTTTTTTTTCTCTGCCTTCCTTTGTTTTCTTTCCCCTTGCCCTGAAGAAGCTGTTGATTATAATTTCAGTGCAGTTGGAGATGCAAAGCTTAATGGAGCGGGCCTTTCTATTTTTGTCCTCTGTGCATTGTCAGATGAAATAACATGGATTATATTTTGTTGTTGATGCACTGAATATTCTTGATATTTAAATCCAGCAGTGTTTATAGCAGGCTGAGATTCTGTGCTGGGATCAGAAAGGTTTGAGGTTTGCTGGTTTCTATTATTTATTTTGTGAGGAGATGGAGATTCTGCCTTGTGGTTTTGTGGGTTTTGTTTTACTTGTTTTTTGACCAGGGAAAAAGTTAAAGAATGAATTGGAATGGCAGAGGTTGGAACTAGATGATCTTTAAGGTCACTCTCAACCCAGACCATTCTGCGATTCCATGAATTCTGCCCTCCTTACTCACAGCAAGCACCATCCTGGTGCTTTCTTGGTCCTGCTGGGAACGATTGCTACCAGCTTTGTGCTTGTAAAGTCTAAACCTCCAGTGGAAATTCTTCCTGGTTATTTTTCCTGTTTCTCCTTCTGGTCTGATGCTCTCAGTCTGGGGCTCCTCCTCGCCCCACCGGGGTGTCCTAAGGGATTTCATTCCTTGCTGCTCTCTGTTCCTTGGATATGAGTGTCCCTGTGCCAGGGCCAGGCTCTCTGAGCTTTTGCTTTCAGACCCAGGCCAGCAGGCACTGCCTCCTCCAGGGGCCCTAAATGGACTAAGGGCAGGTGGAATAATGGACTAAGAAAGACATGGAATGTCTAAGAGCAGTTGCAAAGGACCCCAAATCTCACAGCCCAGTTTAAGGATGTTTCCAGATTAATGGGATGGTTCTGTTTCAAACAGCTCAGCTTGCAGAGCAGGGCACAAGGGAGGCCTGTGTGGGGTGAATTTGGTTGCCAGTGTTCCTGACTCATTTTCCACGTTTTTTGGTGTTCATTTGGAATGCATTTAACACCAAGGGTGCTCTGCAGCTGCAGGGAGATGTTCCTTCTTTTTCTGGATAATTGCTGTTCAGTCCAGATATGTTAGCTGGAAGACAAAGGCAAGGTGGATTTGGAGTCCACAGAGATTTCAAACTGATGGATAAGAGTTAAAAATTCCCTAAGAATCCCATCTCTCACTATATCTTCACTAAGGGTGGGATCCTACAGCTGTCACCTCTTATCTTGTCCCACTTGAACTCTCCAAGGATCCATTTCTAATCCTGAATTTGGAGCTGTGAAGTGGAAATATTTCAAGTTCCAAGACCAGCCAGCCAGTGTAGTTCAGGTTGGTAACTGCAGGAGGTCCTGTAGGAGGAGAAGGAGAAAGAGGGAAGGATGGGGTGCAAGAGAGATGGTTCCTGGTCAGTTTAGCAGTTGATAAATTCCTGACCTAGTGGACATGGAGGTGGTTGGAACTGGATGATCCCCAAGGTCCCTTGCAACCCAAACCATTCTGTGATTCTGTGACTCTGATTCTGTGACTCTGTGATTCCATGGGATGAGGTGAATTCCGCTAGGAAAACCGAGAGTTTTTGGGAGTTTGACAAAGGCAGAGACGGGGCAATAACCAGGGCAGGGTGCAGCAGCAGTGTGAGTGCAGAGACCTGATGGTGCCTGACAGCAGCGTGGCAGAGCCAGGGAACAACTGGCAAAAAGAGATTCTGCGTGTTAATGCAAACAGAGAGGAGCTCAAGGTCCCAAGGAGCCCTTGAAGCTGAAATAGCATCAAGACAAGGCCCCACTCAAGGCTCAGCACTGAAGGGGCTGAGTGAGTGTGGACCAGCCCTGGCAGCTCTGTGCTGCCCACACAGCAGAGTTCTGGTGAGGACACCCTGGCCTCCCCCGCCAGCACTGCGAATATTGAACACTCACAGCCCTGAGGGGTTTTTAAATTCAAATTAAGCTGTGTTCCTTCTTGTCCCTCTCTCAGTGGACAAGACAACAGCTGATCTCAGTCCCTTTCCAACAACCTTTCCCACGTCAGGAGAAGTTGCCATGCCAACCTTCCCTTCTGTTGCCAAGCAGAGGATGGAGGGGCAGCTCCACTCCCAGCCCAGCACCAGGCACAGGATCCCGGAGGAGCCGTCCCCTCCCTGGGAAAGGGGCAGCATTCTGCACAGCTCTGTGCCAAGCCAGGCCAGGTGGGTGCACCTGGAGCCTGTGCCTCAGCTCCTTACTCTGCATTTGCTGGCACAGCCATGGAGGGGACCAAGCCATTGGGGGGCCTTCGCCACAGGGGAGAGGCAAGCAGAGGGAGAGGCTGACTCTGAGGGACTAGAGGAACTCTGACTGTGAAATCGTGTGCCAGACCTTTGGCAATGTCTGTGGGAGGTTTGTCTCTGCTCGGGAGGAGCTGTGCTGAGTTCGGGTGAATCAGGAAGGATCAGGACTGCCCCAGGATCCAGGTCATGCACCCAGGAATGACGAAGGTCCTATTTGTTGTTAGGGACAAAAGAAATGAATTGGCCTTTTAAACTGAACAAAGAGAAGATGGAGCAAGCTCAGAGATGAGGAAGACCCTGTTTGTCTCATACAGCTTCCCCAGGAGCAGCTCATCGGGGGACAAACCCAATCACAGAGCCACAGGATGGCTGGGGGTGGAAAGGACCTTAAAGGCCATCAGCTCCAGCCCATGGAACACCTCCCAGTAGCCCAGGCTGCTCAGAGCCCCATCCAGCCATGACATCTGAAGGCTGCCCAGGGTGGTAAGGCCAGTGTCAATGTGGCAGTCAGACAAGGTTAAAGCTGCTCACACGAGGATGCAGGAAATTGCCCAAAGAATGCTCAGCTGTGTCAGCTCTGAGGAGGGGGTGTGATTGTGTCAGCACTGGAAATCCTGGTGTCATTTTCCACAACTGGGACCTGTCCCACTTTGTATCCCTGTTTCTCAACCTGGCCAGTCTTCTCAGCTCCCTTCTTCAGCGGACACAATCACTGTCTCACCATCCTTTGAGTACTGACTGTCACCAAAGCCACGAGGTGACCAAAGGAGAAGAGACCCTAAGAAGATGAAAGATTAATCCTTGTGCATTCACTGCACAGGGTGGGCAGGCCCTGGCACAGGGTGCCCAGAGCAGCTGTGGCTGCTCCTGGATCCCTGGCAGTGCCCAAGGCCAGGCTGGACACTGGGGCTGGGGGCAGCCTGGGGCAGCGGGAGGTGTCCCTGCCATGGCAGGGGGGTGTGGATGGGCTTTAAAATTCCCTCTAATCCAAACCATTCTAGAAGTCTGTGATATATAAGAAATCTGCATTTAAACAGATCTGGGAGGAGAGCTGGGACAGAGTGCCACTTGAAATCCATCTTCCTTTCTAGCCAACATCAGCCCCAGCAAAAGGCAATCAGGGCTCGTGTCTGGGTGCAGCTGAGGCGAGGATGTTACAGGATGTTTGGTCATTAGCTTTCAATGAGACCGTGTGTCGAGGGAGAGGCTGCTGCAGCTCCAGGAGGGGATGATTTACAGAGCTGAGGAATAACGAACCTTGTAAGGAACAAAGCTGGGAAATGAAGCTCCATGCTCCACCTGAATTGCTACCTACCCGTGTGTGTGCTCAGAGCTCATATTTAGTGCTTCTGGTGGCACATTGACAGACGGCTTAGTGAAAACAAATGTTAATGTTAATTAAGCTGGAAAACTTCCCAGATTTTGAGAATGAGAGTGTTTGCTTGGATAATAATTCAGATAGCCTGTGCCCTGCTCAGCACTCCCACCGGGAAATGTGATCACTCAGAAACAGGGGATCAAAGAACTGGAGCAGCTCATCTGGATACCAGATCTCTTTCCTAGGATGGAGGGGTGCTGCTCCTGGCAGCATCTTCCCCAGCCCTTGGAGCACCCCAAGTTTCCCTGGCACAGGTGATCAGCCATCCCCCTCTTTCCTGGTGAGAATATGCTGTGCTAGCAGAGCTACAGCTCCTGACATGCCTCCTAAATTCTCCTTTACTTAATTTCACTCCAGTGCTTCCAGATGATGATAATTAACCTCTCTTACTGCAGAGGACAGCAAATAGTGTGAGCTTGGAGGTGTGAGTGAGGTTGAGTATGGCTTCTTTTGCATACAGTCAGATCTCACTGCTAAATCTAAATAATTGTGCTTCTGTTGGCTTCAGCTGGTCCTCACTGACTTGCAGCAGCTGATGATCTGGCCCAGTGATTTTAAATTCCCTTCTACATATTTTTAATTCATACCATGGTCACCAGTGCCAGCCTGAGCCTTGTGAATTCCAGGGAAGGGCTCTGGGCTAAAGAGATGCTCCAGCTCTTATTCCAGGCATGGGAACATTTAGGTATTTATTTGTTGCTGAAAGGACTGGGGGGAAAACACGATAATTAGGAAATGAGGAGATGCACACAAATAGAAACCCCTGGTAGCACTTCAATCTTTGCAGGAGGCCACGTGATGGCTCAACACGTTCCTATTTTCTGCTTCAGTGAGGTGACACTCGCATCACAGCCAGCTCCAGGTCCCAGCTGGCAGCTCAGCTCTCCCCCCGTGCTGGGTTCAGCCCTCTGGGCTCAGCTGGGGCAGCTCGGGGGCTCCTGGGCTGGGACAGTCACTGTGGGGCTGAGACAGTCACTGTGGGTCCGGGGTGGTCACTGTGGGGCTGGGACAGTCACTGTGGGGCAGGGGCAGTCACTGTGGGGCTGGGGCAGTCACTGTGGGGCCAGGACAGTCACTGTGGGGCAGAGACAGTCCCTGTGGGGCTGGGGTGGTCACTGTGGGACCAGGACAGTCACTGTGGGGCAGGGACAGTCACTGTGGGGGCAGGGGCAGCCACTGAGGGACCAATCTGCTGCTCCAAGGGCTCTCCCAAGTGCAGGGAGGCACTCAAATTGTCCTCTGGCTGCCACTTGCCTGGACAAATCCTGCAAACCCTGCCGGCTGGGCAGGAACAGTTTCCCACTTCTGCCTTTCCCCTTTAGGACTTTCACATCCCTACCCCAGCGTGTGGAACCACGGCCCCGGGGGCAGAGCTGTGCTCACACTGACCCAGCGCTGGTGTCCTGGGAAAGGGGCCATTAGAGCCCTTCCAGCAAAGCCATTTATCAAGGGACGATCCTGCCGGGTCTGCCCTGAGCCCCAGGAATGACGAAGGCCTGGCTGGATGAGGCGTGCCAGACTCCTTAATGCAGCTGCTGAGGTTGATTTCAATCAGTGAATCAGAGAATCATTTGAGTTGGAAGGGTCCTTAAAGATCATCCCAGTGCCACCCCTGCCATGACAGGGACACCTTCCACCGTCCCAGGCTGCTCCAGTCCCAGTGTCCAGCCTGGCCTGGGACACTGCCAGGGATCCAAGGGCAGCTCCAGCTGCTCTGGGCACCCTGTGCCACCCTCTCAGGGAAGAATTCCTTTCCAGTATCCCATCCAAATGTTCTCTGTCACTCTGAAGCAGTTGTCCCCTGTCCTGTCACTACAGGGCCTTGCCCAAGTGCCTCTCTGAGAGCTCCTCTCAGATATTGAAAGGCTGCAACAAGGTCACCCCCAAGCCTTCTCTTCCTGAGGCTGAGCAATGCCAATCCCCTCAGCTGAGATGTCCCCTGCAGTGCCCAAGCTGTTGGATGTGACACACAGGGATTGAAAGGCTGCAACAGCACCTGAACCAAATCTTGACACCTCAGAACTCCACGGAACAGCCAAGCCCTGGAACATTTACCATGCATTGCAGCAGCTCCCAGGCTACCAGACACTAGTGACCATTCCACGTGGCCCCTGATTTGTTTCTGGGTTCAGCTGGTTAGCAGCAGATTGAAAGGCTGAAATCAAAAGTGACTCTTTGAGGAAGAAATTCAGTGCTGATGTGAAAGCCTTCAGCAGCAGAGAGATGCAGCACTTTCTGTGGCACTGTCTTCACCTGGGCCATCACTCTGCTAAAATTATTTCTACTTGAATATGTCAGGATTCAACTTCCAGTCATAAATATTCCTTTCACCACAAGATTAAAGACTACTTTGCTAACCACAATTTTTTCCCTATGAAAGTACGTACACACCTTAATCAAATTAGTCACCTCTCCATCTTCTTTTTTTTTTTTCCTTTATAAACAGATTGGACTGTGGAAGTCTCAGTGCAAGGCACTTTCTCCAGATCTCCAGTAGTTTTTCTTACGCTTTTTTTTTTTTTTTGACTTTCTTTCAATCCTTCCCCAAGCTCCATTTTAAAACTGACAGCAGCCAGCTGGCTGGTGCACTCGTCTCAGCCCCACTGGTGTCTCATTGAAGCAGAAGATGTTTCTCCTTTCCTGATTTCAGCTCCCTTCTCGTTTTCTCCAGGGTCTCCGTTGATGTCTTTGCTGCAGCCCCTGGGTGGATTTTCTGGTGCTCTGCCTGCTTGCCAAGAGCCCTTAACCCCATTCCCTAACACAGTCTGCATTCTGTGAATCTCTACGGCTACCTTTGAAATTGTCTGTTTAAAATCCTGCCTGTCCCTGTCACTGCCAGTAATAGATTTAAAAGCTCATGTTAGGCCATGTGGGGTTTCCTACATTGCTGTGCACATTCCCCCTCAGCCAACATTTTAAGTGCAATAAAATGACCTAATAATTTTTAAACAAATTCATTCCTAGTATTTTCTTAATATCTTCCTTGGTAATTATTCCTAATCATATTCATGAAATACAAATAATTCTTCTTTTAATTTTAAAACTGGGAGTGGAAGGTGAGAACATATCCAGGGCTGCAGAACAGGTTATTACTTTCTTCTCCTCCACCACCAAAGAGCCAAATGTCATTGCTGAGATCCCTTGTGGTTCTAACATGCTTTACAATTCTTTATTCCTGGGACTTTAATGCCTTTAGTTTGCTGAGTGAACTATTTGAATTTCACAGCTTCTCATTTGTGCTAATTACCGTCTTCCCAGTTCTGTTCTTCCTCTATTGTCCTTTTATTTGTAATTGTTGCCTTCGTTTTACCACGGGGCCAAAATGGGATTTTAGGTCAGGCTGTCCTCTTACTTGATCTGCAAATAGTGGTTTTCCATGGAAATGTGCTTTGTATCAGTGCTGGAAATGGTACAAAGACAGAATGACAAATCAGTCTTTGCAACAGTGCAAGAGCTAATTATAAAGCAGGAGAGAACAGTGGCCACAGGCAGATGGGGCTGCACAAGAAAACACTCAATTATCCCCAACTGCATGAAAAATGGCTCAGCAGACAGATCTGAGCATTGTCCTGTATCCATGGAGGGACAGCATCCCTGGGATGCCACCGTTCCTCTCCTGCCACCACTCCCCCAGCATGGGCAGCTCACAGCCCAAGCAAGAGGGCTGGTTTAATACCCAAAGATGACTTTTTGGGAATAAAATAGGAATTAATGTTTTCTGAGAAGCTCCCTGTCTTTCTCCATAAGAAAAAGACCTTCCAAGGATGGAACTAATCCAAGAGAAAAATAACTTGGGACAATTTTGCTGTCACATTGCTATTGCCAAGGAAACCAGGTTGATCCAGCCACCACAGAAAAGGAAGAGAATAAAACAAAAAAGCTACAAAAATGGAATAATTTGATGTTTCCAGCTGGTGGCACTATGGCAAGTACAAATGGTCCAGGACTGGTCCAGAAAATTACACTCCTTACAAGGGCCTGGAGGGACAGGACACAGGGAATGAGTTCAAGCTGCCAGAACAGGGTTAGATGGGATATTGGGCAGCAATTCCTCCCTGAGAGGGAAGTGAGGCCCTGGCACAGGGTACCCAGAGCAGCTGGGGCTGCCCCTGGAGCCCTGGCAGTGCCCAAGGCCAGGCTGGAGCATCCTGGTACACTGGAAGGTGTCCCTGCCCATGGCAGGGGGATCAAGGCAGATTTTAAGATCCTTTCCCACCCAAACCATTCAATAACTCTGTACTTGAGTTTTCTTCTGGCTTCATGGGGAAGCTACAGAAAACCAAGGGATGCTCCTGATTTGCACACAGGGCTGTCCCAGATTCCTTGTGGAGCAGTGCAAATTGAGCTGAGCTTCTCAGAGCTCTGTGCCCCCTCGGTCACTGGAGGCAGCTGCAGGGGTTTCTGCAAGGTAGAAACATGGATTGATGGATCAATTAATTGATCCATGAGTGATTGACAGTCTGCGTTACCCTGGGTGCACAGCAGAGACAAAAACCTTCAGTCACCTGCCTGAACAGCAATTGTGGAAAAATTAAGGTTCATTTGGGAACATTTTCCTTTTAGTGCTTCTGTCTCAGGACATGAGAGGCGTCGCACAAACAAACACGAACACGGAACATCCAGCGTGACTGTCAGAAAGCCAGATTAGGAACAAGGAAAATGGGCACACAGTGTTCAGTCATAAAACCACTGGAAAAGATGCTCAACAATGAAGTGGAATTAAATGAAATTCTAGCCACTCAGAATGCATTATCCCTGCAGCATGTCCATGAAATCGCTCGCTGAATTGCAGAGTAATTTGCTCTTAGCCTGTGAAGCCTTTCTGGGCTCTTTTCTCCCTTTTATTCCCCCCTTCCCCAATTCTT
>VZTB01006368.1:203682-239236 GCA_013397245.1 Thryothorus ludovicianus | reverse complement strand
AATTTTTTTTTTTTTTTTTTTTTTTTTTCTTGTTAGCAATCATTTGGGACCTCGTTCCTCACTCATTTTGCTCCCAAAGGAAATATTCTGCGAGGGAACAATAGTGATGTGTCATGCTGACGTTCCGGGTCACTCACTCAGGCAGTAATGTGCTCGCTTCCCAATTGCTCTGCCTGTGTGCACTAAGCTGCTTCTGGAAGGGCTTTCGTGTCCTTTAACTCTTTGCTGGATTTCTGCCTCATCCTCCAGCACCCACGAGCCTGCCTTTGTGGAGGAGCAAACTGCTCAGACTGACCTGGCACCAGCCCATGTAAAGTGCTTTTCTTCACATAATCAGCAGCTCTGATGGGCTTGAAGGGACAATAAAGCTGTAGAGAGTCTTTTGCTGGTGCAGAAGTTAAAAATTACTTGACCCAAACAGTGATGGACAAATTCATCACCCTAGAGAGCTCCTGTGCTGTAAATCCCCGTTGTGATGAGCTTCATCAGCAGCTGGACAAAGTGTACAGCTGATTGTGTTTGATGGGAGTGTTAGTGAGGGGCTGGAAAGGAATTTCTCATGGATGTTCTCCCTGCCCCTGGCAGTGTCCAAGGCCAGGCTGGACACTGGGGCTGGGAGCACCCTGGGACAGTGGGAGGTGTCCCTGCCGTGGCTGGGGTGGCCCTGGCTGGATTCAGGGTTCTGTGATTCCCTGTGGAATTTGCTGCTGTAGCTCATTGGGGTGTGGCAGGGAAGCTGGGGTCCCTGTTCTGCAGTTTGGGGTCTGACTGTGGAGTTCAGGTCCGAGTCCACAGCACCCAGAGCAGCAGCAGCAGCCCCCTGTTCTGCACCTGCTTTCCTGGAGACATTCAGCTCAGGTGGCTCTCCTGCCCCATTCCTCTTCGTGTCTGTCTGCACATCTTTCTCTTGGACAGTAGCTTTGGATAATTTGATCATTTCAACCAAAGGGAGCATCTTCAATATATTAAACTGTGAATGCATTAAACTCATTTGAACTTAATGAAAACACACAGCTGGGCAGCAGAAAGCCTTTTGATTATTGAAGCCCATGGGTTCATCCTCTGCATGAGCAAAGGCTGAGGGAGCTGGGGCTGCTCAGCCTGGAGGGGAACCCCAGCTGAGAGGGGCCTCAGCCCTGGGTGTCCCCAAGTGTCCCTGTGTGTTTCTGAGTGTCCCTGGGTGTCTCCAGGTGTCCCTGTGTGTCCCTGTTTGTCCCTGTATATCCCTGGGTGTCCCTGTCTGTCCCTGTCTGTCCCTCTGTGAGCCAGGAACTGCCCCTGCACAGGAGGCACAACTTCTGCCCTGGGCAGTGCCCAACCCTGAGCAGAGTGTGCAGAGGGGCTGGATTCTCCTCCCTGGGATATTCCAGAGCCACAGGGACACTCTGCTGTGTCCTGAGGGATGGCCCTGCTGGAGCAGGGAGGTGGCACCAGAGGAGCTCCTGTGGTCCCCCAGCCTGGCCCAGCCTGGGACTCTTTGATCTACAGAACCCCACTAGAGAGCAGAGGATCTGCTCAAGCTCCTCGGGCTCCCCCGATTCCAGGAGTTCTGATTACCATAATTAAAAGCCCTGAGACACAGACTGATCCCTGCTCGCGTCCCTGCTGCCATTCCCAGCCCTGGAGAAGAGGTTGGAGAGCTGTTGGAGTTGAACAGTGGAGCTGCTGCCTTGTGGGTGATGGCACAGAGGAGCCTCGAGCCCTGCGTGTTCTGGTTTGGGGCTTTTTTATTTAAAAAGAGGAGACAATCTGTTCATTTCACAGATGCTCAACAGCTCTTCAGAGATATTACAGGTGCGCACAGAAATAAATCTGCTTTGTTTACTGTGTAATTAAATCAGGAAAAAAAGAAGGCAGCATTGCAAAGTTTTTCTGTCTTTTTTTTTTTTTTCTTTTAGAAACAGCTCTTCAATCCCATCAAAGGAAATTTGAGACTTTCAGCAATGCTGACAACAAAACCAGAGTTTGATCAAAAATAAGACAAACAAACCAGTTGAGCCTCTTAGTTGGGGGTGGGGGAAAGACTTGAAACTAATCTTTTAAATTATTGTATCTGTATTCCTAAATTTCTTGTGTTACTTGAGTCTTTAGTCCTGCAAGGACCCACAAACGTGTTTAACTCGCAGCACCACGAGCACCTTCACGTCACAGACTTCAATCTGCTTTCTCATGCTGAGAAGTCAATAACTGGATCTGGACACCAAAAATTAAGTTAAAAAAGAAATTGTCTGGATGCTATTCATCTTCCATCTCACAAGGCTTTCATCGTCCTTGGTGTCCTTGTGTCTCATTTCAATGACATTTACGCTCCTCTATCGCTCCACACATCTATGGTGTCAATCCAACTAAATTTGTTCTATCTGCTCAAAAAAATCCTTCCCAGACCCCAGGGATTGATCTGGCAGCTGTCAATAACAACGAGAGCATCCACAATAATCAAAAATCTCAAAAACAATGGGAGCATCACAAAGCACCCCCTGACAGCCCCGAACCCGCGCTGCACCAATCCCCACAATCCAGGGCTGCCCTGGGGCCACTCGGGTCAGTGCCGTGAGACCTGGCAGAGCCCAGAGCTGAACTCCAAACTGGGAGTGCTGGGACACCAAACTGGGAGTGCCAGGACACCAAACTGGGAGTGCTGAAACTCCAAACTGGCAGTGCTGGGACACTGAACTGGGAGCACTGGGACACCGAACTGGGAGTGCTGGGACACCGAACTGGGAGTGCTGGGACACCAAACTGGGAGTGCTGAAACTCCAAACTAGGAGTGCTGGGACACTGAACTGGGAGTGCTGAAACACCAGACTGGAAGTGCTGAAACTCCAAACTGGGAGTGCTGGAACTCCGAACTGGGAGCGGGTTGATCCCGCAGTGTGGGCAGCAGCAAAGGGGGATTGTGGCTCTGGACAAGGCTGGCAGTGGCAGCTCAGGGGACAGTGGTTTCCCACTGCCAGGGTTCAATGGGAATTGAGTGTCCCTCAGTTGTCTCTTTCCTCGTCTGCTCTGTGGAATCACGGAATGGTTTTGTTGGACAGGACTTCGGAGCTCATCTCAATCTAACCCCTGCCACAGCAGGGAACACTTCCATGTCCCAGGAGCTCCAATCCCAGTGTCCAGCCTGGCCTGGGACATTCCCAGGGATCCAGGGGCAGCCCCAGCTGCTCTGGCAATTCCAGCCCAGCCCCTGCCCACCCTCCCACACAGCAATTCCTCAATGCCAAGATCCCAGCCCAAGCTCCCCTTTGCCACTGGAAGCCATTCCCTGGCTCCTGGCCCTCCAGTCCTTGTCCCCAGTCCCTCTCCAGCTCTCCTGGAGCCCCTGCAGGCACTCGCAGCATTCCCGGGATCTTTCCCTTCCCCTGGGGAACATTCCCAGCTCTCCCAGCCTGGCTCCAGAGCAGAGGGGCTCCAGCCCTACAGCAGCTCCGGGGCCTCCTCTGGGCTCTCTCCAGCAGCTCCACGTCCTCCTGGATTTGGGATCCAGGGCTGGGGCAGCTCTGCAGGTGGGGGCTCACCTGGGGGGGCACAGGGACACAATTCCCACCTTTCCTTTGGGATCAGGGCTGGGGACTCTGGGCTGGGGCAGGTCCTGCTCTCACCCACCAACACATCCTCCTCTCTGAGCCAGTGAAATGATGAGCTGGATGTCAGATCCAAGTTGTTCTGTTCCTAGAAATGTAAACAAGTGACCTGGGCATTTCTGACCCCACAGATGTCCTTCCTTCTCCCTGAGCCCGAGTCATGGGGTTGGGAGCTCGGCAGATCCTTCTCCCCCGATGTGCTCAGTGCAGCCCCAGGCTGTGCTGCAGCCAGCTCAGCCCCTCCTGCCCTTCCTCTGCAAACTCCTGCTCCTCTCACCGGCAAGATTTAGGGAAGAAATAATAGCAGTAGGTCATTATGACGTTTTAGTGTGTGCTTTATAGGGCATCATGACTCACTGATTCAGGGAAGAACTTTGCAGCTTGCTATGAAATTGCCTGTTTCAATCAATCCTGCTGCTGGCTTCTCTGGGAATTTTATGAGGTGTAACATATATGTATGTGTGAGTGCATATATTTATATATATATATGTACGTGTAGAGGGAAAAGTATTTATTTTTGTTTCTGGAAGAACCAGCTTAAAGCAAAAATGGAAATTCTGAAATGAAAAACACAAAGGTTCAAAGTTCTGAGAGCAGCACAGCACTGTGCCAGGTCAGGAGAGAAGAGCTGACAGGAACAATCCTGCAGGGACTCCCCAGGCTCTGCTGCTCACAGAGTTAGCAGGGTCCTTGTTTTTGTCTTTATCTCTTTGTGAGCTGGATGCAGTCTCCACCTCCTCTGCCTCTCAAGCTCTCAGGCCAGTGATTTCTGAACTTCGTGAGTCTTCATGTCATGGATGAATGGGTCATAAATCAACCTGCTGCTGCTGCTGTTGCACAGGAGCAAATTTCCTGTGCATTGTTTTCCTTCTGGCCACTGCCCAGGGAGGTCTGAGGTCCCTGGGGATGCAGAGCTGGGGCAGGGCTGCTGCAGGGAGCTGGCCCAGACCAGGGCAGATGGAGGCAAGCGGTCCATGGGCCTCAGTGGGAAAACCAAAACCCCCACACTCCCACCTCCACCTTTTCCTGAAGGAAAACCATTGGTCTTGGAGGCAACATTCTGAAACAAATGCCCAGACTGGACCTGGGGCACTCCTGAGCAGTGATTAAGGGTGCTGGGAGGCAACTGAGGCACTGGAGAAGGAGAAGGAAGAGGGCAAGGAAAGCTATTTACTTCCATGGGGATTGTTTTAAAGGTTCAGTTTCGGGTTGGAACAGGGATCCTGAACACTTCAAAGGAGCCTGTGGGAAGTGCAAAGGAAGCACCTGGTGCCCTCTGGGGAGTTGTGTTGTGCCTTTAGGTTTGCCCAGGAACCCAGTAGGTCCCCTCCTCCTTCTGGGATGTCACAGACATCGCCACTGCCAGGGAGAATGTGGAGTTTGGGAGCAGCAATTTGTTCTTGGCTACCTTGGGAGGACAGGAGGCTCTTTGGCTCACCCAAAGGATTCATTTAAACCCCTACAGCAAAGGGAAAGGATGTGCAGGTGCAGCTAAAGGGAGAAACTGAGGCAGAGCTGCTCCCTCAGCAGGGAGAGGCTGTGGAGCCGCAGAGATGGCCAAAGACCTGGGGCAGCTCTGCTCTGGGAAGGGCTGAGGCAGCCCAGACTGCTCAGGAGCTTCTTGGGCTCCTCTTGATGGCCACAAACCCCTGAAGGGTGGGGACCAAGAGAGTGGCTCCTGTCGGTGGTGCCCAGTGGCAGTCCCAGAGTGTTTAATCCTGTACATTTCTTCATAAGCACTGTAGAAGGTGAAGGTCTTTGCGACAGAAAAATTGTCTGAAATTCGCCAGCAGGTTCAAAAGTTACGAAGGTGGACTAAGACAGACAAGCAGATATTTCAGTTACAAAAGGGGCTGATTTCCTTAGGAATCCAGCCTGGAAAAATAAACACATCCTTCACCAAAATTTCTATAGACAGACCCATCTGTAGAGCCCTGGAGCCTGAACTGTGAAATCCAGGATTCCAGGATGAGGAATCCTCCTGCCCGTGCTGGCTCACCCTCAGCCCCTGGCAGGAAGCTCTTACCCAAGATTTGTCCTGTCCCAGGGCCAAGAGGAGACCTCAGACCACACAGAGTTCCAGTCCACAGCTTTTGTCCTTCCTGGAGTTTCAAAACCCTGCCCAGAGCAGCCAGCCCTGTGTGGTGCCCAGTTGCAGCTGTAAATGTGGCAGCACAGGGCTCAGGGCTCCCTCAGGAGCAGGGACAAGGGTCACTGGCACAGGACTGCCACTGCACGGGACCCACACAAGGCCTCAAACACAGCTGGTGTCTGTTCTCCAGGAAATAAAGGCTCCTGAATCCCCTCAGAAATCTCCTCCTGACCCTTCTGCCTGGCTCTTGGCTGGGTGGAAGCTGTGGGACACAGAAAGCTCTCAAGACACGCTGCTACTCCAGGGTCACTCTCATAGCACAACATGGCTGGGATGTCCATTGGAAACAGCATCTTTAGTGCATGATTTCATTCTTTCATTTTTACCTTCATGATTTCACGTGTTTCATTGCCCACCAAGGAGAAATCCTGCTCCTTGCTGGTGTGGGGGTACAGAGGGAGGCACAGAACTGCAGCTCTTGGTGTCTCTGTTATGCTGAAAATGAAGAAATACAAGATATTAGATAAAGCCAGGGCTCATGGGTGCTGCTTCCTGTATCCTGTTGTCAGAAGGGACATTTAAATCATCTGACACTTGCTGAGGACTAATAAACACAGAGATCCATTAGGGGTCAGAGAATAATAGAAATATAGAATGTCCTGAGCTGGAAAGGACCCCCAGGGATCATCCATCCAGCCCCTGGCCCTGCCCAAACCCACAAACAACCCCACCCTGGGCACCCCTGGAGTGGTGCCCAAACACCCCTGGAGCTCTGGGGCCGTGCCCATTCCCTGGGCAGCCTGGGCAGTGCCAGCACCCTCTGGATGAGGAACCTTCCCTGAAATCCAGCCTGACCCTGCCCTGGCACAGCTCCAGCCCTTCCCTGGTCCTGTCCCTGTGCCAGAGCTCGGAGCTGCCCCCTTGAGCTCTGCCCTCAGTCCCCTCTGCTCCAGCTGAACATGCCACGTGCCCTCAGCCATCCCTCCTATGGGCTCTCCTCTGGATCTTTCATCCTGATCCTCCTCCATCCTTCCCTCCTCCTCCAGGCTCTGGATGAACCCACAGAGCTGCTGGGTCTCTTCTGGCACCCATCTGCCAGAGGCAGTGTCTGACTGTCCCAAACTGTGCCACCTCCCACCAGGTGAAAGTGTTGCACAGGGAAATTGTATTTCCTACAAATATGAGAGGTGGGAATCTAGGCCTGGTTGGACAGGAACTCCAAAAAACAGTGCCTACCCTGTACAGTAGAATCAGAGAATCGTGGAATGGTTTGGATTGGATTGGATTGGAGGGACCTTTAAAATCCATCTGTCCACCCCCCCTGCCAGGGGCAGGGCCACCTTCCACTATCCCAGGGTGCTCAGAGCCCAGCCTGAGTTGGGATGTTCCCAGGGATGGGGCAGCCACAGCTTCTCTGGGCACCCTGTGCCAGGGTTTTCCATCCCTGTAATTAAAAACTCCTTCCTTTATGCAGTGCCAGCCTCTTTGCCGTTTCCCTCTGCTGGCTGTGCAGATGTCCCACAGCTGCAGGGTGCACCCAGGCTTAGCACAACGAGCAGGAAACCCCGGCAAACGGGGTGGATTTGGCTTTTTTCCCACAGGACACACTCTGCTGTGGTGAACAAGCCCTTTCCCAGAGAGGGTCTCAGGGTGAACAGAACTTGGGAGGGTCCCCGGGGGCACAGGGGGTTCACAGAGCTGGGATCTGCAGGGAGGGCAGCACTGGGACCATGTCCCTGGAGTTGAGCTGGCAGGGGTCCCTCAGCTCGGGGCTCTGGCCACACTGCAGCTCCTGCTGGGGGACACTGGGGCTGGGGACAGGTCCTGGGCACAGCAGGGAAGGCAGGAGCAGCCTGGCCCTGCTGCAGTCATCCTTTTCTGGCTGATCCTTGTTTTCTCATCTGTCACACAGAGCTCACACTGCATTTCCCCTTATATTTGCTATTTTAAAGTGCCAGAAGAAGCAGGGATTTCATTATCCCCCTCCCACAGAGGCCAACGGCTCAGCACAGGTAGAAATGGTAAAAATCTTAATTTCTCTTTCACTGAGCAGGTTGATACCTGCTATAGCCAAAGGATGGCATTTCACTAAGCACAGGCTGCAAAACTCCAGTGAAATGATAAGCACAATGCGTGGACAATCACAATTCTCTCCCTGATATTTGAAAATGAGAAATTATGACATCCTATTTCAGTAGAGCTGGGGGTTGGGACTTATTTAAAAATAGAATGAAAAAAAGAGTCCCCCTTTCCAGGAAGAGCACTTAACTCTATGCAAGCAAAGTGGATAAAAGCAGCTCAGTAACAACCCCAATTGCACCGAGATTGTCTCCTGCATTCCTGCACATCTTTGCCTTTTTGACATTTAACTTTAATTTATAGCAATTTATCTGCTCTTAGAGCCTGCACTGTGCGTTTGGGAAAGCAGAGTGATCTGTTAAATGTTTGTCTGCAATTCAAATCAGGCACAAAGCACCTTTGTCTTTTCCTCAGAAAAAAGAGCCTCCCCACCCACCATCTGAACAGGCTGATTTCGGCATAAAGAGGCAAATTATTCCTCTATTATAAATTCATTAATTGCTAAGAGGATGACTACAAATTAGTTTGGACCATTGGTCAAGAGTTATGAAATCAGATGCGCGTAGTGAGATTCATAACCAGAATCCCAGGATGGTTTGAGTCTGGAGGGACATCAGAGCCCACCCAGAGCCACCCCTGCCATGGCAGGGACACCTCCCACTGTCCCCAGGGTGCTCCAATCCCAGTGTCCAGCCTGGCCTTGGGCACTGCCAGGGATCCAGGGGCTCTGGGCACCCTGTGCCAGGGCCTGCCCACCCTCACAGGGAACAATTCATTCCTAATGTCCAACTCTTGGAAACACCCTCCCTGAGTTTGAATAATTCCCCCTTGTCCGGGCACCCCAGCTCCTGCTGAACTCAGCTCCTTGTGAGCCTTATCCTGTTCCATGTGCTGGGATAACAGGGAGATCTACTGCCCCAGACTGGGATAACAGGGAGATCTACTGCCCCAGACTGGGATAACAGGGAGATCTACTGCCCCAGACTGGGATAAAAGGGAGATCTACTGCCCTGTACTGGGATAACAGGGAGATCTACTGCCCAGACTGGGATAGCAGGGAGATCTACTGCCCAGACTGGGATAGCAGGGAGATCTACTGCCCAGACTGGGATAGCAGGGAGATCTACTGCCCCAGACTGGGATAACAGGAGCATCCTCTGCCCTGTGCCTGGCACCTCTGCACGCCCCAGGTGCCTTGGAGCTGGTGAAGGAGGAACCTGGGGCTGGGAAGGAGCCTCCTGTCCGAGGTGCTTGGTGGAGAGGACCCTGAATGACCCTGCAGTCCAACACCCTGACCTGTCAGAACTGAGCCTGGGACAGCAAAAGTGAAAGGACACAGTGCTTGCTCCAGAGCACCCTTTGGTTTAGTGATGGAAATGTAACAGTTGAAAGCCAAATAAGTTCTCTAGTGTGTGGAGATCCAAAGATTGCTGATTTCCGCTGAGCTGCAGAGCCAAATCAGAGCACAGAGCCTGCAAGCTCTGCAGTTGGAGAGCAGGAACACGAGTGGGGAGAAGAAACTAGACAATGTTTCTTTGGCAGCAGGGAAGGATTTAGTGTGTGGTTGCTCAGAGTCACAGCTTTCAATTGGTGTAGAAATTAAAAATTGTTGGCTACTGAGATTTTTCTGTGCTGTTCATGAACAATAACTCATCGCCGGATATTCATTTAAGCAACACTAAAATAGTGATAAATGCCTGGGAAAGAATTAATTCCAACATTTTTTTGTCTCTTTCTGCTCTTCAGTTCCTTGCCAGTGACCTGTGAGTTTCTCGGGCTTGCTGATTATTCAAAATTATTCAGTGGTGACCTTGTGAATGTTCTTGGCCTTTCTGTTACTTCGAGGAGTCTGAAAGCAAGGACAGACCTGAGGACTGGGAATTGTGGCCTCCAGGAGAGGTAAGTGGGACAATGCATCTCCAGCTGACTGCAGTCTCATCCCTTGTGCCTCTGGGCTGCCTTCTCCTCATCTGAGCCGAGCCTTCCTTTCCATGGCTGGGCCTGCCTGGGCAATGACAGAGCAATTATTGGGGCCTGCAGGAGCTCCTGTGCTCAGGTCACTGCAGGACAGGGGAAAGGTCCTCAGCCAGTAATGCAGAGAGGGGACATCATAAAGGCTGTGCTTCTGGTCAGATGAGAAACTTAATTTTGGGTTTCTGGGCAATTTCAAAATTAGAGTCCAAGTTCCCAGAATGTTCTCAACTCAAAGTGAGCTGTGGCTCTCGGTGTGGGAGCAGTGACTGGGATCCCACAGCCAGTCACATATAGGGCCTCTTTTAGCCTCACAAATCTACCCAAAACCCAGCCCTGGGCCAGCCTCGGGGGATGGCTTCAGGAAACCACTTTGTGCAGCTCTAGATTCTGTAGCCAGGAGCATTCCCAGAAAATGCACACTCAAAAAAGAGTCACTGACACTTTTGAAGAGGTTTGTTCCAGCAACTGCTGATGGAAAAGCCCTTCTTAGCTTTCTCAGCTCTTACTGCAACACCTTTAGTGGTGCAAAAATCCGTCCCCAGGAGATCAACCCCTCACTCTTTCCCCAGTGACTTTCTTCTCTTGAGGCAATGTGACAGCAGGATGAGAATTTGTTGTACATCCCCTGTTCTTACACCACTGACCTCACGGTTTTTGTGATGTGTGGGTCCCCACAGAGCCATGAAATGGTTTGGGTTGGAAGGAACTTAAAAGCTTCTCCAGTGCCACCCCTGCCATGGCAGGGACCCCTCCCACTGTCCCAGGCTGCTCCCAGCCCCAGTGTCCAGCCTGGCCTCGGGCACTGCCAGGGATCCAGGGGCAGCCACAGCTGCTCTGGGCACCTGTGCCAGGGCCTGCCCACCCTCACAATCTGACTTTCCAAAGGCCTGAAGTAACTGGAAATGGTGGGGCTTGGCCAGGACATTTGTCATTAACACATGGCTTCCCCCTGTGTGTGTCATGGCTCTGTTTGCTCATTGCCATGGCAGCTCCTTGCTGCCTCAAAGGCCATAATGTGGATATTAAGGACAGCAGAGAGTCTCCTCTTCTGCATAATATTCCTCTTCCCCAGTAATTCCTGCTGGGTGAATTATTCTTCCATAGCACAGACATGACAGCACTGAGCCCATAAAGTGGGAGCTGAAGTGCAGCATATCTTCTGGAGTAACTCCTATCTCCCTGCAAACCTGCAGTGATAAGGTTTTTACCACTGGCTTTGCAAGGCCCTTGCAGCCCAGCCTCTGTGTGCAGCTGAACAGCCCTGGTCATTTTTCACTTCTGTTCTGAGGCTTTTTAATGCCGGCGTCGGGGCGTGTTGGATCAGCCTGTGAGACTGAAACCCAGGGCGAGGTGCAGCCCCGAGCACAGCAAATGGAATTGTGCTGACTCAGGAGCT
Organism: Thryothorus ludovicianus; assembly: GCA_013397245.1. Classification (NCBI taxonomy): domain Eukaryota; kingdom Metazoa; phylum Chordata; class Aves; order Passeriformes; family Certhiidae; genus Thryothorus; species Thryothorus ludovicianus. The sequence continues at coordinate 228,114 of VZTB01006368.1, read as the reverse complement.
CATCCCACATTCATCATCCCCGTGTGAGCACGTGTGTGTGCACAGCAAACAGCAGCTGCTCTCGTTATTTTGATGGTGCTGGCTCACTCCAGACAACCTTGATTTTCCTCTGCCCCAGCCCTTTGGCCGTATGGGACATACTGGCAACCTTCCTTTTAATTTCTTGAATGGATTCTTTTCATAAAATGTCAATTTTTCTAACATGTTTCAGTCTGGCATCATTTCAGAGCATTCCCTGAACTCTGGCCTTTAATGTCACAGTTCCTCTGGTGCCCAGAGCAGCTGTGGCTGCCCCTGGAGTCCTGGCAGTGCCCAAGGCCAGGCTGGACACTGGGCCTTGGAGCAGCCTGGGACAGTGGCAGGTGTTCCTGCCCATGGCAGGGGTGAGGTGGGATGGGATTTAAGGTCCCTCCCAGCCCAACCTATTCCAGGATTCCTTGATTCTCTGACACCCATTCCTGCTCAGCTGGGTTTCCTTTCCCTTTCACTCCATCAATATTTCCACAACAAATCCTCAGAACAGAGCTGGGGAGGGAGCTGAGGGGAGGCAGGGCAGGGTGTGCAGGTGTGACCCCTAGTCCCTCCCAGCCCCTCCCTCACTCCTCACCAGGGATCAGGAGAGAATAAGGAGGGTAAAAGCTGAACTGCTGGGCTGAGACAAAGACAGTTTAACAGGGAAATCAAAATCATGCACACAAGCACAGAAAAGCAAGGAATTAAGTCCCCCCTTCCCAATGGCAGGTGTTCAGCACCTCCAGGAGAGCAGGGACCTCCTCACAGAACTGTCACTGGGGGGGGACAAACCCCAGCACTCCATATGTCTCCCCCTTCCTCCTTCTTCCCCCCACTTCACATGCTGAGAATGATGCCATGAGGTCTGGAACATCCCTGGGGCCAGTCAGGGTCACCTGTCCTGGCCGTGTCCCCTCCCACCACCCCAGACAGCCCCAGCCCCACCCCAGGGTGGCCACACAGGGACAGGAATGGCCTCAGCCCTGGGGGAACTCAACAATAACAACCCCAGCCTGTGTTCCCAGCCTCGTGTCAGCAAAACCCCAGCACGGCCCCACAGTGACCCTGGGAGAAAATCAACTCTGCCCCCGAAAAGGCAGAACACAGGGCCTCAATGAATTGATCAGCTGTGCCCTGAATTCCCACAATGGCCTCAATCCATTGATCAGCTGCGCACTGAATTTCCAAANGCTGTGCCCTGAATTCCCACTGGGAACATTGATCAGCTGTGCTCTGAATTCCCAACAGGGCCTCAATGCATTGATCAGCTGTGCCCTGAATTCCCACTGGGAACATTGATCAGCTGTGCTCTGAATTCCCAACAGGGCCTCAATGCATTGATCAGCTGTGCCCTGAATTCCCACTGGGAACATTGATCAGCTGTGCTCTGAATTCCCAACAGGGCCTCAATGCATTGATCAGCTGTGCCCTGAATTCCCACTGGGAACATTGATCAGCTGTGCTCTGAATTCCCAACAGGGCCTCAATGCATTGATCAGCTGTGCCCTGAATTCCCACTGGGAACATTGATCAGCTGTGCTCTGAATTCCCAACAGGGCCTCAATGCATTGATCAGCTGTGCCCTGAATTCCCACTGGGAACATTGATCAGCTGTGCTCTGAATTCCCAACAGGGCCTCAATGCATTGATCAGCTGTGCCCTGAATTCCCACTGGGAACATTGATCAGCTGTGCTCTGAATTCCCAACAGGGCCTCAATGCATTGATCAGCTGTGCCCTGAATTCCCACCCTTCCTTCCCCAAAATGTGTTTCCCTGGCTGCAGAAAAGGGTCTCTGTTGGTCACATCAGCAGGTTCAGGTACCAGGGGCAGTAGAAACATCCTCAGTCCACGTGCAGAGAGACATGAAATGCTTTGAGCCTTTGGCCTGGGCTGGGTTACCCCAACCAAGTCTTACAAAAAAAGAGTCAAAAATATTTTAACTCTACAAGGTCCAAGAATCTGGCCACCCACACACCCCAACAAGGTAAGAAATAGTAAAATCCATTTAATATTAACGCCTCCTTTAGACTGTTCGATTGTCCCAGTGTGGATATGAGTTACTGGTGCCTGAGGAAAACTACATGACACCTCATCTAACAAATTAAATGTTTCCATGCAATTAAAATGAAGCACTCAGCCTTAGTGTAATAAACTGGAGGCTATTAGTATTCCTCTGCTGCTGCCTTCATTGTGCTTTACAGTGCCATAAATACAGGCTCAGCATGATGGCTCAGCAGGCATGGGGCATGGAGAAAAATATCTTGTAATATTTGTTATTAAAACATTAAAAAGTCCTTTACTTGAGCACACACATTTTTAAAACATCTCTGACTTGGAGCCTCTGCTTTTAATCTCTCCGTGAGCCCCCTGCATTCCATCCTGGATCCCTGCTGGAGTGACAGGGAGAGCTGCTGAAAGTGCTGCTTCCCCTCACTGCTCTGGGGAAAGCTCCTCTGCAGACCCAGCTGGCTGGGGGGAGAGCACATCAAGGTGGGGCCTGGCCCCTTCTCCCAGAAAACAGGGAACAGGACACAGGGCAATGGCCTCGAGCTGCAGCAGGGCAGGTCGGGATGGACAGCAGGAAATCTCTCCTGGAAGAGGGGCCAGGCCTTGGAACAGACTCCCAGGGCATCCCTGAAACCTCTGAAACCACCCCTGGGAGTGTTTCAAAAGGGAGTGGGTCTGGCCCTTTGTCAGATGGTTTAGTGGGCATGGGGGTGTTCCTTGGAAGGGTGGGTGATCTTGGGGCTCTTTTCCAACCTTAATGATTCTGTGATAATCTATAAGAGAACCTTTCATAACCTGAAGAAATCCAAGGCATCTACAGAGAAATCAGCAGATTTAGGGTTGAGCTGCCCACAAAAAGGTGGCTGGTGCCATTTGAGAAGTCCTGGGGTGTCTGAGACACCTGTGGAGCTCTGGCTGGCAGGACAGGGGACACAGGACACTGGAGTTTTGATGGCCAGGTGGCATCACCTGGAGGACTGTCCCCACTCACAGGGGGAGAGACCACAGGATAAAGCAGCAGAAGGTGGAGAGGTCTCCACGTTCCCTGGGTCTCTCCCATGGAAGGGTTTTGGTCAGTCACTGGAGATATGGAATGATCCCTTGCTGGCGTGGGGGGAGTCCTGTCCGAGCCCCTCAGCAGCTCCAGGACAATGGGCTCACATGGAAATTCTGCACAGACCACAGGGGCAGGCAAAGCTCATCCCCAGTCACTCGAGCACAGCTTGGATGGGACTCCTGAAGCTTCCCAATATCCCAACACGGGTCCTTGTGCTGGGGCTGGGGAGCAGAGCAGAGAGCAGGGCTGGGGCCCCTGCCCAGGGAAATCGCTGCCCTTTGGGGGATTTGCTGCACATTGGTCTGTGCTGACAAAGGTAAAGCTGGAAATGCAATGAGGGCCCAAGAGCTGTGCTGAGGGAAAACAGGATTTCCCTTCAAGGCTGGAAAAGGGACAGGACTGTCCCAGGGTCTTCAGCAGGAGTTCCACCAAAGAACTGGATCCCAATTTCTCTCTGCTCCAGCAGCCTGGCACACATTCCAGTGAGGATGTGCCTTTCTCCGGAGCCCAGGGACTAACCCTTGCTGTCCTTCCCCCTGCTCACCCCTTACACCCCTTTTCTCCCCAGGGCCCTTCTGTGCCTCTGCACAGAGCTGGGGATGGGGAACCCCAGTCTCATTTCACACCCCAGCTTCCCTCCATTGCAGCCTGGCCGAGCAACACAAATTTGAATTCATCCTGAGAGTAAGGTTGCAAGGGTCTTAATAAAATCCAAACAGAAACTCTTTATCCACTAATAGTTTCAGCTAAAAATAGGCAACAAATTTCTCTGCTGAGATTTATTCTTTATGTACTTGGGTATATGCTTGTGGGTTTGAGCTGGTCTCCCTTTCTTTATCCACTGTGTAGGAATTTATTTTGCTCAATGCTTGTTCTATTAGTTGCAGTTACAATTGCCAGGATCATTCTTCTTTTTCAGTATCTGGGTTTTTTTTTGGTTGGTATTTTTTGGTTTTGTGTTTTTTTTTTTTTTACCCTTTTATTCTTGCTTTAGAATCTTTCCTTCTCCTTATCTCCAGCAGTCTGGATGGGGGTTCCACTGGTGCAGGCATCGTGAATTCCTGAGCTCGGCTGGATTGCTCCTGCACATCCCTGCATACAGGATGTGCCACCATTCTTTCCACAGCATCTTTTAAAGCACCTGAGCTGGCAAAGCAGAGGCAGAGAGAAGTGAGTTTCTCCCCTCAGTAGTAGATCATTCCCAGCACTATCTCTTTAGAAAGGGACCCATCATTTACTCCACATTACTTTATAGATTCTGCAATTTCCAGTTTAGAAATTTGTTAGTGGATTTTTTAGCCTCCCCTGCAGCACAGCATTGGGTGGTTGATTTGTGCTGAGTCTGTTCACAGTTTCTGGGAATCCCCTTCTTGCCTCTTTATCAATAGCCAAACTGCTTTTCCAGGCAGCTTCACAATTTGTCCTTGATGTTAAAGATTAGTTTCAAACAAGGAGTTTTGTGTCTCAGCTGTTTCTGACTCAGTGCCCCATCACCTCTGAAATCACTGCCCCTCCTGTGGAGATCCAGCCCCCAGAGAATGAAATGCAGTTTGGAAACATCTCGTTTGTGCCACGTGTGGGATGAGCAGCCCAGCTTAGATCTGTCCCTCCGAGTCTCCTGCATCCCCAGGGGACACTCGGGAATCTTGAGCTTATTTCTTAAATAAATACCAGAAAGTTTGCACTCCGGTGTGTGCAGGCGCCGCGCCAATCGAACCTGGCAGTCAGGGGGTGTGAAGGTTACCACGGGAGAGTTTTGAGTGCAACAGCACAAAAGTTGCTCCGAGCTCCCCGAGCGCCCTTAAACTTTACAGCCCATCACGGCGCGGCCATCTGGACCCCGGGCACGGGGCTGGGAACGAAGCACTTCCACTCGCAGCACATAAATCTGGGGACGAGCCGCTGCACGTGGCTGGAGAAATGGAGAGGCACTAGAGGTCAGAACACTTGTGTGATGGCAATAAAAATAACGCCAGTGCACAAAACAAGACATTCGCACTCAACTCTCTGGTGTTCTTCCCCGGGAAGGGAAATAACACGCACAGGGACGGGAGGAGACAGAAATGAACGATCTTAAATGCTGGAGGGGTGAAATCCAGTCCCGTGAGTCTGAGGGCTAAATAAAAGTGTGTGTTGTCTAATCTAAGAGATTCTCACTTATTTTTGGTACTCCAAAGGTTTTCTTCTTACTCGATGGGAAATATGAGGCATCAATCCGCACCGCTCCTCCTCTGGCCACGAGTGCTCTGCTCAGCCGCTCATCAGGAGAGTTTGGCATTTATTTATCTATTGCTTGAATAAAAGTTCCATCCTGAGAAAACGTCCTGCTGGAAGTGGCATCCATGGCGCACATTCCTGTGTTTTCGAGAGAAGGAAGAAAGAAGCCTGCCAAGCCTGGGAGCCCCTGCCGCCCGCCGTGCGCGCCGCCGGTGCCGCCCAATTAGCGCTAATTGCGGCTTCCAGCGGCGGAGCCCAGCCTGTCCTGGCCCTGCTGAAGGTCACCGGCGGTCCGGGCGGACAGGGGCACCGGGCGGGATGCGGGAACAGGCCCGGGACAGCGCAGGGACAGGGAGCGGAGCCCGCGGCTCCGTGCTGCTCATTAGCTGCCCGCTAATTACCCTGCGGGGCTCGTGTGCCGCAGGTGGGCACTGGCACCGACCGAGGGTCAGCCCCCGGGGGGAGAAGGTGAGGAGAGCAAGGCAGAGGCCAAGGGGCTCATCAGAGTCTGCGGATGGAGCGAATTGCCCGTGTGGGCACATCCAGCACGAAACCAGCGCCGTGCACCAGGAACACCCCTCAGGAACCGAAATTCCGCATTTCTGACCCGTCATCTCGGCATCCTCTTTCCTCCCGGGGGCGTTTTGCACCCGGATCCGTAAGACCACACGGGGAAAGGCAGAGGGGGAGAGCTGTGAGGCTAAGTGTTTAACATGAGCACATTTCCTATCAGGGCAGGATCAGACCTCGAGTCTCTCCAGGGTCTGTGCCTCCTGATGAAGAAAATGCCAGCTCTTGCAAGTGCTGGCTTTCTTATTTTTGACTCAAGGGTAAATTAAAATACTCGGGTTTCTTTGCTCTCCCTAAGACAGAGTTCAGATGTTTTTCCAAAGCTTTATTTTGTAGTAGTTAGCTGAGCAGTCACTATTTACTGATGAGAGCTTTATGAGATGTGGAACAGGAAGATGAAGGGAAAATTGAAGGGCAGATGAGAGAAAACACCACCAAGGGGAACAAGAGAAAGAAGGCAGACAGCAGTAGAGGGAGAAGATGAGATGTGTGAAGCAAAGATCAAACCTGGGGTCCCACCGCACTCGAGGATGGCCAGAAGGGCTGAGGCTGTCAGAGAGAATCAGAGAATCAGAATCACTGAGGCTGAAAAACCCCCTGGGATCGAGTCCAGCCCTGGCCCTGCAGTGCCCAGTCTGGCAGTGACCCTGTCTCCCTGCACCTCACCATGTGCTGCCTGAACCCTGGCAGGGACAGTGATCCCCCCTTCTCTGGGGGATCTGCTCCAGTGTCAGAGCTCACAGGGCTGTCCAGCCCCAATGACTCTGTAATTCTGGTGATGCAGGTACGGGTTCTCCTGGGATGGACACTGAGACACAGCAGGTGGGGATTCAATCCCTAAATCTGGAGTAAGAACTGTTCTGCCAAGCAGCTGATCTGAGTGAGAGCTGTTCTAACACAGCAGCCTGTGAGATGGCTTTAACTTACCCAAACCCTGCTGAACCCACCCCAAACCCGCTGCTTTTTCCAGCTCTGAGGCTGCACTGCTGTGTCTGGAGGAAGAGTGTGACAGTGCCTGCTCTGATAATGGTACCAGGGAGTCTGGGGGAGCTTTCCATGAAACTCGGTCACGGGCACAAATTGCCCCTTGCACAGTGGCTTTGGAGACAGAATCATTTTCGTCTGGGGACAGGTGCTTTCAGGGCTGCCTTTATTTAAACAAAGCAGTGAGTTTGCCTGGGATGGCAGATTGCAATTAGGGCACAGCACACTGGTCACACAGGCTGGGCTGGCTGTCCAAATTTCTGTCCTCCAGCCTGCTGGGGATGGAGGTGTCTCCCCCGACAGAAGCAGCTGCTGGAAAGTGCAAAAGCCATGGCAGGAATGAGAGGCAACACAGCAGTGAGACTAATGAGCCTGCTCTGCACCCCTGGCTTATTGAAATTCATTTTGGACTTGGGGAACTTTTCCTGCATTTTTTCCAAGTTCCTCTGTGGCTGAGGGGCGCTTGTGCCGGAGGTAATTGGGTGGATTTAAAGCCCAATGCTTGACTGTTTGAAATGCTCAGGAAGGAATTTTCCCCCCCGAAACAAAGCAAATTGTCCCTGGGTCAGATCCTGAGCTGCTGCAGTGACACATCCTGTGACCTCTGCTGAGGGGGGATGTAGTGTGCTTTAAATGCTGTTTGTCTTCCCATTGTCATTAACTCATTAAAAGCTGAAACCTTCCAAGGGAGCCAAAGGAACCCAGGAGCCCAGACCTTACTGAAATGCAGCCAGGCTGATAGGAATTTCTCCAGGTACTCAGTTCCCAGAGCGTTCTGGGGAGCTCCTGGCCTGCAGGCTGGGGCTGTGAGCAGCACTGGAACCCTCAGCCAGGATCTGGGCCCTGTGCTCCAGGCACTGACCCAGGGCAGGCTGAGCCCAGCTTAAAGTGGATGGATTCTAACAAGTGCCCTGGGCAGGTTTCGAAATCTCTGCCCTCGTCCCAGCCTGGTGGGACTCTGGACTCTGGACTAGGGTGGGGTTTGACGGGCCCATCACAACCTGGGACCCATCCCAAGAGCACTGGCAGGAATTTTACCCTTGTCCCAGTGGCCGTGACCTCAGCAGCAACTCCCAGCAATTCCCAGTGACTAAACCAGGCCTGGGGAGGAAGACACAAGGGAAAGGTAATTAATGAGGACTCAAAAGCAGGAAGTTCCACCTTCTGAAAAATTTCCCTGGTGTTGACATTTGGTCTTCTCTTGAATGAAGGGCAGAAAATCAATACATTGAAGAACATTTGGATGGAAGAAGGTAAAAAATTATCTTCAGGGGTTGCAATTTAGCTCAGGCAACACAACGGAATGTCAGATGTCCCTTGAGCTTCTGTGCAGGTGAAAAGAGCACATAAAGCAAACCTGAGAACAAACGCTTCCTTGAGGAGCTGGCAGACCCAGAGGGGAGTGCCAGTGCAAAATGAGAATGCTTCTTTGGATTATTCTCCACTGAAATTCTGTTAAAATCAATTTTCTCATCAATTTTTCTCAGTTCTGAATCATTGTGATTCCCAATGAGATGTGAAAGCTGCTCTTGGCCATTTGGGGTCACTGAATACAGAAGATCTGTGCAGTTGAAAAGCATCACAATTTGAAAATTCACACAGTCAATTTTTTTGCATGGTTATTTCACTAAAGTGGTCCAATATCACCAACAATCCACACAGAATAAATATCAAAATGTTTGCCATACCACACAAGAAAAACTGACCAGTTTTGCAATGCTCCAAGCCCATATCCACCTGGATAAATAGAAGGAGACAAGCTTTTGTTCCTTTGACTTCACACTTGTTGTTTTGGTGGAAAATCTCCTTCATAAAGGAGTGAAGGTGCAAAATTATCTCTGAAAAAAAACAATAAAAAAATCTGTAATTTTATTAATCCACAAAGTAGATCATCAGCTTTGGGGAGCCCTTTCCCATTTCTTTGCATGTTTCCAGCTCTGCTGATTTTCCTGGTGAAAAAGGAAACCAACCCAAATTAGCTTCTGCCACCAGACAAATGTTCTGCAAAACTCATCCTCAGCTCCCTCAGCCCAGAAGCCAAAGGATCCTCAGAGACTTCACACTTGGCTCAAGGGGTCTCCAGCTGAGGAGGTGAAACAGGAAAAGGCTCCCCAGGCTCCAGTCAGAGCTTGGCTTGGGGCAGAGAGGCAATGGGGAGGTTTTTGTGCCACAACCCAGAGGGTCACAGGTCAATTTGCAGGAAGGGCCTCAGGACTTTCCCAGTCCAGCCTCCTGCCCAAAGCAGGGCCAGCTACAGGACCAGAGCAGCCTGGTCAGGGCTTTGTCCACTCTGGTGTTGAAAGCCTCCAAGGATGGAGATGTTGGTGCCTCAGCCTTTTCCAGGTTATTCCTTTGCTGCCATCTCCACACATTTGTTGGTGTTATTTCAAGGGAACTGTCCTGGGAGTATCCCTTATCTCCCACGTGTGGAGAAAGTGCATAAATCCCCGAATGACCAGCCGGGGGCTGTTGTTAAAGGTCCACATGGGAACATGATGCTGCATTTCTGCCCTCCTGCATTTGGCTGTAAAAGTCTCTGCTGTTGCAAAAGAAATGTTGGCTTCACCAAAGTCCACAGTGGAAAAAAGTACCCCAAGACCTTGGATCACAGGCATGGAAGAGAATTCCCCACCCCTGGAACCATTCCAGGCCAGGCTGGACAGGCCCTGGAGCACCCTGGTGCAGTGGGAGGTGTCCCTGCCCATGGCAGGGGTGGCACTGGATGGGCTTTGAGGTCTCTCCAACCCAACCCATTCCATGATTCCAGAATCTGTGTCTCAACTTCTTCATTTGCAAGCTGGGACTTGTGTGGTCTCAAAGGAGCCAGGGGACACAGTTTGGCTTCTGTAACACCTTTATCCTGAGGGCTGTAACCCCTGTTTTATGGAAATTGTGGAACTGGGTGAAGCGTCCCACCAGGAAAAGCCTTTCCAGCAGCAGCACCTCTCCATGTCCCCTCTGTGTGAAAAGGGACCTCCGAGAGCAAGAAGCTCCTTCTGCCATCTGATGGTGAGTGGAGGGAAGGAGTCAGAGCACTGCAGAGAATCTTGGAGTGGTTTGTGTTGGAAGGGAGCTCGGGGACCCTCCTGTTCCACTCCTGCCATGAGCAGGGACACCTCCCCCTGTCCCAGGGTGTCCCAAGTGCTGCCCAGCCTGAGCCACCTCTGCTCAGTGCTCACCCAGAACTCTGGACACCAGACCTCCAGCAGGGGATGGGCTCTTGGCCTGCAGCAGCTGGCAAGGACAGAGAAGCATGGCCACGGGGAGAACTTTCCTTTCATCCTGCAGTGAAACCTGCAGTGAAACCTGCAGTGAAACCTGCAGCAGCCAGCGCAGCAGGAGCCCATCCAAGGGCACTTGGGCTGCAAGAGCTGCAGCATTCAGGAGGAGCATGTCTGAGACTGAGTTTGGACATGTGGGACAGAGGTGTAGAGCAGACTGGAATTAAGAGGGGGAATGTCGAACGTACTGGGAACTGTAGTTTCTGTTCTTGCTGACAGCAAGGGGCTACCCCATCCCTGGAAGTGCCCAAGGCCAGGCTGGTTCAGGGGAAGTTGTCCCTGCCCATGGCAGGGGGTTGAACTGGATGGCCTTTAAAAGCCCCTCCCCACCCAAACAATTCAGTGATTGTGACCCTCTACATGCCTGGGAGTTTTTCAGGGTTGTCTTTCTTTCCTTTGAGGACACTTGAATTGTCCTGGTTGTTGTAGCTGCTTTTATTGCAGGGCTGCTGCCATCTAACCTCAAACTGAGCTAACTCAAAATCAGGGAGACCTGCTTGGGTTTCAGGGAGTGCAAGGCTTTGGAACTGGCTCAGAAGAGCATTACTGGTGTGACATTCCTGCCATCCCTTGGGAACTCTCTTCCTTCTCACAGGAGCTGCCCCAGGACCCCAGAAAGCTCCTCACCATTGCTCTGCCACTTCTGCTCTTCCACTTCAGGGAACAAATGCTCTCTGCTCAGTCCCTGGGGCTCCCACCAGGCTGCTGCTTCCCCCTGGGCTCCCCGTCCCTGCAGCCCTGCGGGGTCCCAGGACACCTGACGAGGCAGGGAGGTCTCTGACCCCTGCAGGGTGCCCAGTGACCCTGCCAGTGCCCAGCCTGCAGGGACAGAGGTAAATCTGCCTCGTGCCACTGGTGCTGGCTTGATGGAGGACTGGGCAGCAAGCAAACCCCAGCCTCTCCAGAATAGTTGTCTTTCAAACTGATAACAAGGGCTTGATTTTGCAGAGAGTGGCATTCCTCACATTTTTCCTTGTGATTAATGCTTTCCTTGTCTGCCCTTGCCCCATCACAAGTTGACTGCACAGTAACCCTTTATGTGCTGCAGGACACATCCAGGAAATGGCAACAGGGCCTCAGAGTTGGATCTGTCACTAAGAGCACCTGAGGGACAGCCTGGGATCCCATGACCAAGGCTGTGGTCAGGACTGAATGGAGCAGCACTTCCTATATCCTAACAAACAAGGTGCTGTAGTGGGATCTGATAAGTCACTGGCAGTGGAAAAGTGTCCCACCTATAGCACTGCCCACTTTAGGGCTCTCAGATATGTTTTGTGGTATAAATCACACTTTTGGCACAGCTGATCTGGTGACAATGATCCTGTCACAGCTTAGGACTTCCTCAGGGCTGAGGGCAAAGCCTCTGCAGGGCTGGGTTTGCAGACAGCCCTTGTACAAGGCAGTGTTTTCCTGTAGGAGCCTCTGTAGCCCCAGTTTTGGGATTGGTTTTGGGCAAGGACCACCCAGGAGCAGCCTTGGCAATGGCAAGGAAGATCTGGACAGAGCCCAGAAAGCCTGGGAAGATCTTCAGCATGAAAACAGAGGAAGACAGCCAAGGATCCTCCTCCTCTACAGCCTGCTGAGGTCTGGAGCCATGGTTTGGGGCCATGGATTGGGGGATCTGAGTCCATGTCCCCTCGGGGCCTGGGGAAGAGCACTCTGCATGAGCAGTGCCTGACTGCCCAGGGCAAGCCCAGGGTGGTTCCAAAGCCCAGTCAGGGGTAGGATGGGAGGGGAAGGGCTGCTGTCCACATCTGAGTCAGAAGGGTTTGGGAGGAACAGGGCAGGCGCTGGGTTCCCAAGGACTTTCATAGGTCTGAAACAAAAGCAGAAATCTCCAGTGAAGATCAGGATGGAGAAGGTTATTTCATGTTTGCTTTGCTCAATGACACAACTGGAGCAGAGGTGCTGGCAACCTGATTTAGTTTTAGCTGTCCCTGTGCCTGGCAGGGAGGTGGGATTAGGTGACCTTTAAAAGTCCCTTCCAACCCAAACTGTTCTCTGATTCTGTGATTTTATCCCTGTGTTCAGATGGAATGTGAGCAGCTGCACTCAAAGGCTGCTCAGCTCTTTCAAGTCACTTTTGGTTCCCTGAACAGGCTCCTTGGCACTTCCATCACTTTTGTTGGTTCTCATCCCAGCTCCTTTCTTCTCCTGGCCTTCCCAGCATCCTGGCAGCTCAGGGCCCATCCCTTCCTGCACAGCCATGGCTGCAGAGCTGCTGCTCCCCGCCACGCTGCACGGAAAGGCAGCCAAGAAACCAATGCTAATTGCAACAGTAATTAAAAGCCAAGTGTGAATACTCAGTCAGGGGTCAGCTTGGGTGGTGTCCCAGGCCCAGCAGCAGCCGGGCTGTTCCAGCAGTGGCACAGGGAGGGCTGCCCAGCTCCCAGCCCCGAGCCAGCCTGCTCCTCTGGAGCCAAGTGCTAACAGCAGCTTGTCAGCATCCTGACCCCTGGGGCTGCGTGGCAGGGATGGCAGCAGCTCCGGGAGCAAGAGGCAGCCAGAGATGTTGTTCTGAGATGTTTCTGTCCTTGGGAAGTTGTGTCGAGAGCTGTGACAAGACACAGATGGTCCGGGGTGAGGTTTGTCTGCAGAGAATCACAGAATATTCTGAGCTGGAAAGGACCCTCAGGTCCAGCTCTTGTCCCTGCCCAGACCCCCAACAGCCCCACCCTGGGCAGCCCTGGCAGTGCTGCCCAAACTCTCCTGGAGCTCTGGCAGCCCCTCTGTGCCCATTCCCTGGGCAGTGCCAGCACCCTCTGGGGGAAGAACCTTCCCTGAAATCCAGCCTGACCCTGCCCTGGAGCAGCTCCAGCCCTTCCCTGGTCCTGTCCCTGGTCAGAGGATGTGCTTTCCTTCTCCTGGGATGTGTGATGGGCACACGTGCACAGGACAGCTTTGTATAATTGGAGTCTGATCCTTCTACTCCAGGGTGCAAACCAGGAGTAGCTTCACAGATGTCATGAAAGTTATTTTGATGGTCCTGAGAGGTGAGGCTTCCTTGATTATCTCTAGATTTTAGTCTGATTAGTGTATGTTTTATGGTGCTTGTCACCTGGAGGTCATGTCCAGGGCCCAGCAATTCTGGAGTTAGGTGCTTGAGACATCCTGAAGGGCTCAGCTCACCCCTCCTTCCCTTCAACTCTCTTCACTTTTCCACCAGGCCTTTGCAGAAGGGCTGGATCCCTGCACGTGAAGCTGCTGCGAGATCAGAACCCTCAGCAGGGGCATTCACCTGGATGTTCTCCCACTGGCTTCCCCTGAGCAGTGTTTGCTCTGCTCTCTCTCAAAGGCAGAGCCCAGCAATCCAGCTCCAGTCCCAAATGTCCCTTGGAGCACTTTGGCACATCCTCACATTTGAAAGGACGTTTTGAAAACCACTCCTGCAGGAAACCTTTCTGTCCTCCATCCTCCCACTGTGGTGGCATTGTCTGCGTGCCTCTCCAGCCCATTGTACAGCAAGGAAAATGTCTCTCTCTTATTTAGATGAAGGCTAAGTTACCAAAAATGCTCATTTTCTAAGAGGCCACCAGGAAAGAGTTTCAAAATGATGGGATTACAATAACTTGGTAAGAAAACTTTACATTGCTCAGAGCTACAAATGAGATTGGTCTGAACTGAGAGGAAAATTTTCTTCAATTGTTACTACTGGGTCATGGAGAAGAGCTGCACTCCTAATTTCTTCAGGCTATTGTAGCTCTTGGGGCTCTCTTGGAAGAGGCAGAGGATTTGTCTGCATTTCTTGGCCAGGTTTGAACAAGGTGATCACATTTTACCTCTGGGCAGGGAGAGCCTTCCCAATAACTCCAGAGCACCTGTGCATTTCCATTATGAAATAATATAAAAATGTACATTGCCAAGTTTTCGTGTCTCACAGAAGGGAGTGCAAGCAGTTTCTCTCTCTTAAGGAGAGTGCAGAGTGAGTGATGCAGTAATGACCTCTCCAGGCCCAGCTCCGATGGATTAGCTCCACTCCAACAAGCTGGGAAATGCACCCACCGTGTGGCAAAGATTTGTGTCCTCTAAAGGAAACAAGAAGGTTTTATGAACCAGGATGAGATGGGTCCAACTATCAAAGCCACTGTTATGGCCACTGTATGGCCTTCCCTGCCCATAACCAAGTTTCTCCTGCCAGTTAATCAGGAAGGAGCAGTATCTCAGATATCACCTGGACGGTTAATAGGAGTAATTTTGGGTGCTGGATATAGACAGTGCCACAGGCTGTAGTAAATCTGCATAATTGGTACTTAATCAGTAACAGTGGACTCAGTTACAGCTGTAATTAACAGTGTGAAACTTCAGTGTTTATTCCCCAGGTGTACCGAGGCCAGATCCTCTCCCACAGTGGGGTGGCTGCCACCAGCCAGCGCTAGGAGGTCTCCAGTGACCAAGTGGCATCAATTCCTGGGTGGTGGCACAGCCCTGCCACCGGCCAGAGACCAGCCTTTCCTCTGCGTGCTCCAGCTCAGGCACAGCAGAGCTCAGGAGAGCCCTGGAGAAGCAAAGAAAACACATTTCCTCCTGTCCTCGTGCCCCTGAGCCCCTTCCAGGAAAAGCATCTCTGAGCTGACCTGGGAGGGCAGGCCATGATGGAGACATGGCTCTCTGGGGACAGCAGGAGCTGAAGTCTTTCCAATTAGCACTTTGGAGTGGAGTCAAGGGCTGTCAGGGCCTTAATTTACTAAGCAATGTCCCTCTCCCTGTATATCCCGGTGACAGCTCATTCCTTTAGGCTTGATGGAGTGCGTGGCTGGCCTCTAACTGTTCTCCCATCCATCTCCCTCCCCAATTTGCTTCCTCAAGAACATTTTCCGAAGGGGGATTTCCATGGCTTGTGGTCACCCAGGTTAATTTATGCCACATAGTTATTCCTGCTGTAAAACAAAAACTCTAATTTCTCTGAGTCCTTTCTGTGCCCTGAGGTGAGGGTGTTGATGGGTGTAAATCACCACAGAGGGGAGACAACAACATGGATTTGTTGATGCCCCATTCCTGGAATTCAAGGCCAGGCTGGACATTGGTGCTTGGAGCATTGGGACGGTGGGAGGTGTCCCTGCCGTGGCAGGGGTGGCACTGGGTGGGCTCTCCCTTCCATCCCAAACCAGTCTGGGATGTTATGATTCAAGCAGGCAGGGCTGCAGTGTGGCAGCTGCAGCAGAGGCAGAGCCCTGGGCTCCTCTGGAGTCAAACAGGGTATGAGGCACCCAGTTTATATTAGAAATTCACTCACAATGGGGTAAATCATTCCTGGAATACCCATTTGCCCCCTGCATTAGGCATGGAGGGTGAGCAGTTGATTTGGATGGAGGTGTGAACACCCATTTAAAGTCACAGAGATTTTAAGCTTTGAAGACTTGAAATGATGTGAACCCAAATGAACATAATTACAGGAGGAATAGGAAGGAGAGACGCACCAAAATCACCATGAGGCTGATGAAAAAAGGAACAAAAATAGAAATCCAGGGCCAAGACCACAGGTTCTGCTGTGGAAGAGCCATCTCAGGGACCAGGGCCCTGCTGCCTCCTGTGGCCTCCACCCTCGAACCTCGTGCCAGGGCTGCCAGGAGCTGAGCAGGGCACTGTGAGCATCAGTGTGAGGCCAGCTTCAGATGCCACGTTTCCTCAGGGCTGGTGAGGTTTCAAGGACACAAAGGCACCTGTGCCTCAGGGCACGCTGGACGCAAATCCCTGGGAGGCTTTGTGACAGTGAGCGCTTTCTGTGCGGCTGTGTGACAGTGAAAAGCCATGTCAGAGCTGCGAGGGGGAGCAGGGATCAGCAAGCAGTGAGATCAGTCTTGTTACTTGTTAGACCGACAAGAATAATGGAAAGGAGGAGAGGGCAGGAGAGAATGCAAAAGCATTAGGCAGAAATTCTGTGAAGCTCGTGCAACCTGAAATAAAGCACGCTCCGCACGAAGCGCCGTTTAACCTCCTGCCCCTGTGACTAATGAATTTCCAGTGCTGAGGGAAAGAGAAAAAACCCCAAACCACCACCACAACAGCGACAAAAAGCCGCTGTAACCCACAATTAACTGGCCAGCAGCAAGGACTGTGTTTTTCCCAGTCTGCCTGCAGAGCTTTTCCAGCAGGGTATCTCCGGGGCCATCGGTGGGAGATGGACAGGCTCAGCAAAGGACTTGTGCTCAGCTCAGGCATTGTCTGACTGATAAAGATTTTAATTGCTGTGTTTATGTTTCCAGTTCTCCAGCAACACAAATCTGTGCTGATAATGTGTTTTAAGGGACCAGAGGTAGCATTTGGAAGATAAATGTGATGTCAGCTGCCCACTGGGTTACACAGACATTATGGCCAACTAAGGATTCATTATCCCTTGTAGTTTGAGGGTTTTTAATGGGTTTTCCAGGCATCCAGCTCTGTTTTTATGGAACTTTGCCTCTTTCCTCTGCTTTTAGCTACCAGTTGGGATTATCAACTGATGTAAATCAAACAATTCTCCTTGACTGGCTTGGGTGGGGTCTGGGGTAGGATCCTGAACAGCAGAGTTACCCTGAAAACAGGACACTACTCTTATTATATAGCCTGGGATTTGGGGCTGGAGCCCCTCTTCTCTGGAGCCAGGCTGGGAGAGCTGTGAATGTTCCCCTGGAGAAGGGAAGGCTCCAGTCAAAGCTCAGAGCCCCTGGCAGGACCTGAAGGGGCTGCAGGAGAGCTGGAGAGGGACTGGGGACAAGGGCTGAAGGGACAGGACACAGGCAATGGCTCTGAACTTCAGGAGAGTGGATTAGATTAGACATTCTTGGCTGTGAGTGTGGGCAGGCCCTGGCACAGAGCAGCTGTGGCTGCCCCTGGATCCCTGGAAGTGTCCCAGGCCAGCCTGGATGGAGCTTGGAGCCCCCTTGGACAGTGGGGTGAGTTGGAAGTAGATGATCTTTAGGGTCCCTTCCAGCACAAACCATCCCATAGTTCTGTAATTCTGGGAGTCCAGCAGCTTTCAAAAACGGGGGCACCGACAGGATAAGGGTCTAAGTGGAGAAGCAACAACCTGTTCTGAGCTACAGGAGAGAAACCTTGTCTGCAAAGGAGAGGATTCACCCTCTGCCTGGTGAGCACCCTTGGTCTGCGGGTGCCTCTGAGCCCCTGGATCAGAGGAGAGCTGAAATTCGTGGGTGCATTTCCTCTGATGGGGAGCTCCAGCTGGAGTGCTCAGCCAGCACAGCTTCCCATGAGGACAGCAGTGCCTGGGCAGGGCCGGGGGCTGCTTTGAACCGTGGGCTTGTGGAGCCATTCCCTTGGAAGGAGCCTCCAGGATCAGGAGGTGCAGCTGGCTGCAGCCCTGGTGCAGCAGCAGTGCCAGCCCAGGGGCTGCTGGCCTTGGCTGGGACAGGAATGTCCCTCCCTGCCTCCCTGGCAGGCACAGGCAGTGTCCCACATTTGTCTTCTCTGTCCCAGAGACTGGACTAACATGGACAGTCAGTGCCACCCAGGCTGGTGTGGGGTGAGCACACGTGGGACGTGTTCCAAAGGCCTCCCTGCCAGCCTGGGAAAGCTGGCACAGCCTGGGCCTCAGTGTGCCACGGGGGGAAACTGCTGCTCCAGCTCCAGCTTGTCTGCCCAGCATCTTTAATTTGGAGCTGCCCATCAGGGAAATGCACTCCTGGGTAGGAGAATACTGCCCCCCACCCCTTAAAGTGAGTCTGGACCTGCTTCATGGAAGTTTCTGGGATGCTCCTGGGCAGAGTTCAAAACCTCTCCGGTGTGTGAGAAGTTTCTTTGTGTCTCTGCAGCTGGATTTCAGCAGTAGCAGTGCTGGAACCCTCCAGGCTGTCCCCCCACAAAGCCCACATTTGTCTCAAATCAGAAGAAAACCAGAAGGAGTATTGAATATTTTCCCTTCAAAGGTGGTCAGAGGTGAAATTTCCCCCCACGAGTTCTGGTCTGCTCTGGTTGTTTCCTTGCAGCTTCCAGAGCCGTCAGACTCATTTAAGCTTGGGAACACGGAGACAGAAAATATTTAGAATTGGCACTGGCTTTATTTTCAGTCTTCCAAAGGCAGTCCAGAAGGGAAAAGCAGACTCTGAAGATTTATATGTTCTTTGAATAAGCAGTGAGCAGAGCTTTTAATTGAGCACAGCTCATTTAAAGTGAGAGCTGAGCAAACCTGGGGCTGTTGCAAGGCCAGGACTAACAGAGGCACTTTCACGTGCCCTGGGAAATCCAACAGTGCTCTGCTGTTGGAAAATTCCTACTCCTGGCAGTGTCCTTCGACCTCAGCTCCCTGGGAATGGCGTGCTGGGCATGGCACACCCACGGGCTCGTGTGCAGACACCAAGTGTCACAAAATTCTGTCTTTGGCGTCTCTTTACGGCCATACCTAACTAGAGTCTTCCTCCTCCATTTTGGGCTGTAATCTCCAAATTCTGGCTGTCCTTGCCATTGCTGGTGACCAGTAAAATCCAAGGGAAGAAAGCAGAAATTAAAAGTAATTGTTGACCATCTTGGACCAAGTGTTGCATAGAGACCTGTGAATCATTTTTTGCTGGGAGGGAATTCAATTAACAGTGGAGGGGTGGGGGCTGTGGGTTATTGGGGAATATGGGCTGAGTGTAGCTGATGGCTTGAACTGAAAATAAAAGTAAGGGGATGATGGAAGAGAAATGTCAAAATATTTCTTTTCAACCTGTCTTATGTTTCACATCAGAAACACCAGAGCACTTTCAAAGCAAAACCTTTCAGCTTCCATTTGTCATCTGAAAGTGGAATTTCTTTCATAGTGTACCTTCTTTCTAAAAAAAAAAAAACACCTCAAAATTAAGCAAAAAAATTAATTAGGAAGAAAATGGAAATATTTTGGGTTGACCCTAAATGATCATTTTCTACCTTTTTTTCATTTCTCTGAAAATAAGAGGGGAAATAGTTGGGCTTGACTTACTTTAGTTGTTTTTCATTGATTCGAGTAAAATCAGGGGCCTGAAAAAAAATTATTCACAAGCTCTGAACCTTGCTCTGAACCAGGCTGCGTCTCCTGGGGGCGTGGGTTGAGTACCTTCTCCTGATTATAAATAGTCTGTGCTTTTAGACAGTAATTGAAAACATGAAGATGTGAGAAAAAAAAACAACAAAAAAACCTTTTCTGAACTCCTCAGCAGTTTCCCGCATGCTGGCAGGTGTCAGATCCACCGGGGATTTAGCTGAAGCACATCTGTGCTTGGGAGATGGACAGGGCTGGAGAGAGCCCTGGGAAAGGGACTGGCAGTGGGAAGGGTAAGGAAAGAGCAGGGCTGTAATGAGGGGGCTCCAGGCAGGGCCACGCTGCTCCTGCCCAGGCAGGGGAAGCATCAGGGAGGAAAAGCTCAGCTCATGTCAGCTCCCTGAGCATCATCCCTGAGCATCATCCCATCCCATCCCATCCCATCCCATCCCATCCCATCCCATCCCATCCCATCCCATCCCATCCCATCCCATCCCATCCCATCCCATCCTCTCTTTCTCCCCTGCAGTGGGGCAGGGAGCACAGAGGAGGGGCAGGATTTGCTCTCTGGGGTCTCCTGGCTCTGGAGCCTCCCTGGCCCTGCAGGATCCATGGGCCTCTCCCCACGGGATCTGCTGATTTGTTTCTGCTTCCTGCTGGGATCTGCAACTTCTCCCGCAGGGGCTGGCCCGGGATCTGCTGGGCAGCCACATCCAAAACCTGCTACAAACAAAAAGCCAAACTCTTGGAATTCTATGGAGCCCCTTCCTTGCAGATTTCCTGTGGTTTGCAGGGTGTCCAGGCTGTCCACATCCAGCCACACATCCCCCACTGCCTCTTTCCTAAAGCATTTGGGTTAATCTGCCTCTTTCTGATCTTCCCTTTCCTCATCCTCCCAACAGCTCCTGAAATAATTTATTTTCAGCCGCCTTCAAAGCAGAGAGACTCTTTTACAAGGGCTGGAGGAACAGGACACAGGGAATGGCTTCCCCCTGCCAGAGGGCAGAGCTGGGTGGGATTTTGGGCAGGAATTGTTCCCTGGAAGGGTGGGCAGGCCCTGGCACAGGGTGCCCAGAGCAGCTGGGGCTGCCCCTGGATCCCTGGCAGTGCCCAAGGCCAGGCTGGGCACTGGGGCTGGAGCAGTCTGGGACAGAGGGAGTGTCCCTGCCATGGCAGGGGTGGCACTGGGTGGGCTCTGAGGTCCTTCCCACCCAAACCATTCCGGGATTCTGGGATAACTTTCTCGAGGTGGAGCAGCTGCCACTGAGAGATGAGGTGCAGACACCTCCCACCCACCAACAGGGAGCTGCTGGCTCCCAGCAGGACTGGGTGGTGGAAAGGTGGAAAGAGAAGATTTCCAGATACTCCAGTGCAGAACTTCTCAGGAAATGTCCTTTGTAGACTCTGACATGTGCTGTTAGCACTGAACTTGAACAGTCTGGGATTTCCTTTCCTCACACGTTTGGGTTCTCTGGAGAGTCCTCTGTTCTGTGTCTCTCACCTTGGCATTGAATCCACACTCCACACCTTGCCCTCATCACATACAGGAACTTTACAGATACAAAAAAGAGAAAAAAGGAATAAAAATCAACCAAAACAACAACCTAAGACACCATTAAGAACAGAGTTCCTTCTGCAGGCCCAGAGGGACAGCACAGCACAAGAGGACTTTGGAGAAAAGAGCAGCTAACAGGCAGCAATTCTCTGCACCGAGGCTGTGAGCTGCAGTGTGCCACCCCTGCTCTCAGCCTGATTTCTGGGCAGCTGCACCACAAAACAATTGCAAACTAATCAATCCATACTCTGTGCTGTTCTAGAGAACACTTTGAGGAAATTGCTCTTCTGTATTGTCTGTCACAGAGAGAGAGGAAAGGAGAGACATCTTTTTCCACAAATATTTTATTTTACAGCCTCACAGAAAGGACCAGGAAGGCCTGGGGGAAGGGGCTGGTGCTCACCCTCAGTGACAGTGGCTCAGGCAGGGCTGTTGATGTGCAGTCACGATGAGAGAAATCAGGCCCGGGTTCTCAATACACAGGCACCACTGAATCCTGATGTATTGTTTTCCAGGAACTAAGGGAGGGAGATGGAGGTCAGGCAGCATAAACTCCAGATAAACAGGAGGTGTGAGTCAGCTGGGGCCTGCTGGCACTGCTGTAGATTCAGGACAAGAACTTGTTTGCTGTAGGAAATCTTCTTCTTTCTACAACATTGCAGAGCACAGGGGCGTCCCACGCCAGGGCCATGGAGCCTGTGTGGCACATGGGGGCATCTCCTGGCTTTTCCAGCTCATCTCCTGGCTATTTCAGCTCATCTCCTGGCTATTCCAGCTCATCTCCTGGCTATTCCAGCTCATCTCCTGGCTTTTCCAGCTCATCTCCTGGCTTTTCCAGCTCATCTCCTGGCTATTCCAGCTCACCAGTGGCAGGATTAAGCAGAAGGAAGATCCTTATCAGAGGAACCAGTTTCTGATGAAANCATCTCCTGGCTATTCCAGCTCATCTCCTGGCTATTCCAGCTCATCTCCTGGCTTTTCCAGCTCATCTCCTGGCTTTTCCAGCTCATCTCCTGGCTATTCCAGCTCATCTCCTGGCTATTCCAGCTCATCTCCTGGCTTTTCCAGCTCCTGGCTCTTCCACCGGAGTAGGGAGCTGGACAAGGCTGGAAAACCAGTGGCAGGATTAAGCAGAAGGAAGATCCTTATCAGAGGAACCAGTTTCTGATGAAAACCACAATTATTCCAGAGTACAGTAGTGGAGAGTCATTGAATTATGGAAGGGTTTGGGATGGAAGAGACCTTAAATCTCATCCCATTCCACCCCTGCCATGGCAGGGACACCTCCCTCTGTCCCAGGCTGCTCCCAACCCCCAAGTCCAGCCTGGCCTTGGACACTGCCAGGGATCCAGGGGCATCTTCAGCTTCTCTGGGCACCCTGTGCCAGGGTTCTTCCCCACACAGGGGAAACTTCTCCCTGAAATCCAATCTAAATCTCCCCTCCTCCAGTCTGAAGCCACTTCCCCTTGTCCTGTCAGACTCTGACAAGTGGTGCCACAGGAGGGCCAGGGGGAGAACAGAGCAGCTTCCCTTTGAACCACAGGAGGATCTTTAGGAGTACAAGGGAGAGAAAATAACTGCAGCTCTTCTGTGGATGTCCATCCCTGACTCTGTTTGGCCTCCTGGAGCAGGTAGAAAATCACCACATCTGATGAAATCCTGGGGCAGGGAGCTGTGCCTATCGCCCAGCCCAGGGGGAGATCAGCTGCAAGGGCACATATTACAATTGTCATTGGAAGCAAAGAATACCCTCCAGGGCTTCCCTGGAGGAAAGCCACAACAACATGTAATTTTAAAAGCTGTGAGAGTAAATGTGAGAGAATAAAGGCTTGGGCAATAATGCTCTCCCTCCCTTTTGGAGTGGTTATTGAAACATCTACTGGAGAGCACAGAGTAAGATCTGGCATGCTGTGGTGTTCAAAAAAAAACAAACTCAGAAAATGCCCTGGTTCATTAAATGGAAGAATCTCTTCTAATGAACTGGAAAGTGGCCTCTGAAGGGGTCACACCGTGAGTTGTGCTCTGGGAGGGGATACACAGCACAGGATGTGTGCCTGAGCCAGAGGGATCAGAGTCAGGGAATCACACAATGGTCTGGCTCGGGAGGGACCCTAAAATCCTCCAGTGCCATCCCTGCCATGGCACTCCCTCTGTCCCTGGTGGATCCAACCTGCCCTGGGACATTCCCAGGGATCCAGGGGCAGCCCCAGCTGCTCTGGGAATTCCAGCCCAGCCCCTGCCCACCCTCCCAGCCAGCAATTCCTAAATCCCAAGATCCCATCTAACCCTGAGCTCCTTCAGCTTAAGGCTGAAAAGTCAGCGAAGGAACCATTGCTGTGCATTGGCTCTGCAGGAAGTGTGAGAAGAGAGAAATGCCAGCGGGAAAAGTGGGAAATGCCAGAGGGAAAAGTGGGAAATGCCAGCGGGAAAAGAGGGGTCTGGGAATGCCGTGCCCTCGCTCCCCCAGTGCAGAGGGGAGGAGCTGTGACATCGATCCCCTGATTCAGGATGACAAAGCCTGGACAGTGAGGATTTAGGAAAAGCAGAGTTTGGCAGTATTTCTCCCAGAAAGTGATTTAGTAAGTTAAAAAGTGACAATGCATCCAGGGGAGAGCTGCTAAAATTTGCAATTACATAATTTGTAAGAGTGATTTGAGGGGAATGTAACAGTTAACTTCATTTTTGTTTGTTTGTTTGTTTGTTTGTTTGTCTGTGTGGAAAGTGTCTGGTTCCTTTGAGAGTACTCCCATTCCTAATTGAAGACTGAACCTGAGGTTTTTTTTACCAAAACCTCACTAAACACTGGATTCAGTGAAAGCTTGAATTTATTTTATCCTTGAAAGAACAGAAGATCTTCTGTTTTGATTTTATCTCTGTTTTCAGGAGAGAACAAAACATTTGCTAACCATATCCACCTTAAAGGCTGGTAAGGTCAAAGTCTTGGAATACCTTAGAAAACTTGGAAGTGATCTCAAAAGTTTCAGTTCAGACCTTCCTCTGGGCTGTTCTTACACCCTCTGAGATAATGAACCAGTGGATGACACCAACATCAAGGCCCTGGAGAGGTGTGAAAAAACCTCTTTGAAATCGATACCAATTTCTGGCTCTGAATTCTCCAAATTGTCGGGACAGCTGCCAAGGGCAGATCCAAATTCCTTCTAATCCAAGACAAGATGTGAGCACTTTGAAATGTAACTTGTTTCGAAGCTTGGGTCTGAATTCTGCTCCCTCCTATCCTGCAGTGATGTTTCAAAGAGCATCAAAGGCACCAGAACACTCCACCAGGGCAAATCCAACTTGTGCAGTGAATTTCCTTTTGAAATTTGGGTTTTCACTGCTGGTTAGCTAAAGGGAGGACAAATGTGGGACAGGAGGAATGTGCTCAGGAACGCTCTCTGCCCTGGGATGGTTCTGTGGGTTTGCTCCAGCCACACCACAGGAGAGTCAAGCTGGGCTGAGCGGGGCCAGGCAGGGACCCGATCCTTGCAAGAGCTCAGGTGCAGATGATCCCCCCAAAATCAGGTGCAGATGATCCCCCCAAAACGCAAACGAGAATGGAACTCAGTTCTCTGCTGGTTTGTTCCATCCCAAGACTTTTTGGGGTGCCAGCCTTATGTCCCGCGTTCAGCAGGGAAGGCACAGCCCGGCACACCCTGGCACAGCCCGGCACAGCCCGGCACAGCCCGGAACAGCCCGGAACAGCCCGGCACAGCTCGGCACAGCCCGGAACAGCCTGGAACAGCCCGGCACAGCCCGGAACAGCCCGGCACAGCTCAGCACAGTCCGGAACAGCCCGGCACAGCCCGGAACAGCCC